>OY728158.1:1180863640-1181331140 GCA_963277665.1 Viscum album
CAAAATAAGTATACAACAATCATTTATATTCTACTTAAAGAAAATAAAATGGTATCAAAACATTAAAATCAAGTTAATATTATCATTTAATATTATATATATATCCCACCTTAATCAGTTAATAAATCTTTCACATGGGGGTTTGAAATAAATAAATCAATATAACACATTACTTGTTTAAAACTTTCTTGCATGTACCGATTTATTAATCAGACCGTCCAATCACACGGTGCAAAAAAAATAAATTAAAATTGTCCGAAAAGGCGACAACCAGCCTTTATGGTGGTAATTAAATACACCACATAAACCGTCCAATCCAGCAGTAAATAAATAATATTATATAAATTATTAGAACAGTCCAACTAGGTGGCGAAAAATAAGGTATAAGATGAAAAGAATAAATAATTAGAACCATCCAACCAGATAGTGAGAATAGGGTTTAAAATAAAAACATACCTTTCTCTCTCTTTGAGTGTTCATGCTGATAACATGTTGTGAAACAAAATGAAAAGAATAAAATTAGAATAGAAGGGAAAGGTAATCAGAAAAGAAGAACATGAATTTTATTAATGCTTCCAGTATCTCCCTTCTATCAGCGGTCCAGTCTCCAGGGGACTGCACTATTCTTTTATAGACAGTGCAATAGGGGAAGTGAAGGGGGATTGGTGGGGGTGTGCAGCCCACCCCCGTTGAAGATAACAGTCATCGCCAGTAGCTGCCTAACAAAAACCTCATTAATATACAGATATAATTATACAAATTTTCCATTATAAAAAAAATAAAAAATAAAATTTTTAGAAATAAGGTGTTGGGCAAACTATTTCCAAACTATGGTAAGTTTTGGAAGGTGTGTGGGTGTGGTCTCAAATGGCACCTTATTTGAAAACTTTTCAAAATTGATGACCTCTAAGACAATGCCTTCTTTGAAAATGTTTAAAAGAAGACACTTTCTCAAAGAGTGTCCTCTTTGAAACGTTTTCAAAGAAGATGTTGTCCAGCACAATGATTTTTTATTTAATTATTTTTTAAAAATTTTATTTTTTATTTTGTTTTGTTATATATATATATAATTAAAATAGTATTTAACAATTTTTTTATTTGACATTATTTTAAATAAAGTATTCTGAAAACATTACACTCTTTAAACCCCATCCAACACTCTTTTTTATAAGGGAGTTCCTTTGGTCATCCTTTCATGGTATTCAATGTGGCGTTTTAGTTCTCCTTTTCCTATACATTAAAATAACAATATAATAATATTAATAACACAGTAATAAAAATACAAAATAATTAAATTAAAAATATTAATAATTATTAATAAAAAATATATAATTAATTACAATAATACAATTAATAATTAAATAATAATATAATAATTAATTATGATTTATTAAATTAGTAATTTAATTGCAGTATAAATAATAACTAAAACAACTAATTAATTTCTAATTTAATAAAATATATAATTATTAATTATTAATAATATAATCTAAAAGTAATTAGTAATTATTATTAATTTTAATTAGTAATTTATAATATAATTAGTGATCAAATTAATAATTATTAATTGTGTAATATAATTAATAATTATCGATAATGTAATTAAATTACAATGAATAATAATATATTTAAAATTTATCAACACAATTGATAATTACAATAAAAATGATTAATAATTAACGATTATTAATAATATAGATAAAAGTGTAATTGTTATAAATAATAAGCAATATAATCAATATTTATTAACAATGAAATTAATATTTATTAATAATATATAAAAATAACATGATTAAAAAATAATGAATAATTATTAATAACACAATTAATTATTAATTAATTAAAAAATAATTGTAATGTAATCTCATTTTTTGGATAAATCCTCTTTTTAATTGGGTTGAGAGGGAACTCTTACATGTCTTAAAAGCCTCATAATATATGGTCTAATGGCCCAAAGATGCAAAATACTTAATGAATTAAATAATTACTAATTAATAATATAATTATTAATAATATAATTAAAAATAATGTAGTTAATAATAATAATGCAATTTGTAATCATTAATAGCATAATCAATAATAAAATAATGTAATTAATAAAATATAATAATGTTATTCAAAACAATGTAATCAATCATTAATGTTGTGATTAATTATTAGTTGATAATATAATTGATAGTGATATAATTGATAATTATTAATAATGTGATTAATATTTATTAATTTATAATAAATAATTATTAATATTGTATCTAATAATTGAAAATAATGTAATTAATAATGTATCAATGTGTAAATTTTATGTCTTGAAATAATAATATTTTATATCATTAAAATTATTTTCTGTATATTATTTTGATTGGATTTTTTATCTTTTCAACTATTTTGTATGTGCACAGTCTATGTGTTAAATAACATTTTGATTGTATTTATATTTTATATTTTATATGCTTTTAGAGTCACATACTCGAAACATTATAATGCTTCAAATGGGTGACTTTGAAACATTATAAAATGTAAAATATAAATACAATCAAAATGTTATTTAACACATCGAACACACATAAAAAACAGCTGAAAACATAAATAATTTGACGAAAGTAAAAAGTAAAAAATAATTTAATCGATAAAAAATACTGTTATCCATAAAGTATAAATTTTATTTTTTGAAACACAATATTTTGTGTTGTTTAAAATATTTTTTCTAATTATCTTCACTAAATTATTTAAGTTTTCAACTATTTTATATATATGTACAATCGATGTGATAGATTTCATTTTGATTATATTTATATTTTATATCATATAACCTTTTAAATACATTAACTTGGAACATTATTATGTTTTAAGTAGGTGACTTTAAAACATATAAAATATAAAATATAAATACAATTGAAATATTATTTAACATGTAAACTATACACATAAAAATTAATGGAAAAAATAATAAATTTATTAAAAAATAATCCAACTGACATAAAATATATTTATGCATATAAATTTTTTAAAAGTATAAAATTTATGTTTTCGAACAACAATATCCCGTATCTATAAAATTATTTTTTTGTTTTTTATTTTCACTAAATTATTTTTGTTTTCAACCATTTTTTATGCCCATAGTCTATGTGTTAGATAACATTTTGACTGTATTTATATTTTACATTTTATAACCTTTAAAAGTCATAATTAATACTTTATTAATATAATATATTAATTACTATAACAAAGTCTAGGGTCTAAGAGCTCTTACTTGGTGACTCCAATGGCGATTAGGGTTTCCTTCTTCCCACGACGTCCACACAATATATTGCCATTAATCTTTTGGTTGGTGGTGAATTTTCTAAACCATCTATGTTGGATGATCCTTCAAGGAAGGTTAAGAAAGGTTTTCTGCCTGTTTTTACTAGATATGTGAGTGATGATGATGTTGATAAGCATCACTTTACCCTATAGAAGGACTCGATCACAAAGCCACCGGTGTAGAGAGGTTATACAACCCATGTCACCATGAATTGAGATGCAATCAAGGAATGTTAATTATATAAGATTAAGACTTTCAATTTAATCATTTCAATCTTAATAATTATAGAGTACAAGTTTAGATTAGGATTTTTTGAATTAACTAGGTTTTGTGGCATCTAAGAATTTTGTTTGACGTGGAATCTGCTATTAGAATACCCATTAAAATGGATAAAGATACTAAGGTTTCTAAGTTTTGGATGTTTTGTTTGCATACTTGTTGAAATTGACCTTTGTTCCACCATGGTGGATAAAGTGGTTTCATTAACGAATGAGGATGACATTGATCTTTAAGTTAAATATGAAAGGAACACTCACTTCTATGATGCATGTCAATCAATTGGTCATTTGCAGGAAACTTGTTGTAGGAATACCATTTTGTTCATTTTTCTCATGTAAGGTCCATGATGAGAGGATATGTTAGAAGAAGAAAAATTTGAATAAGCTAAATGAATAGTAGAATAAACAATATAATGTTTTTGATAATCAATTAGTAGTCTATGAGGCTTTGAATGGGCAGGGGCAGTATCTGGTAGGTAAGGACTCATTAGAAACTGAAGTTTCTTAACCATATGATGATGCAAAAACTTCTCAATAGGGGAGTATTCCCTATATAATGTGAAATGCATGTTGTTGAAGGATCTCATCGGGATAATCCAATTTCTTGAGCTGATATGGAAGATGAAATGTAGTTTATGAAGGTTCCGGGTGCAGCGGAAGCATGCGATGAGCCATGCCCAACCCTGCTTTTTGTCATGATCGATGATCAATTCGATATTTACACAACGATAAACGCTATGATCAACAGAATTGAATCAAAGAAAAATAGAAAAGGGATAGAATGCTGAAACCAAACACATGATTATCACATATTATTTATAATTAATTTAATTAATTTAAGAATTACCTTGTGAGAATTCTTTCTTTATTGATGGTTCTGATAAAAAATATATGTTGTACCATCATTACATTGTATGAATCAAGAGAAAATTTCCTCTAGCGGTGATTTACACGTGTTTCGCAAATATTCAAATGTCACTGTAGGAATCTTCGAGTGCTAGCATGACAGATCATATCGCTTGCGTCCTTCACCTTTGATTGCCTTGAGAATTACTTTCAAAGGATTCTATTTAATTTCTATTGACTCGAGAGTGGATGGTGGAGGAAGACCGCTCTCTGTTCTTGAGAGTGTTTTTGGAGAAGGGAGCTCTCAAGGGCTTCGATACGATTCTACCGATTCATTGTTCATATCAAAACAAATGAATTGGATCACTTGAAAAATAATATAATTGAGTTTAAATACTGCTAGGGTTTAGAAATAAATATTTTCACAAGTACCCTTTAATATATATTTAATACCTAGGTAACCCCATGTCAATAATAATAATAATAATAATAATAATAATAATAATAATAATAATAATATTTCTTGACTTGTGCTTAACTTGTGAATTAAAATTAAATATTATTTATTCAAATAATATTCAGTATATATTATTTCTCACAGGACCATTAAACTCAGTCTGTCATTCCTCCACAATATTTATCGGGCCTTAAATAACATCTATTTATTTATTAAATAAATATCACTGTATTATTCTCCAATAAATAAATAAATATTGTCTTCACTAAATAACAAATAAATATTTATTAAATATTCTGCTCACATTATATTCTCTCAAATAACTGGTGACAAAATTTATGCGATCAAGTAAACATGAATAATTATTAAACCACATATGTGAATAATATTTATTCAACATGTTAAATAATAAATAATAATATATATCATTTAACCTATATTCTAGATACACTTAGTGTGCGACCCTCTAGGCCTCTTTTTTAGTGGCATTAGGTGAAGCAACCTAAAATCCAAGGTTAACATTTAACAACACACTAAGACACCCATAAAGAAAGAAGTTAATTCCAAAACGACATAGTACCTCATACAAATTCTCAATGTGTAATGTAATCTCTTCATCATGATATCTCTAATTAAGTAGGTTGCATGCTAGTGCCATCAACCTATGTGCTCGATGTCACTTTCTTTGACTTTCCAGAAATCGAACCTGCCTATAGAATATTATGGCCATGGATTTATTTAGGATATATCATTTCCATTAAAGGACCTGAGATATTAACTTTTGTTAAAGAAAAAAAGTGAAAAATCCTTTCTTGCATTATTCATTAATGCAATATTACTCGTGACACACCCAACATATCCTACCTCACCGTGAGTACATGTCGTCAGAGTTTTTGTCAATACATCAAAGCACGTGACTCATAATATTCATTAATAATAATCTTAAAGTCTAAAGATAAATACACACGTCTACAAGTAGGAACATCTAATGACACGTATGAATATGGATTTCCTACTGGTGGGTCTTGTTCTCATAATATCCTGTAACAACCCAAACTATTATAAATAAAATTCCCCTTTTAGTTTAATTAAAACGTCTTATTATGTATTATGGTTATAAAAAACACACACACTCATTTGGTTTTATTTTATCCTATTTAAAATACTGTTAAGAATAATTACCTTTGATAATATAACCATTGGACAATGATCATATGATCAATATAAATATAGGGTTTTAACAATTCCAAATGACACAAATAAAAGAAGTGATGCTCTCAACTAGTAAGATCGTTCCCTATAAAGCCCATTTATTAGAGCTTATGAGGGAGATAAAATCTCTAGGATTTTCCCTTGACCAATCCCAAGTTGAGATCCAATAACTTAAGCATGATCGAAACCATTTATAGGATAAGTTCAGGCTCATTGAGATCACGACCCAAACCATGTATGCCGAACCGCCCCATGAAAGTCTCACCATCACACACCTTACTCTTAGGGAGTTTTCTGGTGTATTAAATGGATATGTATCAAAACCCTAATAATATGATTTTTAAAATTATTTTTTATAAAATAATTAATATATTTAAATCCTATTATTGTTACTTTATAAATGATTTTTATTTTATTACAATAAAATAGAAATAATATTTTTGGTTAATATTCAAATTCAATTAAACAATCTATTTTGATGAATTATTGGATTTTTGAAATAATTAATATTTTAATAAAATATTATTATTAAATAATTTTTATTAAATATAAATGATCATATAATTTTTATGAATTCAAATGCAATTTCTATAAGGGTTCGAAAACTGTTATTGCCAAAAAATCCAGCATTTCTTAACAAATGTCGATTTTATTTTAAAAGTGATAAATCACATATTTAGAAAATTATTTAGAAAAAATAAATATTATTTTTTTAATTATAACATCAAAATTATCCAATGGGTATTTTTTCATAATTTTCTGAGACAGTCAAATTTTCAGGTAAAATTTAAATACCGTATAAATATACTTTGTGTATTATGACATCATAATGACCCAAAAGTGATGTAATAAATACTATAAAAGTTATCCATGACAAAAAATATATGTTTTACATTAAAATAATGTTATTTTAAGTTTATTTGATTAATTTTATAAATCCATTATGAATCCTCCAAAACCATTAATATATTTTAAGGTTTTAAAACCATTTCTCTAAGAGTATGACCCACCTCCACATAAGAAAGAGTATTATTTTATTAATTTCAGCCCTTGTACTTATTGTAACACCCCAATATTTTTAAAATAAATATAATATTTAATGCATGAAATACTAAGTCTCTACAAAATACCACTTTATTATAACCTAGCCAGTAAATATAATTTTTCCACCTTTGTGATTTGAATTTCGAAAAACTGACATACACGGTTGCGTTCAGTAAGATATTTAGAGCCTAATAAGACAAACTTAATTTTTGGTGAATAATAACTTACCATTATGAATATTAAATTACCCTTATGAATAGTAATATGACCAATGGAGTAGTAACCTCATATAAGAAAGTATAAAATAAATTTGTTGTTCCATCATTTCGGTTTTGAGTTTAGTTTTTTATTAAAAATATGACGAATTTGATAAATTGATTTTTCTTGTAAAAATTGTACATTTCAGAGATATTTAAATTATTATATCAAACTAAGGTTTTATTAATGTTTATAATAATGAAATAGTCTTATCAAAACACTCTTCTTTAATTACAAATGATAAAATAATTTTTTTAAGTGTTGAAAATTTTATTATGCATTTTATGTCCGCTATTATTTTTAATAAATAAGTATTTTCATAGATAAAAGTTTAAATTTTCATATTTATAGAATTATTATTTTAAAATAAATGTCATTTTTGAATTCATAACATCAATATTAAGTTGCGCTGAATTTATGAGAATTTTATAAAATACTTTAGTTTTTCGTGAATAATAAAAATACAGTTTTGAGTTTTCGGTATGTTTAATAATATCATTAATGATGTAATCATGATTTAATAATGTTGGTAAAATATTGAGTAATAAAATATTATATGAGGTTTCCCAAGTGGCCAAAACCATGGGCAAATACCATGGGAAAGCCCATGGTTTTGCAAATACCACTAAAGAGGTGTCATTGGAAATTAATAAAAAACTCTCTCTCTCTCTCTTACTATAAATACCCACTCATTCCTTCATTTTATTTCATTAAAAATTAATAATCCTCAAATATACGGTATTTTTATCTCCCTAGGAGTCCTCCCAAGGTGTCCTCAAGCCCCCAAGGTCCCAACCTTCAAGTTTTAGGAGTCACTCTACAAGGTAAGGGAATTTATCACCCTTCTCTTTTTTCAAGCACTCTTTTTATGTTTTCCTCTTTTAATTTCAATTGGGTTATGTTGAGATATGTCATTACATATCCCCATTAATTTAAATATTATTTAATAATTATTAGATACCACTTTTCTCTCATCAAAATATTTTATGAATTTTTAAGTGACATTGTTAGGCTACTGAATTTTCGTAAGGGATTTCTCAACTTTTCTTTTATTTCAAGTTCCTTTATTTTATTTTTCTTTACTAAAATCCTTTCATACAAATGTTATGTTAACTCCATTACCTCACATGTACTATAATGTTGTTGTGATAATGTAATGATTCATCATCATCTCTCATTTCCCCCTCTTTTATACTAGAAATGAAAATACCATCTGAGATGTGTTAATCTATCACATTCAAGGACGACGAGTTTTCAATTTCTATTACCATCTTTAATTATGGCTATGAAACCATTTTCATGGTTGAACCAGACTTTAATATATGTATTATAACTCATGTAAGGTTCTATAATCCTTTTTTACACCTAATATTAATTTATAAATCAAAATGAGTTCATTGTGATAAAAAAACCAACAATTAACCCAAACAATTATCATTAATGTTTTATATAATGATTTATCTTCACTCCCAATAACCATTTTTTTATAACCATGCAATATTCTGGTTGTTCACTAATAAAATAAAACTTCTATTCTAGAAAAAAATTCTCATTCTACATGTTTATCCGTACATGAATATTAGTAAACCGATCATGAAAACCAAGGAAGAAAACGCTCCCAAACAATGAAATTGAATCTCTTAACCCATTAAAATTCCATGAATTAACCTAATAAGGTTATAATAAATCAATTAAATTTTGGGGAGGTTCTGGAATTATTAATTTATGAACCTAAATTTGATTATTCAGGTCAATAAGATCAAGTGAGGAACACCTTCAAACTTAAGGTAAGGGTTTTCCACCCGAACCTCCATTTTCATTCGGGTTACTTTTATTATCTACTTAACTTAATTAAATTATTATTAATTAATATTTACTCCTCATAAATTATGCGTGAATGTTCTATATATGTGTACCAACAAAAATCCTACCTTTATTTATGGGTAATTATATGTTTTAAAAGGATCTTTCAAAAATCATTCCCGAAATTCAAGCCCAACTCAAGGGAATTTCTCAAATTTTTACCTATTTTCAAGGTCACTCTATAATATGTTTTTTAGAAATCATTATCTTTATAAAATCTCTCATTTTATTATGAAAATAATATCTTACTTCATTTCTAGTTTTATATAAACACTTTTCCAAAAGAACTTTTCTTTTCAAGGTAAAAGAGTATTTATCTCAAGAATTACTCGATGTTTTTATACGAGAATCTTCATCTATTTCAACAATCCTATTAATTATTAGGTATTATTGGGATTAATATTTATGCTATAGTCTACCATATCTAATTGAATGTTTTATGATTATTTTGACTATGGTTGTGCTATCTTAAAACCATTCATCAATTTACTTCAAATGATTAGTGTTTATGCTTAATGTCTGGTGAAAGTTATTTACGTTTCATATGTTAGTTTCAATATGAATGTATATGTTGTTTACATTTATCCCCATTCATATGAGGAATTTATTGGACTTATTATGTGATGGTTGGGGCCCACTATAACCCCTTGATACATTGGTAGGTCTCATGAGACAAATAAATATGGACTTGGCCGAGGGATTGCCCATTTTTAGATATGGTTTTGGCCAAGGCCTTAATCATTATTAGATGTCTTGGCCAAGGCCTTGATAGTATGTTTTAGAATGTCAGAAATATGAATTTTCCTCATTATGAAGCTATAAATTCATTGTTCATGTGGTTATTCGACCAGTAGAATACCCATGATTATGTTTTATTATGGAAATAATTGCTCAGATCATATTCCTATCATAATGTGTTCAAGTTTATTATTTTTAAAAGCATGTGTTTTTAATTATTCACCAAGATTAACATTTATGTTTATGATATATTCTATTTTATTTATTACTCTCACATAGCATCTGATCTCACCCCTTCTTATGTTACATTTTTGCTAGGACATGAAGAGGTATATTATGATGACTTGTAGGGATAATCTTAGAGTGATGGATGTTCCCAATGGAACTTTTATGTTGTTTTTAATTTCAAGTTATAATGTTGAACTTATGTATGTATCTGGCTTTCCAAATCTACTAAACTATTTGTTCCTTCAGGATATGAATTTCTTGTAATCATGCCAATGTACTGTAATAAGGCACTGGCTCTAGGAAACTGGGGTCAGGTCTTTATAGTTAGTATCAGAGGAATTTTAGTAGAAAACTTGGAAACTAGATTTAGAAAATGTAGATCAAGGAACAAACCCCTAAGATAGTCTTTGAGGATAAACATACAAGAATATCCTGGATTTTCGGTAAGTAATAGATTATGTGGATCTTTTTAGAAAATACATCACTATCTGGATACTACAAGTGGATGTGGTTCTGGCACAGACGTACTTAGGAGTGAAAACTATGACAAAGAGTTTTGGACTTGACCTGAGGTATCCTGGTACGCGACAACAGGCCTTACTGCGCATTTGGTTTAACACTCCTAGGGGATATGCTTAGGATAATTCACATTTTCTTTACAAGCCATTATGAAGGATTTAAATGAGGATTTTTACTTAAAAAAACCATGTTTATGATTATGATATCATCAATGCATAGGATTTCAATTTACGTTAAATATTTTTCTAAGTTGAGATAGTATATTATGATTCATAACCTAATCTTGTGTATGCCATTATTTAGAAATAACGCCTATTGGAAGGAATGAAAACCGCATGAACGCACATATCCCATATAGGGATTTCCCTCCTATGCAAGATAATGATGTTGGCTATGGAGCTACAACTGGTGCAAAGAAACTTATAACTATACTGGGACAACTTACTCAGGTTATGAACAACAACCTTACCCAAATGGAGCATCCATATCCACAACATGGAGGAGATATGTTAGATCGTTTTATGAGAAAATAACCTCCATCATTTAATAGTACTACAAACCCATTCATATCAAAGTAGTGGATAAGTTCCTTAGAAAATATATATCTCACTTTGGGAAGTAACTAAAGGGAGAAGGTTGTCATGGTAGTTTATCATTTTTTTGGAGATGCTAATCAATGGTGGTCACTAATTCAAAACACAAAGGAGGAGGAAGAAATAGAAAACATAAAATGGAGTGAATTTAAAGAAACGTTCTTAGAGAAATACTTTCCCCGTGAACAGAGAGTAGATATGGAAAGACAATTTTTGAATTTGAGGCAAAAGAAAGATGATAATGTTGAAAAGTATGAAGATAACTTCACAAGGTTAGAAAGGAATGTTGTGGACTATATACATAATCCAAGGATCAAGATTGATCGATTCTTTGATGGCCTAAAGCCATTCCTCCGATGGGAACTGGTCTGCCAAACTTTCTCATCATACGAAGACATAGTCTCATATGCTATCAAGATAGAAAAGGAGTTCCATAGTGACTCGGTTTTGGACCTGTCATACTTTGGAATATTTCTATGAATGATTCCAGTGCTAGGTACGAAGACAGCGTGTGATTCCAAGGCCCGGTGTGCCCGGAATAAATTTTATAAAACTATTAAGTATTTTTATACTATGAACATGGAGGGGGTGTTTTATCTCCTAAACGGTAGCTCATGGAGGGAATCTGATGGCACGGTTGCGTCCAGAGCGTGCCGTTTACCCTAGGTGGGGTGTAAACTTTGCGGGCGTGGGCCTACTGTGAGAAAAGCCACCAGGGGCGTTTTCATAAATAAATGGAAAAGTTAATTTGATGAGTGTCATCTCGAATAACTTCTAAAAGGAATATCAGATCGAAAATACATGTCCGCCGTTGCGTTTAGAACGCCGTGTTTACCCTAGGCGTGACATAATTTTAGTCGGCGCTGGGTGCCGGGTCGGAGACGTGTTGGCGAGGAGCTCGAATGAGGTTTTTATTAAAAAAATAAAAAAATAAAAATCAATCTCTCACCCCCAACCCCTTGTACGTGCATGCGGAGATAACCCCTCCCTCCTCTATTTCTTTGCCGAATCGAGCTGCGGACGACCGTTTTCAGCACCGATCGTCAGCAGATCGAGCTCCAGCGCGTCGTAGGCGTCGTTCTGCACCCGAAGCTTCGGCGATCCGCCAACAGGTAGGAGTTTTGAGTTTTAAAATCTTGAATCATGATTTGGTTGGTTTTTCCCTATTTGGAGCCTGTAGATGCGTAGATCCGGTCCCGGGGGGCGCGCAGATTCCTTCAGATGCGCGTTTGGGCCCCCCCGGGGTTCCCCCGACGGCCCTCGGAAGGTCAGCCGGCGCGGCGGGCCGCGGGAGATAACCAGGACTGCCGCACCACGGCTGTCCGACTGCTAATTAGCGGCGACCCACAGAAGGGGTCGGCCGCGCGCGCGCGCGCTGCGCCGCGCCGCGGCGGCGCGGTCCGCCGGCCTGTTCAGGTCGGTCCGACCCTCTTCTTGTACACGGGGGTTTTAAAACCCCCGTATCCTACTTCCTGGTGATCCAAATCACGTTCTGTCTGTAGCGACGTGACCTTGGTGATGAGGCAAAACCTTCGGTGTGATTTCTGGGGTTTCGAAGTTTGGGATCGTGGCCCGGGTGCTAGAAACGTCGAATAAAATAATGATATTTTATTATTATTCGACTTCGGGCCATTGTATCTCCTACCCGGAGCGTCCAATTGATGTACTGTTAGTGGTGTTGAGACCCTAATGGTATGACGAACTTTTCTTAATGGTTTTTGGGTTTTCTGATCGAGAGCAGGGTGTGGGCCCCATGAGGCCGGGTGTTGGCGTTTTCGGAGAAACACAACTTTTATGCCGGGTGTCCGTTTTGGACGAACAAGTAGTCGATATCGTATGTTTTTCCAAGGGGATCATAATGGTGTGATCTGATTGGCGAGTTTTGGGATCATGGTGTGGGCCCCACCCGGGCTGGCTTCAGTGAATAGTGACTTTTTCACCAGTTGTCCGTTTCGGGCGAGTAAATAGCCTATCCTACGTGTTTTTCCGCGTGGATCATGATGGTAGCCTCGGTATCGGTCTTGGAGGTGCGCGGTGTGGCGTTGCCGTGGGTCACTTGGGTTAGTGATGTTTGGACCAGCAGTGGTTGAGGGTATTCCCTTGGTTCGTTCCTACAAGGGTTCACGTGGAATCATAACCTTAATATAGGTTTGTAATCCTCTCAATGGGATGTTTAATTTGTTAGAGTTGTGGCATCCCTTAGGTGGGCCCTAAGTGGGATCCTCTAGCATCATTTCCCTAGATCGAGTTCTTGGTATCATTGTGACCGCTTATCCGCAGGCGGCGATACCCTATCTAGCAGGTTAACTCCGTAGGGTTTGTGGCATCATTGGAAATATGATCCCCTACGCAGTGGTCCGTGCTTAGTAGTGTTGTGGCATCATTGGGTATATGATCCCCTACTCAGCATGAGGATTATAGTAGGTTTGCTGTATCGTTGGTTATAAGATCCCCTACTCAGCGCGTGGTGTCGATAGGGTTGCAACATCGTCAGTTCGATCCCCATACAACGCGAGATGCACCAGATAGGGTTTCAGTATCGTTGTGACCGTCGTGACATGGGCGACGATCCTCTATCCGAGTGACGTGTTTTCTGTCGAGCGCCAGATCAGGTTGTGGTATCCCCCAGCAGATCCTAGGAGTGATCCCCTATATGTGAGATCTATAAATGCCAGATCAGGTTGTGGTATCCCCCAGTGGACCCTGGGAGTGATCCCCTATCTGTGAGATCTTCATATACCGGTGTGGGTTCTGGTATCCCCTAGTGGACCCTAGGAGCGATCCCCTATCCGAGGAGTTTGGTGTTTATGTTGTTTCAGTGAGGTTTCCTCAGTGACGATATCCGATGAGCGTGATCTCTCAGGTGAGCGTCTGAGATGTTTGTATGGGACCTGATGGAGTGTAACTCTCGGACAAGTGTTATCTGGGATGACAGTGATCGTGGAGTGTGCTCTTCTAGTTGTGAACTGTTGCTGGTGATGAGGTCGATACCTCATGTGGCTTGGTGCGTGAGCTGAGTATATCTGGATTGCTCATGGTGTATGTATGGGCATACACCTGAGCTGTGATGAGTAGTTGTGTTTAGCCGAGGATGGTCACGATATGGAGTTTCTCTCTCGTCTGGGTTCCCCCTGGATGGGATGAGAAGACTGTTGCCTTTCAGTTGCTTGCTTTTGTTTTGGGTTTTTGGGGTGCCTACTGAGTATTGTTATACTCACCCCTTCATGGGCTTTGCTCGTACATGTTTGTGTCTTGTGCAGACCACAAGCCTTTTGACGGAGTCCCAGGAGGACCCGAAGCAGGTGGAGCTGAGTGAGAGGGTCTGACCGTGGAGTCTTGCCGGAGCTGTACTGAGGAGCTTTCCAGTGGTGCTTTTGGCAGCGTACCCCTTCTTCCGAGCAGGTTGGATGCCTTTGTAGTTTTCTTTTGGTGGGACCTATTTTTTCCTTTTGTACTTTTGTTGTACTCTGGTTGTGGGATAAATGTATGCATGTATTTTCTTTTTAGTTTTTTATATATATCTCTGCACTGTTGCATGGAGGTGTATGTGGGTGCGTGCGTACAGGTACCTTAGGCTAACGCCTCCCATGTGTGTGATAGCCTACTCGGTGCTAGTTGCCAGCCCCTGGCCCATTGGAGGTGGGCTTGGGGAGTCACGGATCGAGCCCCGTTGGGTCAGGTCATGACAAGTTATCTAATTCTTATGACTTTAAAGGAAAGCAAGAGAAGAAGAGGGATGCTGAAAACTATAGAAAATGAAATAAAGAAATGGGGAAGAAGTGAAGAGTTGAATTTCCACCCTATGATAATTGTGAAATGAAACACCCCGGCGCCTATTTAAAAGGAAAAGGGGTGTGCTACAAGTGTGGATATAAAGGTCATAATGCTAGTGATTATAAAGGAAAAAAAGAATCTATTAATGTTCAATGCTATAATTATAGGGAAATGGGGCACTATGCTAATTATTGTCTAAAGTGCCAAGGAAATGTGCCTTAGAAAAGGCCAAGGGAGTAGGGACAAGCTTATGTGATCACAACTGCTGATATTGAAGTTACTAATGATGTGGTGGTGAGTACTTTAATCATTTCCTCAAACTTATCCAATGATTTATTTGATTCTGGATCAACACATTCTTTTATATCTTCCCAGTTTTCCAAGAAAATTAGACATGTTCAATTTGATTTAATAAAGGAGTTGTCAGTCAAAAATCCCAGGGGATGTATTACAACAAAGATGCGTCGATCATTCCCCCTTATTAAACATAAACATTCTTTAGTTTCTAACCTTATCATCATAACCATGATTTAATTTGATATAATACTTGGCATGAGTTGGCTTTCACGTTATGATACAAATATCTATTATAAGAAGAGGGAAGTTATAATTTTTGAGAATGGTGTTGAATCCCTTATCTTTAGAGTAGAAACCTCACCATATGATTCTCATATAGATCTACCCTAGTAGCTCTACTGAGTTAAATTATTGGGGAGGAAGGGAATGCAATATCTATAGGTGATGAAAAAAATGTTCAAATAGAGGATGTACCTATTGCACAAAAATATTTTGATATGTTTCCACAAGATTTACCTAAACATCCTCCAGAGTGGGAAATTAAGTTTTCCATTGATTTAATTCCTGGTTCAAGGTCTATATCAAATACTCCTTATAGATTGGACACTATGGAATTAGTAGAACTAAAGAAACAACTAGAGGAATTAAGTGATAAAGGATTTATTCACCCCTAGTGTCTCTCCATAGGGAGCCCCTATTATTTTTTGTTAAGAATAAAGATGGATCTATGAGGTTGTACATTGACTACAAGGAGAACAATGCTATAGTAATAAAGAACAAGTATCCCCTACCTCACATTGATTATTTATTTGATTAACTTAATGGAGCCTAATATTTTTCAAAGATTGAACTTTGATCTGGATATCATCAGTTACGAGTAAGGGAGGAAGATATTCTAAATATAGTGTTTTGAACTAGGTATGAGCATTAAAAGTTTACAGTAATGAATTTTGGACTAAATAATGCACCCTCTATCTTTATGGATCTAATGAATAGGGTTTTCAAGGAATATATTGATGTCTTTGTGGTGGTATTTATTAATGATATCTTGGTATACTCTAAAAGCTACGAAGATCATAAAAATCACTTGCGTACTATTCTGAAGACTCTTAAAAGAAATGAATTATATGGAAAGTTTAGTAAGCGTGAATTTTGGCTTTAATCGGTTTCTTTTCTTGGAAACATTGTCTCTAAGGATGGAATATCTATTGATCTTGTGAAGAAAAAGGTTGTTCAAGAATGACATACTCCAACAAACATAACCGAGGTACGTAGTTTTATTGGTTTAACAAGTTATTATCGGCATTTCATTCATAACTTCACCCGTTTAGCCAACCAAATGACCAAGCTTACATGTAAAGGGGTTAAGTTCGTATGGAAAAAATAATTTAAGGACTGTTTCGAAGAATTAAAGAGGATATTAGTGAATTCTATGATCCTAACTCTACAATCGGGGAATGATGGGTTTGTGATC
Organism: Viscum album; assembly: GCA_963277665.1. Lineage (NCBI taxonomy): Eukaryota > Viridiplantae > Streptophyta > Magnoliopsida > Santalales > Viscaceae > Viscum > Viscum album. The sequence goes on from OY728158.1 coordinate 1,180,880,523, forward strand.
TATAGTGATGCATCAAATAAAGGATTTGGTTTTTTCCTTATGCAAAATGATAGAGTAATTACCTATGCATCAAGGTAGTTAAAAATTCAAGAACAAAACTATCATACTCATGATCTAGAGTTACTAGTTGTGATCTTTGATCTAAAAATATGGAGACATTATCTCTATGGTGAAAGATGTGAGATATATACGAACCACAAGAGTCTGAAGTACATCTTCTCACAGAAAGAACTTAACACGAGGAAAAGAAGATGGCTCTAACAACTCAAGGATAATGATTGTTCCATAAACTACCACCCAGTAAAGGCAAATAAGGTATTTGATGCATTGATTAGGAAGAATCATGGAGTTTTAAACAAAATGAGGATCAAAAGGGATCCTGTATTCATGGATATAATAAGGAAGGGCATAAGAATTATCAAAGAAGGTGAAACATCATTACTTTTTCAATTGGTTGCCCAACTATATTTATTAAAAAGGATTAAAATCTCTTATCCTGATGATGAGAACCTTCAAAAGAAAATTAATGCTGTGAAAGATAAGAAGTTGGCTAACTTCTTATGTGAAGATGTAATTTTGAAATTTGGGAAGAGTCTATGTGTTACCTCTATACCCGAGCGAAAAAGGGAGTTATTTGATGATTCCCATAGCTCAAATTTTTCTTTAAACCCTGGTAGCACTAAAATGTATAGAGATTTTAAGGAACATTTTTGGTGGGATAACATGAAGCGAGAAATTACTGACTATGTATCAAGATGTTTAGTCTGTCAGCAAGTGAAGGCTGAACGACTACATTATAGAGGAGTAATGAAACCTCTACTTATTCCTATATGGAAATGGGATGACATCACCAGGGATTTTTTCCCCGAATTACCCAAAACTCCAAGAAATAATGATACAATATGGGTAATTATTGATTAACTTATAAAATCTGCACATTTTCTCACTATAAGGGGGGGGGGGATTTTCCACTAGAGAAGATTGCACGACTCTATATCAATGAAGTTGTAAGACTTTATAGAGCACCTATTTCAATAGTGTCTGATTGCGATCCTCAATTTACATCGAAATTCTGGAAAAGTCTTCATAAAGCTTTGGATACTGACCTTCATTTGAGTACTGCTTATCATCCTCAAATTGATGGGCAATCAGAAAGGATAATCCAAACTTTATAAGACATGTTGAGATCATGATCGCTCGATTTTCAAAGTATGTGGGATCAATATTTACCCTTGGTGGAGTTTTCCTATGATAATAGTTTCCATTCCAATATTCAAATGGCACCATATGAAGTGTTGTATGAAAAGAGATTTCATACACCAACATGTTGGGATGAAGTTGGTGAAAGGAAGCTAGTGGGACTAGATCTTGTGGAGGAAACAACAATAATGGTAAAGATTATTTAACACTATATTAAAGCAGCTCAAAGTAGACAAAAAATCTATGTTGATAATTGAAGGAAGGATTTGTAATTTCAAGTGGGAGATCACGTTTTCTTAAAAGTATCTCCATGGAACGGTGTTATAAGATTTAGGAAGAAAGGGAAATTAAGCCTTAGATACATAGGACATTTTAAAATTTTGGAGAGAATTTTAGCTATTTCATATCGTTTGGATATGCCACCTAGCCTGTCTAAAGTACACAATATGTTCCATGTATCATTGCTGAGAAAGTACATGCCAGACCCAATGCATGTCCTCACTTCTGAAGGTGTAGAATTGGAACCCGACCTATCTTACTGTGAAGAGCCTATCCAGATTTTGGACACTAAAGAACAGGTGTTGAGGAATCAGAAAACTCAAATGGTAAAGATACTTTGAAAAAATCATAAAATTGAAGAGGCAACATGGGAGCTTGAGAAGATTATGATGAAGACCTACCCAAACTTTTTATGAGGTAACATTCTGTGAATTTCGAGGATGAAATTTTTGTAAGGAGGGGAGAATGTAACACCCCAAGATTTTTCAAATAAATTTAATATTTAATGCATGAAACATCAAGTCTCTATAAAACACCAATTTGTTATAACCTATCCAGTAAGTATAATTTTTTCACATTTGTGATTTGAATTTCGAGAAACTGACATACACAGTTGCGTTCAGTAAGATATTCAGATTCTGGTAAGTCAAAATTAATTTTTGGGGAATAGTAACTTATCCTTATGAATAGTAACTTACCCTTATGAATAGTAATATGACCAATGGAGTAGTAACCTCACCTAATAAAGTATAAATAAATTTCTTGTTTCACCATTTCGGTTTTGAGTTTAGTTTTTTTATTAAAAATATGACGAATTTGGTAAATTGATTTTTCATGTAAAAATTGTACATTTTAGTGGGATTTAAATTATTATATCAAAATAAGGTTTTATTAATGTTTATAATAGTTAAATATTCTTATCAAAACACTCTTATTTAATAAAAAATTATAAAATAATTTTATTTTTTTAAGTGTCGAAAATTTTACTATGCATTTTATGTCCGCTATTATTTTTAATAAATAAGTATTTTCATAGATAAAAGTTAAAATTTTCATATTTAGATAATTATTATGATAAAATAAATGTCATCTTTGAATTCATAACATTGATATTAATTTGATATGAATTTATGAGAATTTTATAAAATACTTTAGTTTTTCGTGAGTAGTAAAAATACAGTTTTGAGTTTTCAGTATGTTTAATAATATAATCAATGATGTAATCCTGATGTAATAATTCTGGTATAATCTTGAGTAATAAAATAGGACATGAGGTGTCCCATTTGGACAAAACCATGGGAAAATACCACAGGCAATCCCATGGATTTGCAAATACCACTAATGAGGTGTCATTGGAAATAAATAAAAAACTCTCACTCTTTTACTATAAATACCCACTCATTACTTTGTTTTCCTTCATTAAAAATTCATCATTCTCTAATATCTAGTAGTTTTATCTCCCTAGGAGTCCTCCTATGGTGTTCTCAATCCCCTAAGGTCCCAACCTTCAAGTTTTAGGAGTTACTCTACAAGGTAAGGGAATCTATCACCCTTCTCTTTTTTCAAGCACTCTTTTTATGTTTTTCTCTTTTAATTTCAATTGGATTATGTTGGGATATGACATTAAATATACCCATAACTATCCATATTATATATGAATTGTTATAGAACCATTTTATCTCATCAAAACATTTTATGAATTTTTAAGTGACGCCGTTAGGATGCCGAATTTTTGTAAGGGATTTCTCAACTTTTCTTTTATTTGGAGTTCCTTTATTTTCATTTTCTTTCCTCACCTCCTTTCATCCAAATGTTATGATAACTCTAGTACCTTAAATGTAATTTATTTTTTTGTGATAATTTAATAATTCATCATCATATCTCCTTTCACATTCTTTTATACTAGAAATGAAAACACCATCCGAGATGTGTTAATTTATCACATTCAAGGATGACGGGCTTTCAATTTCTATTACCATCTTAAATTCTTGTCATGAAACCATTTTGATGATTGAAACATACTATAATATATTTATTATAACTTATTTAAGGTTCTATAATCCTTTTTTACACCTGATATTAATTTATAAATCAAAATGAGTTCGTTGTGATAAAAAACCACCAATTAACCCAAACAATTGTCATTAATATTTTATATAATGATTCATCTTCACTCCCAATAACAATTTTTTATAACCATGTAATATTATGGTTGTTCAATAATAACATACAACTTATATTATGGACAAACATTCTCATTCTACAGGTTTATCCATACATGAATATAAGTAAACTGATCATAAACATCAAGGAAGAAAGTGCTCCCAAACAATGAAATTGAATCTATTAACCCATAAAAAAGACATGAATGAACCTAATACGGTTATATTAAATGAATTAAATGTTGGGGATGTTCTATAATTATTAATTTATTAACCTAAATTTGATTATTTAGGTTAATAAGATCAAGTGAGGAACACCTTCAGACTTAAGGTAAGAGTTTTCCACCCAAACCTCTATTTTTATCGGGTTACTTTTATTATCTACTTACCTCAATTAAATTCTTATTAATTAATATTTACTCCTCATAAATTATGTTTGGATTTTCTATATATGTGTACCAATAATAATCCTACCTTAATTTATGGGGAATTATATTTTTTAAAAGGATCTTTCAAAAATCCTTCCCAAAATACAAGCCCGACTCAAGGGAATTTCTAAACTTTTTACCTATTTTAAAGGGTACTCTATAATATATTGTTTAGGAAAAATTATCTTTATAAAATCACTCATTTTATTATGAAAATAATATCCTACTTTATTTATAGTTTTATACAAACACTTTTCCAAAATAACTCTTCTTTTCAAAGTAAAAGAGTATTTATCTCAAGAATTACTCGATGTTTTTATAAGAGAATATTCATTTGTTTCAACAATCCTATTGATTATTATATATTATTGGGATTAATATTTAGGATATCATATAACATATTTAATTTAATGGTTTATGATTAGTTTGACTGTGGTTGTTCTATCTTAAAACCATTCACCAATTTACTCAGAATGGTTAGTGTTTATGCTTAATATTCAGGGAAAGTTATTTATGTTTCATATGTTAGTTTCAATATGAACGTATATGTTGTTTAAATTTATCCCCATTCATATAAGTAATTAATTTTACTTATTATATGATGGTTGGGACCTGCTATATCCCCTCGATGCATCAATAGGTCTCATGAGACAAATAGATATGGACTTGGCTGAGGCCTTACCCATTTTTAGATATGGTTTTGGCCGAGGCCTTAATATTTTTTAGATTTCTTGGATGAGGCCTTGATGATATGTTTTATAATGTCCGACATATGAATTTATATAATTATGAAGCTATAAATTCATATTTCATGTGGTTATTCGACTAGTAGAATACCCATGATTATGTTTTATTATGACAATAATCACTTAACTCATATTGCTTCCATAATGTGTTCAAGTTTATTATTTTTAAAGGCATGTATTTTCAATTATTCACCATGCCTAATGTTTATGTTTATGATATCTTCCACTATATTTCTTACCCTTACTGAACATCTGAGCTCACCCCTTCTTATGCTTCATTTTTCTCAGGACATGAATAGGTATATTATCATTGACTTGCAAGGATAATATTAGAGTGGTGGATGTTCCCAGTGGAACTTTTATGTTGTTTTTAATTTTGAGTTGTAATTTTGAACTTATATATGTATATGGATTTCCAAATCTACTAAACTATTCATTCCTTCAGAATATGACTTTCTTGTAATCATGCCAATGTAATGTAATAAGGCACTCACTCTGGGAAACTAGGGTCAGGTCTTTACAGTTGGTATCAGAAGAATTTTAGTAGAAAACTTGGAAACTAGATTTAAAAAACATAGATTAGGGAACAAACCCCTAAGATAGTCTTTGAGGATAAAAATACAATAACATCTTGGAATTTCGGTAAGGAATATATTATGTGTCTCTTTCTAGCAAATACATCACTTTCTGGATACTATAAGTGGACGTAGTTCTGGCATAGATGTACCTAGGAGTAAAAACTCAGACAAGGAGTTTCGAGCTTGAACCAGGGTATCCTAGTACACAAAAACGAGCCTTACTATGTACCTGGTTTGACACTCTTGGGAGATATTCTTAGGATAATTCACATTTTCTTTATAAGCCATTATGAAGGATTTAAATGTATATTTTTCCTCAAAGAAACCATGTTTATGATTATGGGATTAACAATGCATTGGATTCCAATTTATGTTAAGTATTTTTCTAAGTTGAGATAATACATTATGAATAATAACCTAATCTAGTGTATGCCATTATTTAGAAATGGTGCCTAGTGGAAGGAATGAAATTGCATGAATGCGCGTATCCCATATAAGGATTTCTCTCCTATGCAAGATAATGATGTTGAATCTGGAGCTGCGAATGGTGCGGAGAAACTTATAACTATACTGGGACAACTTACTCGGGTTATGAACAATAACCTTACCTGAATGGAGCATCCATATCCACAACCCGGAGGAGATATATTAGATCACTTTATGAGACAATATCCTCCATCATTTAATGGGACTACAAACCCATTCATAGTAGAGTAGTGGATAAGTTCCTTAGAGAAGATATATCTCACTTTTGGGAAGTAACGAAAGGGAGAAGGTTGTCATGGCAGTTTATCATCTGTTGGGAGATGCTGATCAATAATGGTTACTAATTAAAAACAAAAATGAGGAGGAAGAAATAAAAAACATTGAATGTAGTGAATTTAAAGAACTTTTCTTAGAGAAATACTTTCCTCATGAACAATGAGCGGATATGGAAAGACAATTTCTAAATTTGAGGCAAAAGGAAGATTAAAATGTTTCAAAGTATGAAGTTAACTTCACAAGGATATAAAGGCATGTTGTGGACTATATACTTAATCCAAGGATCAATATTGATAGATTCTTTAATGGCCTAAATCCATTTCTCCGACGGGCACTGGTCTGTCAAAATTTCTCATCATATGAAGACATAGTCTCATGTGCTATCAAGATAGAAAAGGAGTTCTCTAAGTCTTATGACTTTAAAGGAAAATAAGAGAAGAATAGGTCTGTTGAAAACTCTAGAAAATTAAATAAGGAAATGGGTAATAATGGAAGATTTGACTTTCCACCCTATGATAATTGTGTAAGGAAACACCTTGGTGCCTGCTTAAAAGGAAAAGGGGTGTGCTACAAGTGTGGACATAAAGACCATCATGCTAGTGATTGTAAGGTAAATAAAGAAGATATTAATGTTTAATTATATAATTGTAGGGAAATGGGGCACTATGAAAATGATTTTCTAAAGCGTTAAGGAAACGCGCCTCGGAAAAGGCCAAGGGAGCAGGGACAAGCTTATGCAATCACAACTGCTGATATTGAAGTTCCTAATAACATGGTGGCAGGTAATTTAATTATTTCCTCAAACATATCCAACGCTTTATTTGATTCAGGATCATCACATTCTTTTATATCTTCCCAGTTTCCCAAGAAAATTAGATATATTCAAATTGATTTAATAAAGGAGTTGTCAATCAAAAATACTAGGGGATATATCATTGCAACAAATACGTGTCAATCAGTCCCCCTTATGACACATAAATGTGATTTAGTTTATAACCTTATAATCATACCCATGATTGACTTTGATATAATCCTTGGTATGAGTTGGATTTCATGTTATTATGCGAAGATCTATTACAAGAAGAAGGAAGTTACAATTTTTGAGAACGGTGTTGAATCCCTTATCTTTAGAGCAAAAACCTCACCATCTGATTCTCATATAGATCCACCCCTAGTAGATCTACTGAATTCAATTATTGGGGAGGAAGGGAATGAAATATCTATGAGTGATGAAAGAAATTTTAAAATAGTGGACGTAACTATTATGCAAGAATATGTTGATGTGTTTTCAGAGGATTTACCTGGACATCCTTCAAAGCAGGAAATTGAGTTTTCTATTGATTTAATTCCTGGTTCAAAGCCTATATAAAAGATTACTTATAGAATGGACACTACGGAATTAGTAGAAATAAAGAAAAAACTGGATGAATTGAGTGATGAAGGATTTATTCACCCTAATGTCTCTCTATGGGGATCCCCTGTTCTTTTTGTTAAGAAGAAAAATGGATATATGAGGTTGTGCATTGACTATAGGGAGATCAATGATATAAAAATAAAGAACAAGTATCCCCTACCTCACATTAATGATTTATTTGATCAACTTCATGGAGAACAATATTTTTTGAAGTTTGACCTTTGATCTAGATATCATCAGTTACGAGTAAGGAAGAGAGATATTCTGAAGACAACATTTTGAACCAGGTATGAGCATTACGAGTTTATAGTAATGCCTTTTGGACTAACCAATGCACCCTATATCTTCATGGATCTAATGAATAGTATTTTCAAGGAATATCTTGATGACTTTTTAGTGGTATTTATTGATGATATCTTGGTATACTCCAAAAGCTACAAAGATCATGAAAATCACTTGTGCACTATTCTAAAGACTCTGAGAAGAAATGAATTATATGGGAAGTTTAAAAAGTGTAAATTTTGGCTTTAATCACTTTCATTTATTGGCCACATTATCTCTAATAATGGAATATCTATTGATCCTATAAAGACAAAGGCTGTTCAAGAATTTCCTACTCCAACGAACATAACTGAGGTACACAGTTTTATTGGTTTAACATGTTATTATCAGCGTTTGATTCAAAACTTCACCCATTTAGCCAACCCAATGACCAAGATTACATGTAAAGGGTTTAAGTTCATATGGACAAAAGAATGCGAGGACTGTTTCGAAGAATTAAAGAGGATATTAGTGAATTCTTCGATCCTAACTCTACCATCAGGGAATGATGGGTTTGTGATCTATAGTGATGCATCAAAGAAATGACTTGGTTGTGTCCTTATACAGAATGATAGAGTTATTACCTATGAATCAAGTCAGTTAAAAATTCATGAACAAAACTATCCTACTCATGATATTGAGTTAGCTGCTATGATATTTGCTCTAAAAATATGGAGACACTATCTCTATGGTGAAATATGTGAGATATATACGGATCACAAGAGTCTGAAGTATATCTTCTCATATAAAGAAATCAACATGAGGCAAATAAGATAGCTTGAACTACTCAAGGATTATGATTGTTCCATACACTACCACTTAGTAAAGGCAAATAAGGTAACTGATGCATTGAACGTGAAATATCATGGAGTTTTAAACAAAATGAGGATTGATAAGGATCCTGTATTCATGGATCTAATAAGGATGGACATGTGAATTATCAAAGAATGTGAAACATAATTACTTTTTCAATTGGTTTCCCAAACATCTTTGTTAGAAAGGATTAAAATCTCTCAGCCTAATGATGAGAACCTTTAAAAGAAAATTAATGCTGTAAAAGATGGGAAGTTGGTTGACTTTGTATGTGAAGATGAAATTTTGAAATTGGGGAAGAGGCTATATGTTCCCTCTATACCTGAGATAAAAAGGGAGTTATTGTATGATGCCCATAGATCAAATTTTTCTATACACCTTGGTAGCACTAAAATGTATAGAGATTTGAAGGAACATTTCTGGTGGGACAACATGAAGTGAGAAATTTCTGATTATGTATCAAGATGTTTAGTCTATCAACAAGTGAAGTCCAAATGACAACATCCTAGAGGATTCATGAAACCTATACCTATTCCTACATGGAAATGGGATTAAATAAACATGGATTTTGTTATTAGATTACCCAAAACTCCAAGAAAGAATGATTCAATATGGGTAATTGTTGATCAACTTACAAAATCTACACATTTCCTTGCTATAAGGGAGGATTTTCCATTGGAGCGAATTGCAAAAATCTATATCAATGAAGTTATAATACTTCATGGAGCAACTATTTCAATAGTCTCTAATTACAATCCTCGATTTACATCAAAATTCTGGAAAAGTCTTCAGATGTATTTGGATACTGAGCTTCGTTTGAATACTGCTTATCATCCTCAAACTGATGGGAAATTAGAAAGAATTATCCAAACTTTATAAGACATGTTGATATCATGCTCACTTTAATTTCAAGGTACGTGGGATCAGTATTTACCCTTGGTGGAGTTTTCTTACAATAACAGTTTCCATTCCAGTTTTCAAATGGCACTATATGAAGCGTTGTACAGAAAGAGATGTCATACAACAACATGTTGAGATGAAGTTGGTGAAAAGAAGCTAGTGGGCCCAGAGCTTGTAGAAGAAACAACAAAAAAGGTAATTACTATTCAAGGACATATCAAAAAATATTAAATAAGACATAAAATCTATGATAATAATCGAAGGAAGGATTTGGAATTTCAAGTGGGAGATCATGTTTTCTTAAAAGTATCTCTATGGAAGGGTGTTATAATATTTGGGAAGAAAGGGAAATTGAGCCCTAGGTACATAATCCCTTTTTAAATTTTGGAGATAATTGGAGATGTTGCATATCTTTTGGATATACCACCTAGTCTATCTAAAGTACATAATATGTTCCATGTCTCATTGTTGAGAAAGTACATTCCAGACCCAACACATGTCCTCACTTCTGAAGGTGTAGAATTAGAACATGACCTATCTTACTGTGAAGAGACTATCTAGATTCTGGACACTAAATAATAGGTGTTAATGAATCATAAAACTCAACTGGTAAAGATACTTTGAAAAAATCATAAAATTAAAGATGCAACATGGGAGTCTAAGGAGCTTAGGATGAAATCCTACCCAAATCTTTTTATGAGGTAAAATTCTGTGAATTTCGAGGACAAAATTTTTGTAAGGAGGAGAGAATGTAACACCCCATGATTTTTCAAATAAATTTAATATTGAATGCATAAAATATTGAATCTATAAAAAACACCACTTTGTTATAACCTATCCAATAAACATAATTTTTACACCTTTATGATTTGAATTTTGAAAAACTGACATACACGATTGCGTTCAGTAAGATATTTAGAGCCTAATAAGACAAACTTAATTATTGGTGTATAGTAACTTACCCTTATGAATAGTAATATGATAAATGGAGTATTAACCTCACCTAAGAAATTATAAATAAATTTTTTGTTCCATCATTTCGATTTTGAGTTTAGTTTTTATTAAAAATATGACGAATTTGATAATTTGTTTTTTATGTAAAAATTGTACATTTCAGAGAGATTTAAATTATTAAATAAAACTAAGGTTTTATTAATGTTTATAATAATGAAATAGTATTATCAAAACACTCTTCTTTAATTACAAATGATAAAATAATTTTATTTTTTTTAAGTGTTGAAAATTTTACTATGCATTTTATGTCCGCTATTATTTTTAATAAATAAGTATTTCATATATAAAAGTTAAAATATTCATATTTAGAGAATTATTATAATAAAATAAATTTCATTTTTGAATTCATAATGTCGATATTAGGTTGCGCTGAATTTATGAGAATTTTATAAAATACTTTAGTTTTTTGTGAATAGTAAAAATACAGTTTTAAGTTTTCAATATGTTTAATAATATCTTTAATGATGTAATAATGATTTACTAATTATGGTATACTATTGAGTAATAAAATATGATGTTAGGTATCTCAAGTAGCCAAAACCACCGGCAAATACCATGAGCAAGCCCATGGTTGTGCAAATACCACTAATGAGGTGTCATTGGAAATTAATAAAAAACTCTCTCTCTTTTACTATAAATACCCACTCATTCCTTCATTTTATTTCATTCCAAATTCATCTTCCTCTAAGATATGGTAGTTTTATCTCCCTAGTAGTCTTCCCAAGGTTTCCTCAAGCCCCCAAGGTCCCAACCTTCAAGTTTTAGGAGTTACTCTACAAGGTAAGGGAATCTATCACCCTTCTCTTTTTTCAAGCACTCTTTTTTATGTTTTTCTCTTTTAATTTCAATTGGATTATATTGGGATATGTAATTTCATATACCACTTAATTTACATAATATTTAAGAATTATTAGATACCCATTTTATCTCACTAAAATATTTTATGAATTTTTAAGTGACGCCGTTAGGCTGCTGAATTTTCGTAAGGAACTTCTCAACTTTTATTTTATTTCAAGTTCCTTTATTTTCCTTTTCTTTCCTCAACTAATTTAATCCAAATGTTATGATAGCTCCGTTACCTGAAATTTAATGAAATTTTGTTTTGATAATGGAATAATTCATCATAATATCTCCTTTTCCCTTCTTTTATACTAGAAATGAAAACACAATCCAAGATGTGTTAATTTATCACATTCAAGGACAAAGGGTTTTAAATTTCTATTACCATCTTAAATTATGGTCATTAAAACATTTTTATGGCTGAAATAGACTATAATATATGTATTATAACTTATATAAGGTTTTGGAATCCTTTTTTACACCTGATATTAATTTATAAATTAAAACGAGTTCGTTGTGATAAAAAAACCACCCAATTAACCCAAACAATTGTCATTAATGTTTTATATGATGATTCATCTTCACTCCCAATAACCAATTTTTTTATAACCATATAATCTTATGTTTTTTTAATAATAACATAAAACTTCTATTCTAGACAACCATTCTCATTCTACATGTTTATCCGTACATGAATATAAGTAAACTGATCATGAAAACCGAGGAAGAAAACGCTCCCACACAATGAAATTGAATCTCTTAACCCATAAAAAGGCCATGAATTAACCTAATAAGGTTATAATAAATCAATTACATGTTTTTGAGGTTATTTAATTATTAATTTACAAACTTAAATTTTATTATTCTGGTCATTAATATCAAGTGAAGAACACCTTCAGACTTAAGAGAAGAGTTTTCCACCTGAACCTCTATTTTCATTCGTGGTACTTTTATTATCTACTTACCTAAATTAAATTATTACTAATTAATATTTAATCCTCATAAATTATGTTTTAATGTTCTATATATGTATACCAACTAGAATCCTACCTTCATTTATGGGGAATTATATATTTGAAAAGGATCTTTCAAAAATCCTTCCTGAAATACAATCCCGACTCAAGGGAATTTCTAAAATTCTTTCTTATTTTCGAGGGCACTATATAATCTATTTTATTATAAACCATTATATTTCTAAAATAACTCATTTTATTATGAAAATAATATCTTACTTTATTTCTGGTTTTATACAAACACTTTTCCAAAGTAAAAGAGTATTTATCTCAAGAATTACTCGATGTTTTTATAAGAGAATCTTCATCTGTTTCAACACTCCTGTTGATTATTGTGTATTATTAGGATTAATATTTATGATATAATCTAACATATTTAATTTAATGGTTTATGATTAGTTTGAATGTAGTTGTTCAATCTTAAAACCATTCACCAATTTACTCTGAATAGTTAGTGTTTATGCTTAATGTTCGAGGAAAGTTATTTACGTTTCATATGTTAGTTTCAATATGAATGTATATGTTATTTACATTTATCCCCATTCATATTAGGAATTAATTGGAATTATTATGTGATCTGTGGGGCCCGCTATATCCCCTCGATGTATTGGTAGTTCTCATGAGATAAATAGATATGGACTTGGACGAGGCCTTGCCCATTTTTAGATATGGTTTTGGCCGAGACCTTGATAATTTTTAGATGTCTTGGCCAAGGCCTTGATGGTATGTTTTAAAATGTCTGGAATATGCATTTACCTCATTATAAAGCTATAAATTCATAGTTCATGTGGTTATTCAACTAGTATAATACCCATGATTATGTTTTATTATGGAAATAATTACTCATCTCATATTCCTGCCATAATGTGTTCAAGTTTATTATTTTCAAAGGTATATTTTTTCAATTATTCACTAAGACTAATGTTTATATTTATGATATCTTCTGCTATATTTCTTACCTTTACTGAGCATCTAATCTTACCCCTTCTTGTGTTTAATTTTTCCCAGTACATAAAGAGGTATATTATGATTGACTTGCAGGGATAATCTTATAGTGGTGGATGTTCCCAATGGAACTTTTATGTTGTTTTTCATTTCAATTTGTAATGTTGAACTTATGTATGTATCTAGATTTCCAAATCTACCAAACTATTCATTCCTTCGGGATAAAAATTTCTTGTAATCATGCCAATGTAATGTAATAAGGCACCAACTTTGGACAACTGGGGTCGGGTATTTACACTTACAAAATAATGATAAACACTCAAATTTGGTAGAAAACATGGGTAAAAAACTATGGGATGGTTTTTGGTTTTGATTATTTTATTATTTAGAGTCCAAAACCTAAATAATAAAGAAACCCCCCTCTTTTCCTATATAAACTCACCCAAGATCTCATTTCTCTTCACTCAAAATCTTTGGAGCATATACATAATTTTCCATACACTCTCTAGAGTCCTCCCAAGGTTCCCCAAAGCTCTCAATAATCCCATCCCAAACATTTGGATTCATACACTCAAGTAAGAGATCTTTTCCTTTCTCTTCTTTATTCGAGTATCTTTTTTACCTTACATCTTTTATATTTATTTCCTTATATCGGGATATGTTATTCCATATCCACCTTAATTTAAAATTGATGTAAAAATTATTAGAGACCCATTTTTATCTCATCAACCCATTTTATTAATTTTTATGTTATGCTGTTATGCAGGTGAAATTTCACCACTATTTTTCCATGCCAAAACAATTGTGTAGTGAATACCATACCCATTTATTATCAAGGGTTTTCAACTTTATACACTTATAACTCTTTCAATTTGGACTTATATGTATTTATTCCATAATTATTAATCATGTAATAAAATATTAGGATGAATGAATCCATGTTGTATAATCTATGTGGCACACTTAAGCATGAGAATGAAATGAAAGTGATGGGTGCGCCCAAAATTATATAGTTCTACAATGAATTGGGTAATGTTTAGTCTCATGAGATGTTATGTTGGGATAGAGAGTGAAACTTATTCCTTTATGGGATTTTTTACACTGTGATTTCTTGGCAGTTTAGCCTTGACCTATGTTTATGATGTGATGTTTTAAGTTATTTTCACAATTCCCATGTTATGATTATCATTCTATATCATGTCTCATTATTCATAGTTATTATTTATACTCTTTTTATACCCCATTGATATGCCTATTGTATATCATGTATCACCTTATTCCATGTTTATTCCCTTATTAGGCTTTATATCTCACCCCTTTCTTATGTTTATCCCCAGGTTATCCTGTTCAGTTTTAAAAGACATGGAATCTTAGAAGCATGTTAAGAAAGTTTTTAATAATGTTATTGTATCCCATATTCAAGATGTTATTCTATATACCTAATTTCCAATGACACTAGATGTATCGATCTTTCGAGTTGTATTAAGTGTAATTTTATATAATAAATCATGAATTAATGTGTAATAAACAATATGGTTTCTATAGTTGGTATCAAAGGAGAAGTTTAGTTAATTTTGGGATTAGGATTAGAAAACTCTAGAAAAAACCTTAGGGATAAGACTAAGTATAATAAAACATTCCTAAATTTTTATAAGTATAGAGTAAGTGGTTTATCAAGCAAATAAATACCTATATGGATACTACAAGTGGATTTGGTTCTGGCATAGATGTATCTAGGGGTAACAAATATAAAAAGGTGTGTCAGGCCTCACTCGGTGTAACCTGGTACACAAAAATAGGCCTTAACGCACACCTGGTTTGACACTCCTAGGGGATATTATTTGGTAAAATCACAAGCTCATTATAAACCATTATTAAGGGAACACAATAATACCCATAAGAATATATGTTTGGAAATAGATAATGGATAACATAGATTGAAGCCAAGAAATTCATAAGTTAAGAAATAAATATAATTTATAAGTTATCCCTTTAATGTCATTGGATTCCCCTTTATGTGTTTAATAGTTTAAAATAATCATCCCTAATTTTTATTTTATTCTAAACAATGGTCAGAAATAGGAGGAATCAGGTAAATAATCAATGCGACAAGAAATGTTATGACTGCCCCAATGAGATGCCCAACTCGTTGGGAGAAGGAATTGAAAACTTTATGAAAATACTCCCTCAGATGACTTAGGTTCTAAATAGAAACCTGGATCAGGAGGATCACCCAAAACCCCCTAAGAGAGAACAAGCTGTGATTGAGAGCTTTATGCAACAAAGGCCTCCAACTTTTAATGGATTATATGATCCCTTAATCGCAGAACAATGGATCAAATCCATTGAGAAGATATTCTCCACCCTTCAATGTTATTAACAAGAGAAGGTTTTACTGGAATTTTATCATATGGAGGGATAAGTTGATCAATGGTATACATTGATCAAGAATACGAAGTCTGAGGAAGAGATCGAAGCAATGGGGTGGATGGAATTTCAGAAAATGTTTTTTGATAAATATTTTCATCACAATCTCCATCTTAAAATGCAAATAGATTTACTTTCCCTCAAGAAAAAAGATAATTAATCTATCAAGATGTATGGGGAAAACTTAACAATACTTGCACGATATGCCTTCGACTTTTTTGTTACCCCCGAATGCAAGGTCAACTGCTTCCTTAGTGGGATAAAACCTAATCTATGAAAATCCCTGACGATCTGTGACTTTTATATCCATGATTAAATTGCCTGATATGACCTCAAAATCAAGATGGATATTTGAGAATCTCAATGGTATTATAAGGATAAGAAGTGGAAAGTGGAGTTTAATTTTGGTGGTCTGATGGAGAAATCTAACGATGCCAAGAAATTTCAACATCCTACTTGTCAAAGGTGTGGAAAGAAGCACCCCAAAAATTGCCTAAGGGGAATGAGAAAATACATTAGGTGTGAGAAGGAAGGAAACCTAGATAAAAACTTTTAATAGGAGAAACCTGCTAATGTGATAGAGGAGAGGAATGATTTGGTCAACCCTAAACATGTCATTCATTACTTCAACTATAAAGAACTGGGGAACTTTAAAAATCAATGCACTAATCCAAGGGTTTTCAGAGAAAAAACCACAACCTATAAGGTAGAAAGGGAGAGATTTTTCCATCACAACCACTGAGGTGGATCCCAACAATGAAGTGGTGATAGGTACACTAGTTATTCATTCAAGGATAGTGAACATACTTTTTGATTCTGGTTCTATGCATTCCTTCATATCGTGAAAGTTTAGTATAACTATTCAAACACCACCGCAAATCATGGAAGTAGAGTTTTTGATGAAAATGACAAATGGGGAAATTATTTCATCCTGAGTGTATAACTCCTCCCCCATCATAATTTATGGGATGAACTTTCCAGAGAACCTTTTCATGATCCCTTTGATAGAATTTGATGCAATTCTAGGCATGGATTAACATTCCCTATATAGAGCCAACATAAATTGCCATGAGAAGAAAATCACTCTCTATGTTGTGAAACGACTCCTGATTATGTACAAGTGAAAGGAGGAGGATGAATCTTCTTTAGCACCAACATCTCAAGTATGAATATTATTTCCCTATGAGAAATCTTATCTAGCTCAAATGATTGATTATAAGGAAAGAACCATCCTCTAAGTCATGCTTATTATGATAGAATATCCCGACGTGTTTCCTAAGGAATTTCATGGTCTTCCTCCTAGCTGAGAGGTTGAATTTTCAATCAATATTATACCTGGTGTGTTTCCATTATCCAAGACTCTATATATAATGACTGTTGTGTAACTTGAGGATCTAAAGAAACAAATATAGGAGAATATGGATAAAGGGTTCATATGACCGAGTTCTTTACTATAGGGTGTACCAGTCCTCTTTGTCAAGAAGAAGGATGAGTCAATGTGCCTTTTCATTGATTATCATGAGCTCAAAAAGATCATGATAAAGAAAAAGTATCATCTACCAAGTATTGATTACTTTTTCAATAATCTACATGGAAAACAATACTTATCCAAGGTGGATCTTCGGTCAAGATATTACCAAGTTAGGGTAAAGAAGGAGGATATCCCCAAGACTATTTTTAGAACAAGGTACAGACACTATGAGTTCATAGTGGTGCCTTTCAGGCTCACTAATGCTCCATAAATCTTCATGGACTTGATGAATATATTCTTAAGAGATTACCTAGACAAATTTTTTTTATAATTTATAAATGATATTCTAATGTACTCTAAAACCAAGGAGGAGCATGAGGATAATTTGATCACTATGCTAAAGACTTTAAGAAAGGAGAAGATTTATGCCAAGTATAACAAATGTGAGTTTTTGTTGAAACATGTCTCATTATTGGGGCATATCATCAAAAAAAAATGTGATATTTATAGACCCTTTAAAGATATAAGCGATTGAAGGATGGCCAAGGCCAACATCTGTGACAGATATCCGTAGTTTCCTTGGATTATCTGGGTACTATCATCGATTTGTGAGAAAATTCTCATGATTGTAAAACCCTATAACTAAGCTAATTCGGAAGGGAGTCAAGTTTTCTTGGAATGATGAATGTGAAGAGATATTCAAGGAAATAAAAAGGAGTCTTATCACTACCCCTATTCTCACACTACCCACAAGTGTAGAACATTTTGTAGTATTCAATGATTCTTTGAAGAAGGTTTTTGGATGCGTGTTAAAGAAAAATGACAAAGTCATAGCCTATGCTTCAAGGTAGTTGAAAGTTCACGAACATAACTACCCAACACATGATCTGGAGTTGGCTACAGTGATATTTTCTTTGAAAATATGGGGGTATTATCTCTTTGGGGAGAAGTGTGAAATATATATGGATAACAAAATTCTCAAATCTATATTCACACAGAAAGAGCTAAACATGCGCCAAATAAGATGGTTAGAAATGATCAAGGGCTATGAATGATCAATCCACTACCATCATGGTAAAGTGAATAAAGTGGCATATGCTCTAAGAAGAAAGGATCCAACAATTCTATCATTTATGATAATTGATAGGGACCCAATCTTCTTAGATTTGGAAAGGATGGACATGGGAATCATAAAGGAAGAAACGTCATCAATGATTTCACAAATGATTACTCAACCATCCATTATGGAGAGGGTAAAGGATGCTAAAAAAGATGATGTTAGAATTTAGAAGAAAGTGGAAACTATAAGAAAGGTAAATCCTTGGAGTTCAATGTTAATGAAGGAGGAGTTGTGAGATTTGGGTCAAGACTATGTGTACCATCAAATCCTGAGTTAAATAAGGATCTATTAGATTATGCACATAGATCTACCTTCTCTATCCACCTAGGAAGAACAAAGATGTATCAAGATCTCCAAGAACACTATTGATGGGACAATATGAAGAAGGATATCCCAGAGTATACATCAAGATGTCTTGTATGTCAAAAAGCAAAAGTGGAAAGGTAAAAATATAATGAGATGATGCAACCATTACCCATACCTACATGGAAATGGGAAAACATTACCATGGAATTCATCACTAGTATTCCAAAGACATCAAGACGGAATAATGCTATATGGATTGTAGCGGATTGTCTTACAAAGACTGTGCAATTCATTGCAATTCAATAGGATTTATCACTCAATCAACTTTCAAGGATATACATCAGAGAGTTGGTAAGATTGCATGGAGTACCATTATTGATTGTATCCAATCGAGATCCAAGATTCACCTCTAAGTTCTGGATAATTCTCCAAAATTCTCTCAATAATAAACTGAACTTCAATAGGACCTATTATCCTCAAAATGGTGTCTAGTCTGAGCAGACTATTTAGAAATTGGAAGACATGTTGAGAGCATGTTATATGGACTTTAAAGGAGCATGAGACCAATATCTGCCTCTAGTTTAGTTCTAATACAAAAATAGTTTCCAATAAAACATCAAAATGGCTCCATATGAATCCCTTTATAGGAATATGTGGAATAGGTGCAGAACACATGTATACTAGGATGAATTTGGGTAACAAAAACTTCTAGGACCTGAAATGGTTGAGGAAATGGTGGAAAAGGTCAAGACCATTCAGTAGCACATCGAGGCTTCTTAGAGTCGATAAAAGATATATGATGTCAATTTATGATGAGACCTATAGTTTGATATTGGATACATGGTATTCCTACACATATCTCCATGGAATAAAGTGATGATATTTGGGAAGAAGCAAAAGCTTAGTCCAAGATACATCATCCCCTTTGATATCCTTGATCACATCAAAACAGTAGCCTACAAACTTGCACTCCCACCTAACCTATCTCGAGTACATGATGTATTTCATGTATCCCTCTTGAGAAAGTAAATACCAAACCCCTCATATGTACTCAATCCAGAGATGGTACCATTGGATAACAACCTTTCCTATGAAGAGAAACCGGTGAAGATCTTAGATCGTAGATAAAAAGTTTTGCAAAATAATACAATGTCCCCTTTCAAAGTGATATGGAGAAACCAAAAGTTTGAAGAAGAGACATGGGAAGTGGAGGAAGTGATGAAATAGAGTTACCATAATCTATTTTAGTGTGGGAAATGATAATTTTTAGGGAAAAATTTCTTAAGGGAGGAAGATTGTAACAAACCGAACTGTTATAAATAAAATTCCCCTTTTGATTTAATTAAAATATATTATTATATACTATGGTTATAGAAAACACATGAACTCCTTTGGTTTTATTTTATACTATTTAAAAGACTATTAAGAATCATTTCCATTGATAATATAGTCATTAAACAGTGATCATATTATTAGTATAAATATATGGTTTTAACAAATCTAATTGACACACACAAAAGAAGTGATGGCCTCAACCAGTAGGATTATGACCTATGAAGCCCATTTATTGGATCCTATGAGGGAGATAGAATCTATGGGATTTTCCCTTGATCAATAAAAAGCTGAGATCCAAAAACTTAAGCATGATCAAAACTATTTATAAGAGAAGCTCAAGCTCATCGAGATCACATCCCAAACCATGTATATCGAACCACCCCATGAAAGTCCCGCCATCACACACCTTACTCTCAGGTAGTTTGATGGTGTATTAAAGGAATATGTATTAAGACCCTAGAAATATGACGATGTACATTATTTTTATAGAATAATGAATATATTTTTATCCTATTATTGTTACTTTATATTTTTTTATTTTGTTACAATAAAACAGAAATAGTATTTTTTGGTTAATATTCAAATTCAATTAAAAAAGTTATTTTGATGAATTAATGGATTTTTGAAATAAATAATATTTTAATAAAATATTATTATTAAATAATTTTTATTAAATATAAATTATCATATAATTTTTATGAATTCAAATGTAATTTTTATAAGGGTTCAAAAACTGTTATTGTCAAAAAACCCTAGCATTTCTTAATAAATGTTGATTTTATTTTAAAAGTGAAAATTAAAATATTTATAAAATTATTTAGATAAAATGATTATTATTTTTTGAATCATAATGTCAAAATTATCCAATGGTGAATTTTTCACAATTTTCTGAGATAGTCAAAATTTTTAGTCAAAATTAAATACCGTATAAATATACATTGTGCATTATGACATCACAATGAACCAACCATGATGTAATAAATACTATAAAAGGTATCCACGAAACAATATATGTTTTAAATTTAAAATAATGTTATTTTTTGTTTATTTTATTAATTTTATAAATCCATTATGAGTCCTCCAAAACCATTAATATATTTTAAGGTTTCAAAATCATTTCTTTAAGAGTATGAATTAACCCCACATAATAAAGAGTATTATTTTATTAATTTAAACACTTGGAATTATAAAATAATTATAACCAATCCAATTTGGTAGAAAACATGGTCAAAAACCATGGGATGATTTGTGGTTTTGGTTATTTTATTATGTAGAGTCCAAAACCTAAATAATAAAGAAATCCCCCTCTTTTCCTATATAAACCCACCAAAGATCCCATTTATCTTCACTAAAAATACTTTTAGAACATCCATACTCTTCCATACACTCTCTATAGTCCTCCCAAGGTTCCCCTAGGCTCTCAATAATCCCCTATAAAGCATTTGGAGTCACACACTCAAGTAAGGGATCTTTTTTTTCTTTCTCCTCTTTATTCAAATATCTTCTCTACCTTATGTATTTTATATTAATTTACTTATGGTGGGATATGTTATTCAATATACCCCTTACTTTAAAATTGATTTCAAAATTATTAGAGACACTTTTCTCTCTCATCAACCCATTTTATGAATTTTTATGTGATGTCGTTATGCTGTTAAAATTTCACTGCGATTTTCCATACCAAAACAATTGTGTAGTGAATGCCATGCCCATTTCCTATAAAGGGTTTTCACCTTTATAAACTTATACCTCTTTAACTTGGAACTTAAATGTATTAATTCCACACTCCTTAATCATAGAATAAAATATGATGATGACTGAATCTATATTGTATGATTTATGTGGCACACTTAAGCATGAGAATGAAATGAAAGTGACAGATGGACCCAAAATTATATAGTGCTCCAATGCATTGGGTAATGTTTAGTCTCATGAGACATCATGTTGGGATAGGTAGTTAACTTTATTCCTTTATGGGACTTTTTCCACCATTATGTCTTGTCGGTTTAGCCTTGACCTATGTTTATGATGTCATGTTTTAAGTTGTTGCCACATTTACCATGTTATGATTATCATGCCATATCATGTATCATTGTTCATGATTATGATTAATACTATTTTTATTCACCATTGATATGCCTATTTTCTATCATGTACCACCTTATTCCATGTTTATTCCCTTATTGGGATTTATAGCTCACCCCTTTCTTATGTTTGTCCCTAGGTTATCCCGTGCAGTTTTAAAAGCCATAGAATCTTAGAAGCATGTTAAAGAAGTTTTTAATAATGTTTTTGTATACCATGTTCAAGATATTAATTAATGTAATAATGTACTTATCTCCTAAAGTTGATTGTTTTCTCATTGGCCCACAAATATCAGAATGAATAAGTTTTGGGGGTTGAGTTGAATGAATATCAACTTTCTTATGCACATATTTTGTAATCTTTCCTTTCTGACAAATAGTGCAACAATGATATATTCTTCTTGACATATCAGAAATACCATAAACACTATATCTCTTTGATAAATTTCTCATGTTTTTCTTACAAATATTTCCAAAAACTTTTATTCCGCAACTTATTTTCTTCCATCATACTTAAGTAACATGAATTTTGAACAACACCAACTTGAAATAAGTTTCCTTTTGTATATTGGACTCTTGTAACAAATTTCCCATCTTCCTCTCTTTTCACTACAAAATAATTTTTTCTAAAAAAAACTTTATTGCCTTTATCAAAAAGCTGTGAAAAAAATAAACAAGTTATGTTTAAACCCATCAACAAACAAGGATTTCTTGGATTTCAAATTTTATTCCCCAATAAGATCAGATCCAACACCTTTGATTCTAAGTGAACCATTTTTAACAAACATCACTATTAATTCTTTGAAATCTTTCGCATTCTTAAAAAATTTCAAGTCTCTTATCATATGAGAATAACCCTCACTATCCAAGATCCAAAATCATTCTCATTTTGTAGCTTTGAGAGCAGTTTCCACAACAATAGATTTTTCTCTTCCATTGTCTTTATTTACATATAGCTTATAAGAATTATTATACATACGTTATTTTTCTGGTAACAAAACAAGACATATTTTTGTAAGATGTACAAGTTTTTCACACCTTTCATAAATAGTTTCCAAAGGTTGGAACCTATTCTTAACTTTCACACAAACCTTTCCAGGTTTCTTCATTTGAGAGGATTGACTCCCCCTTGATATTTTCCTTTTGTAACTCATGGAATAGTTGTAATGTTGTTGATTAAACCAACACATATTTTCCATATGTCCAAATCCACAAAAATACCATTAGTACCCATAGAAGGAATAATTTCCTTTATAACTATAATACTGTCCAGAATTATGAACATGTTTCTCAACAAGATTATTATTTTTCACATCATAACTTTGTTGAGTCAAAAACTTTCTATCATCAACTGAAATATTATTCTTTAATTGGATTTCTTTCCAACCTTATTAGAATCAGAAGTAGTATGAAATTTAGTTTTAGACTCATAATTTTTAGAAACTTTTGAACTTCCAACTTTGTTGACTTTGGCCACATACATGACTTTCCCAACTTTCTTCTTCTTAGGAACATTTCCAACTTTCTTCTCAACCTTTGAAGATAACTTTTGATCATTCTCAAGGTTATCCTTTCCATAAATTTCACCAACTTCAGAGATATAATTCTTGAAACTTGTAACTCACTACTCAGCTTTAGAAATCCTTTTATTGGAAAATTTCCAACTTTTCTTCCCTTTCCTTTAACTTTACTTCAAGATGTTCATTTAGATTCTATTCTTTATCAAGATACTTCTTTAGACAATCAATTTCTTCAAGTAACCCAACTTTCTCTTCAAAAATATATTTTTGATTGTTTGTTATAAGATTTTATTTCTTTAACTTCTTGATTTATCTTTAAATTATTACAATCTTTCTAAAACATTATTTCAGCTCTCTCTTCAGATGAAATTTTAACTCGGGCTCTTTATCTTTAGAACTAATAATTCCAAACTCTTCTTAATTAATTGTTTCTATGAAATTATTTTCTCCAGCAATCTTAGTAAATATTTCAGCCTCAAATTTACTATTTTATTCTTCATCATCTTTAGACAAAAAGCAACCCCTTTTGTATTTGTAGAAATTATTATATTCCCCCTTAGAATAAGATTTTGACTAATCACCCTATTTCTTCCAAGATCTTATTAGCATTATATCATCTTTATCACTAACTTCTTCATTCTTTCTTCAAGGAAAATTCACAAAAAAGTGACCAACCACTACACATTTGAAACATTTCAAGGGATGTTTCCCTTTATAATTTATCATAAATATTTTCACATTTTTAGAAAATAAGGATAAAAAATCATCCAGATTTCTACATACCCCATTTTTGGATTCAGAATCACCAATATCTTCTTCTTCAAGAATCTTATTAGAATTTCCTTGCTTGACAACCTTGAAGGATATTTCCTGATCAATTTTTTTTCTTCCTTTCCTAACTTTCTCCCTTCTCATTTCATAAGTAATGGGAGTACTATAAAGGTCATACAAAGATAGAGTTTCAAGATCTTTATCTTCCAAAGATAAAACTTTGGCATCAAACTTATCAGGAAAAATTTGGAATATCTTTTCAACAATAGTTGAGTCTTACAACTTCTCACAAAGACATCTAACAGTGCTTACAATATTATTCACCCTTGTAAAGAAGTCACCAACAAATTTATACTCACCCATTTTTAGATCTTCATACTCCAGCCTATAGATTTGTAGCTTTTCCTTCATCACCTTCATATTTCCTTCATAATTGTTCTTCAACTTTTCATAGATACCTTTAGTAGTAGAAAATCCTTTCACTCTTAGAAACTCACTTTTAGTAAGTGATGAGAGTAAATCATTCTTAGATCTTCCTTCATTCTCAATATTCTTCTTATCTACAGATGTAAGATGAAAAATTTTCATTAATAGGAGGAAATCCATCTGTAGTAGCTTCTAAAACATCATACCCAAGGTACATAAGATAATACAACATTATATCTTTCCAAATATGATATTTCTTTCCATTGAAGACCTAAATCCCCTTATGGTTCACAAAACTTATATTCTCCATAATAAATTCTCTTTAAAAACTTCAGTAAAGAGTAAACAAAGGGAACCTTCACCTTTGATACCAATTGAGAATGCCCATATAAGATCAATGTATCACTAAGAGGGTGAGGTGGTGAATGAGTGATATCTTTTTATTTTAAGTTTCCTTTATTTTTAAATAGCCATCACCTCCTATTAAATATTTTTTACTTTTCTAAAAACAAAACTATCACACATCCACAGAAACACAAGTATTTAAAAGGTTCACTACTCAACACGAGTAGATAAGTCCTTGGAATGTTTTGGAAACAATCCAATACCACACAATACACTAGAAAACAATCCTTTTGCGTGGATACAATAATTAGTATATTCCCTTACACTTGTGTAGCACTATGATCAATACAACAATTCATGTTCTTTATCCAACATGAATGATGTAAAATAAGTTTGTGTAACAAGTAATGAAACCTTCACCATTTGGTCCAAAACATGTTACTGTGCTACCTTATCAACTTCCACATGAATAGAATCAAAACACAATTCTTAACTTTCCTACCCAGCATCAGGTAAGAACTTCACTTTTGGACTTCACACAAAAACTTAATTTGATGGCTCAGTCCAATTCCTCACTCTGATTCCTTATTATAAAAAAATAAGGAAATAATACTCTGGAAATAATTCTAAACCACTTCAAACTTTCCTTAGAAAACTATGTCTGATAGATCAGTCCGATTCGGTAACTCTGAAAACTATTATTTCTTATACTTCTTTTGTCCGGTATACTTCCTTAGGAATGCTTAGTCTGAAAAATTATTCTCTCTACCAAAACTCTCAACACTTTCTATCTTTCTTTGCATGTGAACAATATAAATGTCAATAAAAAGTACAATGTAGTTTCTAATATTTATAGGTGTGATATAAGAGGAATGGTTAGGAAACTATTTTCACTTTCCCACTTAACCAAATTTCTATAACTTTGAATTTCACATTTATTTCGTTTTCATATTTAACTCTTTTAGTGCTTCTAAAATCTTTTTGAATATTCTAAAAAATTCTCGAATCTTCTCACAACTTCGTCTAGATTTGATATTTCTAACCTTTCTTTAGTCTAATACACATGTCATTCCAATTTGCTTCATTATGATGAAAACATATGAATGATATTAGATTCTTCATTATGTTGATCCGTACTAGATGGAAGATATAAAACCTTGAAACAATTCATCTATAAACATTTTTTCAACTTCTAAAGATATCAATAATCCTTAGAAACACTTTAGAAACAACTTCAAAAACCCTTTTGTAAAACACTTCTGCAAAACTATTCAAACAATTCTTCTTTTCAAACCAATGATCCTGCATTCGATGAAGTACAACGTCCGATGAATTTACTAGTGTCATCCTGCGTCTGATGGATTAGTTTTCGTCTCACTCTAATGGATCAGTATCAATTCCAAATAATGAATTAACACCAATTATTTTTTGATAATTGGTATCATCTTAACCCACATGTAATACAATTCAACCTTATAAAAATGGTTTAATACGTTATTGATCATCATCAGGTTGATCAGTCTCTGTCTTTATTACATGAATCAGTCCCAACAACTATTTATACTTATCTCATCTAGATTATTGGTCCCAAAATCCCTACTTTATAACCAATCTATCTCTGATAGATCGGTGACACCCCCGTTCGATGGACCGATGTCAGCATCAACTTCATTATTTCAGTATCTTTGCAACTGTCGATTAATCCTTATGAGTTATTCATATAGGGAGTTGGATAGTCTAATGGATTGGAAAATCCAATGTATTAGTCAATCAATGCTTCAGAAAAAATTAAAATCCATCAACTTTAACCTCCCCAGGTTTTCTTCCTTCACAAACTTATGCTTGTGTCATAATACTTTCATGACTTCTAGAACATTAGGATAAACATTGCATCGTCTGGCTTAAGTTACCAAACATATCTTCTCCCCGTTTATTTCATAAGGATTACATCATGATTTTCTCAAACCACTTATGATATTTTGATAATTAAAAAATATCAAAGTGTCGTCAGATTTAGTATGGATTGTAGGACCCCGGGACACCCTGAGAGGGGAGGGGTGAATCAGGGTGGCAACTTTTTCTTCTTAAAGTTGTGGATCTTGTTCCCACGTTGGTAGGAACTACTTAAACCTGTATGATGGATATGATCAGCAATTAAACATTCACATGCAGAGACAGATGACACAGCTATTTTTACTTGGTTCACCACTGAGGGCTACGTCCAAGGAGTATACGCCGACAGGTTGCCGGTCGTACCTAAATCCACTATGCTTCACTAGCTGCGGATACAAATGTTCGGGTACAGACACTCTGTCCCAGGCTCACTGCCTTTACAATTGTTCAGGGATAGCTCACTGCGTCCCTCGGGTCACTCCCGTTGACTCCCCCTGGCTCACTGCCGTTGGTGAAGTCTCACTCAGTTTATAGACGTGAAGGTCTCTTCAATAGATATGAATTGAAGTCTTTGTCTCCTGTTCAGCATGAGACTTTGCTTGCATCAGAGTCCTGAGTTGATGCTCTTTTGAAATCAATATTCTACTTCAGTGCAATACCTGAATGCACTAAATCTCCTTCTCTTCCTTCAATTCCCAGTTCTGACACCTGAGTGTATCGATATATTTCTCTCTCTGTGCAGATCAGATTTTGGTTGCACGATCGTTCTTCTTCTCTTCGCAAAGCAGATTTGAGAGTGCTAAGCACCTGTCAAAAGGCCTGCGGGACCCCCAAATTTTCCGCGCACCCTTCCCGGGGGCTTGCGTGTAAAATTCAAACCTTGCGCGTAAAAATAACTTTTGTCGCATAAAAGGCTTTTCGCGCTACTCTTCTTTTTCACGCAAAACTTCCCTTTTTCGCGCAACGCCTTCTTTTTCGCGCAACCCTCTGTACCTTAATTTTTCCGCGCGCCGGAGCTCAGGATTTTTCTAAGTGTCGAGCCTCTCCGAATGAGAGGGGTTCACCTCATATTTATAGATGTTTTTGATCCTGCGCATAAAACCCCCCTTCTTGCGCACAACCAACTTTACGCGCACCAGTTCGATTTTCCACGCACATGGTGCGAACATCTCTGATTTTTCGCGCGCCTCTTGCCTTTGCCGATTTTCTGTATTTCTGATTCGATACGCTGATTGCGCGAAAAATTCACCCAGATTTTCTGCGCACAACATTTTTCGCGCACATTTCTGGTTTTTCGCGCACAGCTCTAGTTTTTCGCGCAGCCCATGCCTTTTCCATTTTTCACCACTCTGATTTTGAAACACTATTTGCGCGAAAAACTATTTCGCGCATCCCGCTGTTTTCCGCGCCCAGCTTAAGTATTTCGCGCAAGCCTCTTATATTTCGCGCACCACTTCCTCTTTGCGCGCACTACCTTTTACAGAAAATCTATGTCTTCAATTTCCGATTTTGAGGCCCAAAAATTTGGCAAACACTGGGAAACAGCGCCACCTTGTATCTTCTCTTTTTGCACCGCCACCAGCTCATCCATTCCTCTGTCGACGTTCTTGAATCAAATATAGATCGTTGACCACAACTCTTGAACTCGACATGTCACCATGAAATCTCCTTTTGTTAACAAATTTGTATGTCGTTTGTATGCTTTGTCAACAAGCACGATCACCACAACACTTCTTCCTGGTGATCTGTATCATTCAACAACTCTTCTGCTTTTATCACAAACTCCTCTGTGATGTGCATGGCTATCTCAAAATTCCAATCCTTGAACGGCCATTGTCTTCTTCATCAACCATCATGATCAACTTCATACAAACCATGTGATTCAATTCATCAAGAAGTCTCTTGCATGATTCTCATGCAATCATGAGTAATTGCATGGTCATTATCAACGCCCACGGTTGTTATGCCATAAGGAGGAATTGCATGGTCTTCATCCAAAAAACCCCATTCTGCTTTAATCATCCTCGGATGGATTACACCTCACATTCTTCATTTATGGAAACAATGTATCACCTTTGACAGATGTTCTTTGATCTTTCGATCAGTGCAATAATCATCCGAATCACCATTCCTCTACATCATCGGAGTACTTCATGATCTCCTTCATTTTGATCATCCTCGGATGGATTACACCTCACATTCTTCATTTATGGAAACAATGTATCACCTTTGACAGATGTTCTTTGATCTTTCGATGAGTGCAATAATCATCCGAATCACCATTCCTCTACATCATCGGAGTACTTCATGATCTCCTTCATTTTGATCTACATTGAAAACTATTGACAACAAATAAAACCTTATACACAAAGTGGTTTCAAAAATCTCCCCCTTTGTATTTTGTTGTCAATACCTTATACATCTTCTGAAATGAATTTGTCAATGTCAAAATGAGAATATGAGAATCTTCTTCATTTCACTTTCTCTCCCCCTTATTGACAAGAAATACAAAGCGCATGGTAGGGAGGGTATCAATCCTCACTTAAGCAAAGTTTCATTAATCATTTCACTCTAAGTCTACTTGAGCAGTGCTCGATGTAGAAAACAAGAGGTTTTGATTAAGTCAACAAGGCTGTCCATTATCCACAGATCATGATACCAACATGAGATGAGAACTCATGTATCTTGTCTTCAAGGGTTTACCACTTTTATTTCAGGCTTAAGAAAAATCACTATGATAGAGAAAAACCAACCTGAAACTCCTGCACTCACAATAGCATGTGGATCAAAAATATTCATGTGCAATCGGCAGGAAAAATGACCTTGGGGCACTTCCAATTTTTTGTTATGTCACTGATCAATTCAGTTACTCCCCCTTTGTAGAATGATCTTTGATTTGAGTAACCAAGGGATAGAGATTAAGAAATGTCATACCTTCTCCATTGGCGTGAAATTCATAGAATAACTGCTTTTGAGTCCAGCTGGAGTTGATATTGATCGAAACAGTGATTATGGAAGCTTTTTCATTTTTCTCCCCCTCAAGGGAAACACTCCTCATCATCTTCATCAAGAGTGATCCTTCATCATCATAATCTTTGAATATCAATTGAAGAATCTACTTAGGATGGAAACTTCTTCAGCTTGGCTATCAAGAGTTGACAGCATTCACTACTTCTCAGGTTCTCCCCCTGAGAGCATGCTTCACCTTCAATTCCCTGCATTATTAGCACAAATACAATACACAAATGATTATGGGAATAAGGTGGTTCCTTCTTGCTTCATCAAGAAGACTTGCTTGGTTGAGGTTCTTTTCTCAACCAAGTTCCTCTGTTCACTCCAGTATTCATGCCTGCACATTTGAACATGTGTTCTGACATCTGTCGATGTGGCATGGCTCTATTCACATTCTCTTCTGCTTTGTGTGGAGAATTGTTTTGCTTAGCAGCCATCATGAATGATACATTCTTACTCCTCTTAAGGACTGATTCTTGCTCTGGTATTAAGGTTAGGCAACCTTTTGCAATGTGACCAGATTTCTTGAATCTCTCACACAGAACTTCTTTGACACGTGTGTTTCTCTTTGTTTGCAATCTCTCCTCCACTGTGTCTTCATCATGTGAAAGTTTTCCTTTTCCTTTGTCACTAGCCTTGGCCTTCTCATCTTCAAATTTCCTTATTCTTTTCAAATCTTCTGGCCAGATGACCAATATGTCATGTGGAACTTTTGCAGCTGGTTTAGGTCTTCCACATGGGTTCATCCGAGATTCATCCCACTTAGTGTTTCTTTTGGATGAATGACCATTCAATTTCATGGATCTAAAATCCTGGGTCTTCTCAGCTTGCCTACTTGATATCTTCTTGGGGAGTGATGTGTTCGCCATATTCTTCTGATTTCTTCCCAAGGTACTTTCTTCATACTTATATGGATTGTGTGGTCTTCTGTTCTTATCAGCTCTGGATATCTGTTGACCTAGGCATGCACCATTCTTATGACCACTGCCATTGCATACATCACAGATGTTATCAAGCATTCCAAATCTGTTTGCTGTAAATAGATGCTTCTGGACCTGTGGATGTTGCTTCTTCTTCTCTGCCTTCCTCCCCTTTGATATAGGCTTTCCCTGTGCTTTTCCATGAAAGGGATTATAAAAACAATCCAGTGCACAGTGCCCAAATCTATTGCAGCACCAACATTGGCCCACAAATCTTTTCTTCTTTGTTTCTTCAGTATTAAGTTGTTGGG
Organism: Viscum album; assembly: GCA_963277665.1. Classification (NCBI taxonomy): domain Eukaryota; kingdom Viridiplantae; phylum Streptophyta; class Magnoliopsida; order Santalales; family Viscaceae; genus Viscum; species Viscum album. The sequence goes on from OY728158.1 coordinate 1,180,911,879, forward strand.
CCATCTGCTTAATCGTTTGTGCTCTATTTGAGGAAGAAGCTTCCTCCTTTTTCTTCCTATCCACCCTAGTCATGGTGGTAGGTTTATTCTTCTCACCTATCCTCATCCATGCTTGTTTAGAGCTTTTCTTCCCACCTGCACTGATTGTCGGAGTGTATTTAGAAACATGAGTACAAGATGGTCTGGATGGTACCTTCACTTTCTCAGTTGCCTGTGATAGATCAATGAGAGAAGTCATGATCTTCTTATCACATGTTGGAGGTCTTTTGACAATAGAATACTCCATTGTGCATTGAGTACCGACAACAACTGATTCTTGATGTGGATAATCAAGAGTTGTCATAATCTTCTTGTCACATGTTGGAGGCATTTCAGCTTTAGACTCCTCCAACGAACATTGAGTGCAAGCATCACTCATTTCATTCTTTTGTGAAGTCTCAATATGTGTGTTCTCAATCTTGGTCAATTGAGCTTCCAATTTTTGACCCACAATATTGAGGATGATCTTCTGATCTTCAATCGTGATCATCTTCTCTTCACAATTCTTCTTCAACCTTTCAACCTCATCTTCATGCATCTTAACTTTGTTTTGTAACAAAGAGTCAAGTTCCCTGAATTTAATGGGCGTTTCTTCTAGACAAAAATTCTTGACTTCATTGTTCTTCTTCAGCTCAGCTTCAAGTGCATGGATCCGTTCTTCTAGAGTATTACTGACTTCACCTTTTTCTTCAAGGGCTTTCACCCGTTTGGTGAGCTTCATACTTTCCATAATTTTTCCTTCCAGCCCCTTTTCCATATTGTCCGCTTCCCTTTCAAGTCTAGTGATCTCAACCCGCATAGATTGAAATAGGCTACAGATAATAACAACCCTTTCTTCTGGAATATCATGCAGATATGTTTTGAGTTTTTCTTGAAAGCATGAATTGGGGGTGTCATCCTTTCCTCTGGAAGAATTCTGAGTCACCTGCTCGATACTTTCCATGCCTGATGTTTCTTTATTTTTGGATTGGCATGGAGAACAAGACATTGCATCTTCTTTGGATATGAGGGACTTCTTCAGCTGCTTTTTCTCTTTCTTTTTCCTGTTTGTCATGGTCTTTCTAGATGTAGACGTCTGCTCAGAAACTTCATCAAGACTGCTCTTCATTGTTGACTTTAGGAAAGAAACTCAAATCCTCTTCTCAATAGAATTACTGGAGAATATCCAACATACGTTAACCTTTCCCTCTGATACCACTTGTAGGACCCCGGGACACCCTGAGAGGGGAGGGGTGAATCAGGGTGGCAAATTTTTCTTCTTAAAGTTGTGGATCTTGTTCCCACGTTGTTAGGAACTACTTAAACCTGTATGATGGATATGATCAGCAATTAAACATTCACATGCAGAGACAGATGACACAGCTATTTTTACTTGATTCACCACTGAGGGCTACGTCCAAGGAGTATACGCCGACAGGTTGCCGGTCATACCTAAATCCACTATGCTTCACTAGCTGCGGATACAAATGTTCGGGTACAGACACTCTGTCCCAGGCTCACTGCCTTTACAATTGTTCAGGGATAGCTCACTCCGTCCCTCGGGTCACTCCCGTTGACTCCCCCTGGCTCACTGCCGTTGGTGAAGTCTCACTCAGTTTATAGACGTGAAGGTCTCTTCAATAGATATGCATTGAAGTCTTTGTCTCCTGTTCAACATGAGACTTTGCTTGCATCAGAGTCCTGAGTTGATGCTCTTTTGAAATCAATATTCTACTTCAGTGCAATACCTGAATGCACTAAATCTCCTTCTCTTCCTTCAATTCCCAGTTTTGACACCTGAGTGTATCGATATATTTCTCTCTCTGTGCAGATCAGATTTTGGTTGCACGATCGTTCTTCTTCTCTTCGCAAAGCAGATTTGAGAGTGCTAAGCACCTGTCAAAAGGCCTGCGGGACCCCCAAATTTTCCGCGCACCCTTCCCGGGGGCTTGCGCGTAAAATTCAAACCTTGCGCGTAAAAATAACTTTTGTCGCATAAAAGGCTTTTCGAGCTACTCTTCTTTTTCGCGCAAAACTTCCCTTTTTCGCGCAACGCCTTCTTTTTCGCGCAACCCTCTGTACCTTAATTTTTCCACGCGCCGGAGCTCAGGATTTGTCTAAGTGTCGAGCCTCTCCGAATGATAGGGGTTCACCTCATATTTATAGATGTTTTTGATCCTGCGCGTAAAACCCCCCTTCTTGCGCACAGCCAACTTTACGCGCACCAGTTCGATTTTCCGCGCACATGGTGCGAACATCTCTGATTTTTCACGCGCCTCTTGCCTTTGCCGATTTTCTGTATTTCTGATTCGATACGCTGATTGCGCGAAAAATTCACCCAGCTTTTCTGCGCACAACATTTTTCACGCACATTTCTGGTTTTTCGCGCACAGCTCTAGTTTTTCACGCAGCCCATGCCTTTTCCATTTTTCACCACTCTGATTTTGAAACACTATTTGCGCGAAAAACTATTTCGCGCATCCCGCTGTTTTCCGCGCCCAGCTTAAGTATTTCGCGCAAGACTCTTATATTTCACGCACTACTTCCTCTTTGCGCGCACTACCTTTTGCAGAAAATCTATGTCTTCAATTTCCGATTTTGAGGCCCAAAAATTTGGAAAACACTGGGAAACAGCGCCACCTTGTATCTGCTCTTTTTGCACCGCCACCAGCTCATCCATTCCTCTGTCGATGTTCTTGAATCAAATATAGATCGTTGACCACAACTCTTGAACTCGACATGTCACCATGAAATCTCCTTTTGTTAACAAATTTGTATGTCGTTTGTATGCTTTGTCAACAAGCACGATCACCGCAACACTTCTTCCTGGTGATCTGTATCATTCAACAACTCTTCTGATTTTATCACAAACTCCTCTGTGATGTGCATGGCTATCTCAAAATTCCAATCCTTGCACGGCCATTGTCTTCTTCATCAACCGTCATGATCAACTTCATACAACCCATGTGATTCAATTCATCAAGAAGTCTCTTGCATGATTCTCATGCAATCATGAGTAATTGCATGGTCATCATCAACGCCCACGGTTGTTATGCCATAAGGAGGAATTGCATGGTCTTCATACAAAAAACCCCATTCTGCTTTAATCATCCTCGGATGGATTACACCTCACATTCTTCATTTATGGAAACAATGTATCACCTTTGACAGATGTTCTTTGATCTTTCGATCAGTGCAATAATCATCCGAATCACCATTCCTCTACATCATCGGAGTACTTCATGATCTCCTTCATTTTGATCATCCTTGGATGGATTACACCTCACATTCTTCATTTATGGAAACAATGTATCACCTTTGACAGATGTTCTTTGATCTTTCGATCAGTGCAATAATCATCCGAATCACCATTCCTCTACATCATCGGAGTACTTCATGATCTCCTTCATTTTGATCTACATTGAAAACTATTGACAACAAATACAACCTTATACACAAAGTGGTTTCAACATGGATACTTTCAAGACTCTGATAATTTTCCTCATACCAAAAAACAACTTCTTCCAAAAAACTTCTTTAGAATAGAAAAAATGAAACTGATGATTTTTTTATCAAATGTGCAACCAATTTTCTGATTACTTTGAAACCTTTCATTATTTTTGTCTCATCATAAAAACTTACAAAGTAACGCGATTCCCTTTTCTTAAGAACATAAGACAAAACAATCAGCACAAAATTCTTTTAGCTTAAAAAAAAACATCCAACCAACTTGGTCCTAACAACCCCCCTTTGGATTTTATTATCAACCAAGGTTCATAAATAAATAAACTTTATAAACTCAAGGTATGGATTACTAGCCAATAATTCTAAGCCTATTTGAGCTAACTCATTATAGGAAACAAGAATAGTTGACAGAAAAACTGTGTGGTCCAAAAGTAATGACTCATGAATCTTCTTCTACTTTCCAACTTTCTATAGCACTTGAAACTTTGAAACCTTTAATATCTTCAAAACTTCTTTCCTTATTTCCTCCTATAAGAAAAATTTTCCTATAACCATCTCAACAAATTGTTATAAGAGTTCAAACACTTACATGATGAGTTCATAACTTACCCATAACCCCCCCTACATACATGCTTCCTTAAAAGGTTTAACACACATGAATGGATATATTTATGAAACAATTATCCCCTTTAAAACACTATACAAATAACAGATGAGAGAGAGTATATAAACACATACCTCAAACTTGGAGAGAAAGTGGTTGGATACCCATGTTCAACCACATCTTGAAAAAATGATTCTTTCAGTAAAGGTTTTATGAATATGTCGACAAATTTTTCTTATATAAGAACATACTCCAGCATTAATTAATTATTATCTAAATTCTCTTTGATGAAGTTATATTTTATATCAATGTGTTTTGAATGATAATGTTTCACTGGGTTTCTTGTAAGGTTTATGACACTCTGATTATCACATCCCAAGAGCATAGATAACCTCACTTCAACAAGTAAGACTTCCAACTAAGTCTTCACCCACATAAGTTGTGTAACAACTTGAGTGGTGGAAACATACTCAACTTAATTAGTTTTAAGAGTTACTAAACTTTGTTTATTTGTATTCCAGGTAACACAAATTTCCCCAAGAAAGAAAACTCCACCATACATGGATCTTTTATCATAAATACTTTCTGCCCAATCAACATCTGTGTAACAAAAAAACAATACCTTTTGAGCTTTTATACCTAATTTTTAAACCTATAATGCCTTTTATATATCTGATAATTCTTTTTTCCATCCAATATATGTGATTATTTTAGAGAACTTTGAAATATTGCACATAAGATAACCTCATAAACAATGTCTAGTCTTGAGGCAGTCAGATACAAAAAACTTCCAATAAGATTTAGAAACTCTTTAGAGTCAACTTTCTTACCTTCTCTATCTTTAGTCAACTTGGTTCCCAATGAAACTGGCGTGTAAATAGTTTTTGAGTTTTCCATGCCAAACTTATTATTGATTTCCTTATAATAATTTTCTTGATAAATAAATACGTGTTTCTCCTTTTATGATATTTGTAACCTAAGAAATTATCTCATTTCACCATACATGGACATCAAACAACTTTCTCATTTATTCAACAAATCTTTCACATGTTCTTTAATCATTCCTAGCAAAGATAATGTCATCAACATAACAATTATAATGATAGAAATCTCTTGACATTCTTTGATGTACATATTACTATCAACCCTTCCTTTCTTGAAGTTCAACTTCCTTAAGCAAGTATCCAATTTGGAATACTATGACCTCAGAGCTTACTTTATCCCATATAAGGATTTATTTAACTTTTACACATAACTTTCATCATTACCAATAACAAATATACAAATTTTTTCAATATAAACTTACTCATCAAGTTCACCATTCAAAAATGATGACTGCACATCCATCTAATTTTTTTTGTAACTTCATTATTTAGAAATAGAAAGAAAGATTATAATTGTTTCTAACCTTGAAACAGGTGAAAAAGCCTCATCAAAGTCAATGCCTTGAATATATGAGTAACCTTTGCACACTAACCTTTCTTTTTTTCTTATCACTTCACCATATTCATTCAACTTGTATCAAATCACCCACTTTGTTCCAATAACAATTTTTTCATTTGGTTTAGGTATGAGTTCCCAATTATCATTCTTATAAATTCAATCCAACTCTTAATTCATATATCTAATTCATTTCTGATACTCAAAAGCTTCATTCACATATTTTGGATCAACATTTTAATACAAAGAAGTATGTGTAAAAACTTTTGATGTTCTTCTTGTTTGAACCTTTTGATGTTGATTACCAATTTTGTTTTGAGCTTCCACTTGCCTCCTCAGTATAAGATGAGATGTACGGAGTTCTTCTTCATCATTAGAAATAGATGATCCTAATTCCTTAAATTTTATAAAATCATAATTGTTGGCATCCTTCTCATGTTTTTTAACAAAAATTCTTTCATATTATTCATCTTCTTCATATGAATGTTTTGTGAAACATCTTCCTCAACCTTCTCAAAAACTTTCACATCAACTAAATCAAAAATTATTCCTATATATTTGTTGAAACATCTATATCCTCTTCCATATATATAATATCCAATAAATATTCTAGCTTCACCTCTCCGATCAAACTTTCCAAGGTTTCCACCTTCGTTCTTTATGATGGAGGGACTTTCAAAAACTCTTAAGTGTTTCAAACTTAGAGTTTTATCATAAAACATTTCATACAGAGTCATATCAGAACTTGGTATATAGAAACAATAGTTCTGAATATAAAAAATTGTTCTAATAGATTGTCTCTAAAAGTAATGAGAAAGACCATGATCAAGTAAAAAATTGTGCCCCATATCAACCAAACTTCTATTCTTCCTTTCAGAAACACCATTTTGTTGTGGTGTGTATGGTGTACTGAACTCATTCCAAATTATATGTTTTTCAAGATAAATTTTGAACTCTTCATTCTTGTAATCACTACCATTGTTTGTTCTCAACTTCTTCATAGAATACCCACATTCCTTCTTAACTTTTTTCTTAAAACTTTTAAACATCTTCAGATCATCTAACTTATGTTTCAAATACATAACACAAGTAATGCGAGTAAAATCATCAATTAAAGTAATGAAGTGATTATCTCAAAAAGTTGATTGTTTTCTCATTGGACCACAAATATCATAATGAATAAGTTCCATGGGTTGAGTTGAACAAATATCAACTTTCTTATGCATAGAGTTTGTAATATTTCTTTACTAAAAAATAGTATGATACCAATATCTTCTTCTTGACATATTATGAATACCATGGACACTATCTCGCTTTGATAACTTCTACCTTATTCTATGACACATATTTTCCAAAATTTTATACCACAACTGATTTTATTCTATCATGCTTAAGTAACATGGATTTTGAACATCACTAACTTGAAACGAGTTTCCTTTTGTGTGTTGGAATCTTGTAAAAACTTTCCCATATTCTTCTCTTTTCACTAAAAAACCATATTTTCTAAAAAAACTCCATTGAATTCATAAAAAAGTTATAAAAGACTCAAAAAGTTGTGTTTCAACCCATAGAAAAAATAAGCCTTTCTTAGATTTAAAATTTTCTTCCCCAATAATAGCGAATCCAACACCTTTGATTCTAAGTGAACCATCATTTCTAAACGTCGCTATTAATTCTTTGAAATATTTTATATTCTTCAACAATTTCAAGTCTCCTTTCAAATTAGAAGAACACCCACTATCTAAGATCCAGGGTCATTATCCTTTTGTAGCTTTAAGAGCGATTTCCACAACAAAAGATTTTTATTTACCTTTTTTTTCTTTAAATCTCTCTTCTAAGAATTTTTATACACATGTTGTTGTGATACTAACAAAATAAGGTATCTTTTTTCAAGATGTATAGGTTGTCCACACCTTTCAAAAATAGTTTCCAAAGGTTAAAACCTATTCTCAAATTTTACAACAACTTATTAGGTTTTTTCATTTGAGAGGATTGAATCCCCCTTAAGATTTGACTTATATAACTCATGGAATAATTGTAATTTTTTTAATTAAACCAACACATATTTTCTATATACTCAAATCCACCACAATTCCAATAGTACCCATAGAAGGAATACTTTCCTATGTAACTTACATACTATCTATAATTATGAAAATTTTTATCAGTAACCTTCTTATTTTTCACATAAGAACTTTGTTGTCAAAAACTTTCTATCATCATCCAAAATATTCTTTTTCAATTCAGATTTCTTTCCAACCTTATCAGAATCAAAATTAGTATGAACTTTAGTTTTAGACTTAGATTTTTTAGAAACTTATGAGCTTCCAACTTTTTTGACATTGTCCACATACATGACTTTCCCATCTTTCTTATTCTTAAGACCATCTTAAAATTTCTTCTCATCCTTTGAAGATAAATTTTGATCCTTCTTAGGTTTCTACTTTCCAAAAATTTAATTAACTTTAGAGATATAATTATTAAAACTTGTAACTCCCTACTCATCTTTAGATTTTTTTTTTGGAAAAGTTCCAACTCTTCTTACTTTTCCTTCAATTTTACTTCAATATGTTCATTCTGGTTCTTTTCTTTCTCAAGATACTTTTTCAGATAATCAATCTCTTCAAGTAACTTGACTTTTTATTCTAGAATACATTCTTGATTATTTTCTGTAGGACTTTGTTTCTTCAACTTCTTTATTTCTCTTTCAAGTCTTACGATATTTCTAAGACATTATTTTATCTCTCTCTTCAAATGAAATTATAACTCAGACTCTTTATATTAAAAAATATTACTTCTAAAATCTTCTTTATTAACTATTTCCATGAAATTATTTTCTCCAGAAATCTCAGTAATTTTTTCCTCAACTTCACTATATTATTCTTCATCATCTTTAGAAAAAAATCTTCTCCTTTTGGATTTAGAGAATTTCTTATCTTTCCCCTTAGAATAATATTTTTACTTATCACCTTGTTTCTTTCAATATCTTCTTGGACTTATATCATCTTCATCACTATCTTCTTCATTCTTTCTTCAAGGAAAATTTACAACAAAGTTCCCAACAACTCCACATTTGAAACTTTTAAAGGGAAGTTTCTCTTTATACTTTTCTATACCTCTTTTCAAATTTTTAGAAAACATAGATAAAAACTCATCAATATTGTTACATACCTATTTTTCAGATTTAGAATCACCAGCATATTCTTCTTCAATAATATTCTTAGATTTTTATTACTTAATAGCCTTGAAGCAAATTTACCAATAAAATTTGTTTTTCCTTTCATATATTTATCCTTTATCATTTCATAAGTAATGAGAGTACTGTAAAGGTTATCCAATGATAGAGTTTCAGGATCTCTATCTTCCAAAGATGAAACTTTGACATCAAACTTATTAGGAAGAATTATCAAGATCTTTTCAATAATATCCAAGTCTTAAAACATCTCACCAAGACATCTAATAGTGATTAAAATATCATTCACCCTTGTAATGAAGTCACACTACAGGAAAATTTCAATTTCGCGGTGGTTTTTATTAGATATAGCGGCAGTTTAAACCGCCGCCATATGCTTCTGCAGCAGTTTCTGAAAACTGCTGCTAAATTGTGTGTTGAGAAACTATTTATGGAGGTTAAAGCGGTTTAGTGGTGGTTTATGAGAACCATTATAGTTGGCTCATTTTCACGGCAGTTATATTGTTTGTCGCGACAGTTTTTCTGGGTAGGGGATTACTTTTTTTAGCGGCGGTAGCAGATTTAGAAAAAAAGAACTAGTTTTTGGATCCCCTATACCTGTGCCCTAAAAAAAACACCATTCCAAGAATACCAAAACACCAACAGAATACATACTACAATCAATATGAAAAGATATTCTTAACTAAGCACAACCACATGCATCGTTCAGTGAGTAAAGGAATGTAGATAAACATATCACATAGAATAATCCTAGTATCTAATAAAATGTAGTGGTGAATTTATGTATTTAAAATTGACCATTGCAGACTCATATGTACTATTTGATCCTTGATTGGATGTTCACATGTTGTGTGAAACTTATATGGTCACCCATTGGGCGATCTAGGTGAAATGGGACAATATGATTTTTTTTTCAAATGCTGGTACTCCCACATATCTTCTATAAATGTTCAGAAATGTAATATACCTTTATATATGATTATTTAATAGAACCCAAGGCATCCATTAGGTGTTTGGACCACTTATAGTTGGAATTTCTAAAGTGGAAAATTTCCTAGATTAACATGTCACCATCTAAGTGACTCCTTGAGATTATATATGGGTTTCCCATGTTTTAACGAATTGAATGAGTTAAATATAACTGATAATGTGAAATGGATAATTAATGATGGGCTTCCTTTCTTAAAATAAATCAATTAGTTTTAAATGGAATGACCCCAAGTAATTGTAATGTCATGCTCTTGATTTATGCTTTATAAAATGCTTCATACAAATTATAATATTTTAAATGGGAATTGAACATGGATAAAGACATGAATAAGAGGTTATTCCTTATCTATTATGACACAAATGATTACGCCATTATTATGTATATGGTGTAGATATAAGAGATGGATTTGAGGTAATTCCCCTTGCTAGTTATATTTAATATATGCCTTTATAGAGGTTGTGGTATGATGGTATGATATTGTTGAGCAAGGAGATATCACAGTTCCTTACATCAGGTGTTGAGCATGGTGTATCAAAAAAATGTTACTATATAAGTATTGTGATTTACTCACCACATTCCATGACTAGAATTTTGAACTGATGGTGCACTCAACATCCCATGTGTTGTTTCATGGCGTCTCTCACTCTATTGGGATATAGGGCATGCACCCAATTACATGAGCACATAGGCTCGTTAGACTGGTTAGGGATGTCTGAGTTATGCCATAGTCTACTCATCAGTATTATTATAAGTATATGGCTACATACATCTTCACATACCTTGGCAATATAGGTGGATGAAATATATATAAACTATTGTTAGGGCCAATAGGGGCCAATATACCCTGAGAGGGGGGGTGAATCAGGGTATGGATATTCTTTTTCAAGTTCTTCCTGCCCCACTGGATCTTGACCTCTTTGTTACAAGGGTCACTTTGTTTGAACTTGTGTGGTTACTATGATCACTTGTCTCCTTTACCTGATGATGATGCTTTGAATGCAATGCAGGAAAGTAAGCAGGCAGACACAGAGATTTTTACTTGGTTCACCGCTAAGGGCTACGTCCAAGGAGCATACGCCGACAAGTTGCCGGTTCGTACCAAATTCCACTAGACTTCACTAGCTGTGGATTACAATGTTCGGGCTAGATCACTTCTATGCCCAGGCTCACTGCCTTTACAATGTTTAGGGTCAGCTCACTACTTTCCCAAGGGTCACTCCCTGTCTCTCTCTCTCTGGCTCACTGCCGGTGGAGAGGATCACCTTTTTCCTCTTCCTAAGCTCACTGCTCTTGGAAGTGAATCCAATCACAGTTTATAGACCTGTAGGTCTCTTAATTTCCATTAAGGAATGCATCTTTCCCTGTATGTAGATGCTCTGTTGAAGTTCAACTTTCACCCGTAGATGAATATCCCTTTGCCACTATCCACTGGGCAAACAACCTTTGGAAAGACCTCCGCAAAGCACCCTACAATGCGAGGCTCCCAATTTCGCGAAGCTCAAACAAGCCTTCGCGAAGCTCCTGCCTTTTCGCGAAGCTCACTCGCGAAGCTCCTTCGCGAAGCACTCTCGCGATGCTCAAGCCGTCTCAAAGCAACGACCCTCGCGAAGCTAAGTAAGACAACGCGGAGCTCGCCGGGTTCGCGGAGCTACAATAGCCGCCGCGAAGCACCTCTTTCGCGAAGCACACTGGCTCTGCGAACTACCTTCGCAAATCGAGAGCAAAGTATTTTTTCTGAATATTCTCTCTACTTCGCCTGAAGGGGTCGGCCTCTATTTATAGGCGATTCCACCGACCCTCATCCTTTCCGCACGAAGTCAACGCCACGTCATCTCAAATCGCGAAGCTCCAAAGTTTCTGTCGGAATTCTGTCCAAATCGCGAAGCTCCACGGCAATCTTCTGTTCGCGGAGCTTGACGTAGTCGCGATGAATCACCGTCAACTTACCTTCGCGGCTCGCGCCTTCACCGCGAAGCTCCCTCGCGAAGCCCAACATTCCTTCGCGCCTTCGCCGCGAAGTTCTCTCGCAAAGCCCTTCTCCGCCGCGATGTGATTCAGCATCTGCCATTCGCGAAGCTTGACGTAATCGCGAAGCATCACCGCCTCCATTCTTCTGGTATTCGCGATTTCCAAACCATGCATCCTATCTTCGCGAAATTTATGCCTTTGCCATATTAAATTATGCTCTTCATTGAAATCCTCTTTTCGCGATGCTCACCAAACTCCAAATTTTGGACCCCAAAAATTTGGCAAACACTGGGAAACAGCGCCACCTTGTACTGCTCTGTTTGTACCGCCTCCAGATCGTCTTTTCCTTTGTCATCGTTCTTTGTCAACATGGATTGTCAACAACTTCTCGGGAACTCGACAAATATCCATGAAAACCTGCTTTGTCAACAAACACAATCAACCCAAAAATACTGCAATGTTACCTTGAGGGATTTTTGCCCAACAATCTCCCCCTTTGGGTTTGTTGACAACTCTTCACAATTTTACTCAGGATGATTTTCTGCATTTTGATACCTCACTGAGTCTTCTTCCAGCCGCTACCACCATTCGCCCCTTGCGATTCTGATAGCGTTCAAGGATTCACTTAACACGTACTCTAAGCCCACATGAGCAATGCTCGGTGTGAGAAACAAGAGTAGTATGAAAAGTTCATCAATGAAACACTTCATGTCAGACCCCAATTGTCGATTCCACCCTAAGACCAATTCTTAAAATAAAACCAGTTGTTGAACCACACTGATACCAATTGGTGAATTCTTGAGTTGATACCAATTGTTGATAGCTGGACACCGTCTCACACCATTCCAACACCACTGTTCTACTTTTATCACGATCATTAGCTGTCGTGATTTCTATGATTTGATCGATCACGTCTAGCATCGTCAGATTTAATACACTCCCCCTTTCTCATTGCTCCCCCTTTCTGGCTGCTCCACTTGTCAGATTCTCCCCGTAACAAGTATGATTTAGCAAATCTCCGCACTATTTTCTCCCTTGAACAAACACTTTTCTCCCCCTTTGTCAAGCACTTGTCAAGCACTTTTCTCCCCCTTTGTCAACGAACCCAAAGGTCACGCCTTTGTAGTCTGTAACATAGTAGAGAACACATATCAGCGCATTAGGGAAAAACACACCATACCTCGGGGAGAGGGGGGGGGGGGGGTCCCACATCCACACTATTTCAAGTGCGGGGAATCGACTGAACTCCCAGAGCCAGTCGATGCCTCTCAAAAGCTTCCTTGGGTAAGGCCTTTGTCAGAATGTCTGCAACCTGTAGCTCTGTAGGCACGTACTCCAACTTCACGATTCCCTGCTCAACCTTCTCCTTGATGAAATGATACTTGATCTCAATGTGCTTTGTCCTTGAGTGATGGACGGGATTTTTGCTGAGATTGATAGCACTTGAGTTGTCGCACTGGATTCCGATCGGAGACTTCACTTCAACTCCCATATCTTCAAGCTGCTGCTTCATCCACAATAACTGTGTGCATGCTTGAGTGGCCGCAATAGACTCAGCTTCTGCGGTGCTTAATGAAATGCAATCCTGCTTCTTGCTTAACCAAGCAATACATAGTCCGCCAAGATAAAATGCACCACCTGACGTTGATTTTCTATCATCTGCTGAACCGGCCCTGTCTGCATCAGTATATCCCAATAACTCTGTCTGAGATTTGTTGTTGTATGTCAAGCCGAAGTCCACCGTGACCTTGATATACCGAAGTATTCTTTTTACTGCAAGCATGTGACTTTCCTTGGGATTACTCTGATATCTCGCTACTTGGCATGTGGCGAAAACAATATCAGGCCTTGTTGCGGTTAAGTACAACAGACTTCCAATGATTTGCCTGTATTCTGTGATATTAACTGCCTTTCCATCCTCATCTTTTGATAATTTCATCCGGGTAGCAACCGGAGTTTTCATTTCTTTGGAATTCTCCATTCCAAATCATTCCAAAACCCTATTCACATATTCGGATTGAGAAATGAATGTTCCATTCTTTCCCTGTGTCACATGTAGACCAATTGTACTGCAACGGCTAGGAATAATTTGATTGTCTCTAGCATTGCAACCAGTGCAAATGTCTCATGAACTTCAATATCTTCTTTCTGGGAGTATCCTTTGCACACTAGCTGTGCTTTGTTCCGAATCAATGTTCCATCTTCAGTCATATTCTTGTTGTGATAGACCCATTTAGTCCCGATGACATTCTTGTCTACTGGCCTCGAAACAATCTCCCATGTCTGGTTCTTCTCAATCTGATTTAGCTCTTCATTCATGGACTGAACCCAGTTATCTTCATCAGTTGCATCATTAAATTATTTTGACTCAACCTATGATAGTAATGATGTATGCTGTAGTGATTTCATTCTGCTTGTCTGAACTGGAGCTCACTGATCACTGATGATATTCTGCCCGTCAATTTCAGCTCGATTCTTTGTCTTTTGTGTAAATGAGGATTTTTACTTCCTTGTACTCACAAACTAGACACTTTCATGTTCATCATTGGTGTCTTCTTATGAATCAGCATAAGCCACTTCTGATCTCCCTATGTTGCTTTCTTCCTCAATACTTCCATCAGGAAGTTGTTCACTGACTCATTTTTCAGTGGCTTCATTTCTTTCAGCTAGGTTTCTCAAATTTTTGTTGAGACGCCTTTGATTTTCTCTTGCAGCTTCTTGGTATCCTGAAAACAGTCAGCTGATACCATATTGTTAGAGCAAATAGATAAGCATGAAATGCATTGTTATTGCTGCTTCTCCCTGTGTGTCTTTCTTCCCTCAATAGGAAACACCTGAGCCGAGTCATCCAATTATTGCATTGATGGCTCTTGAATCTGATTTGGATATAGAATGCTCCCTCTGTGTTATGCAACTCTTCCAGTTGTTAGGCCCAACAGTTTAGACCCACAACACGTCTTTTCCTCCTGCATCATTTGTTCTCATCTTCCACTCAAATTTGAGCCATTAACAAAATCTCTAAGCCTACTGAGTTGGAACTCGGTGTAGGAAACAAGAGATAAAGCTAATAACACAATCACATTTAATTGTGCTCAGTTGCATTTTTTCTTCTTCATCCCTAGTTCCTGATTTGAATCAATTGAACCTGTAGAGCATATCAGATCTCCACTTCGCATCCTTAGATGTCACTTCCCCTTGGATCATATCTCCCTAAAACCTGAAACACATCAATCATCAGTTAATAGCATTTATATGTATAGGGAGAGGGGTGTATTCCGGACTCCTCAAGAGGAGGATTTCGGTTGATCCTGATGGGTCAACCCTTTGATTCTTTCTTGGAGGTCATCACACTCCTTTATTGCTTCCTCCAACTGCCTAGCCAACTTCAACTGTTCGGGCCATATGACTAGGCATTCATTGCCTACATTCTGAGCCATTTTCTGATATGTAGATTTGGTAGGCCTGGCCTTTCTCACCATTTGGGGTTTAAACCCACTGGTACACATTTCGATCTTTGATGTTCTACCGAAATTCCATTTCCCTTGATTGTTTCTCGGTGCAGGAATCTCCTTTCTTGTCATCTTCCCTGTCTTCTTTGTCCATTGTAGGGATCTGCCTTTTTCTTCCACTTCTCGTTGCAAAACACGACATGTGGATTTTTCGATGCATTCTTTGCTTATCTGCCTTTTATCAGATTTATGAGTCACCGCCCTATTTTTCATTGGTGGTGGGTCCTCCATTGAACGTCTATTATTCTTTATCACCGCTGGAGTAGATCTCCCCTTAATCTTCCAGGTTTGCTCACATTCTCTCCTTGAGAGCTGTTGTGAGTATGACAGAGGAGGTGACTGATACACCTTTCGTTCAGCTCCATGTGATTTCCCCGAGGCTCGAAGCCTATTCTTATCCTTACCACTTTGTCTCCCAGTACATGCTTCTTTCTTGTACACTTCCTGTGGTGGAGATCTCTTTTCTTGTTCCTTTCCCTTTCCTGCTTTCTTCTTACTGCAATGTCTCGCCATATGTCCATAGTGAGAACATATAAAACATTTTCCCTCAAGGGCATACCTCATTTTATCATCTCTCTGCTGAGATGTTGATGCACCTTGAGTTCTTCCTCTGATATTGTTCTCCTGAGCTTCCTGACACATGCTCATGGTGTGTCCCATTCTTCCGCAGTAATAGCATCTAATATATGCTTTCCTCTGAGAAGCTCTTCTTTCTAATTTCTCATGATGCTTCTTCTTGTTCTCAGATTTATTAATGTTTCTCTTTTCACAGCCTGAAATGTACTCCAGAGCCTCTGTACAGAAGCTTGATATGTGGCCATGAATCCCACAGAAATAGCACATGTCGTCACTTATTTTTGTAACTGACCTCTTAGGCCTATCTCCAGCACCTACAGGTTTTCCTCCACTCCTGGAACTGTTCACGACTCTCTTCTTATCATGCATGGGTGGTGATTCATAAAATCCAATACCAGCTTTTCCGAAACTTGCTGGTCTTTGAGCTGAGAAAATATTCTGTTGTTTCTCTTCAGAAATAGCATATCTGTTCTTCATTTTATCATCACTTGTCGAAGGATGATCAAATAGTAAATGCAAGGCATCCTTCATTTTAGGCTTTCCTTTGGATTTAGACTTCTCTATTTCCTTCTTGACTGATTCTAGCTCTTCTACCAACTTTTGAATCTTCATATCCCTTGATTCAAGTTGGACATCAAGTTCTTCCTTGAGAAGCTTCCCTCTACTCACCTCATCTTCCAGTTCATGCTTCATCTTATCAACCATGTCATTTTGCTCCTTTACCTTCAATTTTTCTTGAGCGACAGAGTCAGAGCAACATGCATTCTCTTGTTGTAGCCTTTGATTCTTATGAACTTCTGCAGTCAACTGTGCTGCTAGATCATTATTTCTGGCTTTAAGATTTCGTGCTTCATCTGAATTTTGACTCTCTTCATAATCACCAGCCTTTTGTTTTCCTTTCATTCTAGCCATCTTCTGCAGCTCTTCAGCATTTGAATCATTCTTCTCTGTTAGGTCAGTAACTATATCAATAAGCCTTTGATTTAAGCCTTTTAGCTTGTTGACCTCAATCTCCAATCCCTTGATCCGGATATCTTTAGATTTGGCTTCTTCAGTGTTTCCAACGTCACTTGGAATATTAGGTTCTTCGATGCTTTTGAATTGATCTTTCACTTTTCTGTTCAAGCCATCGATCTCCCTTTTCTGTTCTTCAATCTTAATCTTATACTCACTAACCGATTCTGAGTTCTCTCGTGTTGATAACTTGAGTTTCTCAATTTCTTCCATCAACTCAGACTTCTCTTCTTCCTGCTGCTGCATGTAGAGTTTGGCATCATGAACAACTTTGTTGGATTTCTTTGTTTTTGCTCTCCAAACATCTATCTCCTCAAGAGCAGCCTCCAACTCAGCTCGCATGTCTATTCTTCCTTCAATTTCTTCTTCTGTTTCAGCATCACTCTGATGCTCATGTACTTCACTCATTCCAACATCATGATTGAGTGAATAAATCTTTTCCCTATCAGATTCATCCAGACCTTCCTTCAGTAAGCTGTTTGATTCTTTTAGTTGAATCACACTTTTTCCGAAAACACTTCCACACTGAGGGAATTTACCTGACTTCTGATTCTTCTTTGATGCTTTTCCTTTTCCCATGGCAGATTGAGAGATAATAGAAAAATGTATCTTCAACCACACAGATCGACTACACTATGTCGAAGCAAACAAATCTGATAAAAGCAACCAGTCCCTCTGATACCAATTGTTAGGGCCAATAGGGGCCAATATACCCTGAGAGGGGGGGTGAATCAGGGTATGGATATTCTTTTTCAAGTTCTTCCTGCCCCACTGGATCTTGACCTCTTTGTTACAAGGGTCACTTTGTTTGAACTTGTGTGGTTACTATGATCACTTGTCTCCTTTACCTGATGATGATGCTTTGAATGCAATGCAGGAAAGTAAGCAGGCAGACACAGAGATTTTTACTTGGTTCACCGCTAAGGGCTACGTCCAAGGAGCATACGCCGACAAGTTGCCGGTTCGTACCAAATTCCACTAGACTTCACTAGCTGTGGATTACAATGTTCGGGCTAGATCACTTCTATGCCCAGGCTCACTGCCTTTACAATGTTTAGGGTCAGCTCACTGCTTTCCCAAGGGTCACTCCCTGTCTCTCTCTCTCTGGCTCACTGCCGGTGGAGAGGATCACCTTTTTCCTCTTCCTAAGCTCACTGCTCTTGGAAGGGAATCCAATCACAGTTTATAGACCTATAGGTCTCTTCATTTCCATTAAGGAATGCATCTTTCCCTGTATGTAGATGCTCTGTTGAAGTTCAACTTTCACCCGTAGATGAATATCCCTTTGCCACTATCCACTGGGCAAACAACCTTTGGAAAGACCTCCGCAAAGCACCCTACAATGCGAGGCTCCCAATTTCGCGAAGCTCAAACAAGCCTTCGCGAAGCTCCTGCCTTTTCGCGAAGCTCACTCGCGAAGCTCCTTCGCGAAGCACTCTCGCGATGCTCAAGCCGTCGCAAAGAAACGACCCTCGCGAAGCTAAGTAAGACAACGCGGAGCTCGCCGGGTTCGCGGAGCTACAATAGCCGCCGCGAAGCACCTCTTTCGCGAAGCACACTGGCTCTGCGAACTACCTTCGCAAATCGAGAGCAAAGTATTTTTTCTGAAAATTCTCTCTACTTCGCCTGAAGGGGTCGGCCTCTATTTATAGGCGATTCCACCGACCCTCATCCTTTCCGCACGAAGTCAACGCCATGTCATCTCAAATCGCGAAGCTCCAAAGTTTCTGTCGGAATTCTGTCCAAATCGCGAAGCTCCACGGCAATCTTCTGTTCGCGGAGCTTGACGTAGTCGCGATGAATCACCGTCAACTTACCTTCGCGGCTCGCGCCTTCACCGCGAAGCTCCCTCGCGAAGCCCAACATTCCTTCGCGCCTTCGCCGCGAAGTTCTCTCGCAAAGCCCTTCTCCGCCGCGATGTGCTTCAGCATCTGCCGTTCGCGAAGCTTGACGTAATCGCGAAGCATCACCGCCTCCATTCTTCTGGTCTTCGCGATTTCCAAACCATGCATCCTATCTTCGCGAAATTCATGCCTTTTCCATATTAAATTATGCTCTTCATTGAAATCCTCTTTTCGCGATGCTCACCAAACTCCAAATTTTGGACCCCAAAAATTTGGCAAACACTGGGAAACGACGCCAGCTTGTACTGCTCTGTTTGTACCGCCTCCAGATCGTCTTTTCCTTTGTCATCGTTCTTTGTCAACATGGATTGTCAACAACTTCTCGGGAACTCGACAAATATCCATGAAAACCTGCTTTGTCAACAAACACAATCAACCCAAAAATACTGCAATGTTACCTTGAGGGATTTTTGCCCAACAACTATATATATTACTACTATATATATAGTAACTATTTATATTTCTATTCCATTTATGTGTCGATAAATTTAAACCCTCCTATAGTCCTTTAGGAAGATGAATGGGTGGTTATTTATTTGTTCCTTAGTTACTCAAAAGATGTGGGGTGTAGTATGTTGGTGGTAGACCCTTTATCATGGGAATAATGATGTGGTAATATTTTCTTGGGATTAATTTATGTTGGTGTTTCGTGTGGAATTATTATAAATGAAACATAACATAAGAATTAGGTAAAATCATCTCTCGCTTGGATTATTCCATGTGGAATTATTATACTTGACACTAAAGATAGAAAAAAGGTAAAATCATCTCTCCCATGGATAAGGGTTCCTAATTTTTTAAGAGTGATGGATCAGGTTCAAGTATCATATTTGTTTCACTCATGTGATTTCTTTGGAAAATGAGTCTTTAGTGTGGTTTCCTTAGAAGGAATGGAATATGTCTCCTAATATATTGTAACTCCCATTATGCATCCTAGTTATTTTGATGTTCAGAATATAATAGAAGTGATCAGGCACATTCCTTCAAAGGGAAGAGTGTCTCGTGAAGGGGGTTGATATATTCTATCAAGGAATATGGATGCTTATAATAAATTATTTGTGATAGGGTAGTTGATGTTATGAATGGTAAGTAACTGATCATGTAGTCTATTTAACGTTTTTCTAGGGTAGAGGGTTCTAGAGAATCTACTATGAGTTTCTCATCAGCATGCCATTCCTACTGAGATAATGGACACTATCATTCACATTGCCTGACTGTTCTTGGAGGACACTTTGGAAATAGTGGGAAAACCCCATTTCAGACAGTGTAGCAAAATTTCCCCTAATCTCGTATTAGTATCCATGGATTCCAACTATTTTTTGAAATTTTGGATACTAGGATTATGCCACACTGAAGGGTGATCTATCTTAAACATGTTAGCGAGACACACATTCTCATCCCTAGGGATTTATATAAGAGAATAACTAATAATTACTTCTTAGAAATGGAAATGTAGTGGTAAATGCATTGGGCTAGAAAATGTAGGATAAGTTATTATAATGAAAAAATGAATTTAGGAAAAATGAATCATAAAAAATGAATCATCACAATAAATATTCGATATATATGGTGCATACCACACTTGAGAGATCAATACATAAAAGGAAACATCAGAAATCAATAAAATACATAAAAGGAAACATAAGGAATCAAGAAAATGTTAGGTCATGAAAATGTTTGGAGGCAACTATGTTCCACACATGATACATATAAAAACCAATTGTTACAATATTTTTCCACATATCAATAATACTACTAATCACTATCCAATGATGAATAGATATCGTCACCCTCTCCACCTCCATCTCCACTTTATGCTACCACCTGTAAGAACATTATATTAAAAATTAAACAGTGTTGCATATTTATATTTAAACTTAAAACCAATAAAAGTTTGAAAACTAAATTATTTTTAATTTTTGTGATTTACCTGCTCACCACTAGTCGATACAATACCACTGGGGGATATCTGCTCATCTGCTGACGTATATCAGTCAACGCTTTCTACAAAGAAGATATCTAAGCCCCCTGGTCTTGAACTGTGTTTTGTAGAGAAACAATCTCTCTCTGAGCATCTACAAGTATGGACTGACTACAACCAAGAGTAGATGTAGCTGCAATCCCCGATGGCCTACCAAAGACCTCAGATGGTATGAGTCCCAAACCCATCCCGCACACTCTACCCGGATGCTCTTTCCCAAGGAATTTAGCAACCAGGTCATCCTGGGAGACTGAGTAGGAATGCACAGGATTGACATCCCATATTTATTTAATTTTTACCTATAAATCAAATATCAATATATATTAACATATTTAAAACTGATAATAAGTTATTATAATGAAAAAATGAGTTCATACCCCAACTTCTTTGGCAGGCTCATTAACAAAACTTCCATGAGATTTTTTGTGAACATCCAACCACACTTCAGTTCGGGATGCTTCGTGCCCTAAACTCTGTGAATGCATTAAACAATGATAAATCAACAGTTCAATATATTAAAAAGATAATATTTTCTTATAAATATTTAAACTAATGAAAATATTACCAGAGTCAATCGACTTCTAGAAAAGATTTTTGACCCCGCAGTGTGAGGGATGACTTGCTTAGCCCGGCTTGATGCATTCTTTCTTGAGAGATCCTGAAATAAATAAAATGAAATTTAATAGTAATGTATTCAATGCCATCTCCTCTTCATATACATGTATAAATGTAAAATGAGGTTAATATAATAATATATATTTAAATACCATCTGCTTATCATTACGATGTCTATCAACAAAAACTTTCCACTGTTCTTTGGGTACCCCATTGGGTAGCTTCTCATACATTTGTTGGAAGATCAACGAAGTATCATTGAAATCACTCCACAATCTTTATTTTAAAGTCTTTCCATTTCTTACCAAGATCTTTCAATGTCCACTTTCATGCTATCACATCAACAACTGTAAAGTAGAAAAACATTTGTATACAGAAATTCATTTTGAATATATTAATAACATGACATTAAATTACACCATAATGTATTAAAATTACCTTTATTTGGGAATCAAAAACTCCATTTTTCCAACTTTGAAGCATATGTATCCAATCATTATTAGAAATAGGAAGGGAAATGGGCTTCGCAGCCAGCTGGCCTAGAATTTGGCCAAGTAATCCCGTGACGTCATCCGTAGGGACCCTATATGAATCAAATAGGACAAATATCTTATCTCCATTAATATTCCACACATCTTCACTTTTTATATTTTTCTCCACAGTTGAATTTTTTTTCATCTTTAATGAACAAACAATTAGTATAAAAAAAGTACAATAAATTTATTTATATTAAAATTTGTACCTATAACAGCGACTCTCCAGTATGCCTATGATGAACTAGAAGTGGCGCACTGCCACCCCACTACTGAGGCTGCTGAAGGGGGATTCGATGACTCATCTTCTAAAGGGACGCTCACAGAGGGTGTGAGAGATGGTGCAGGGGGAGATGGTGCAGGGGGCAGGCAGCTGGTGGCTCAGATGACATAGGGAGGGAGGCAGATGGACTGTCATCTGTCGTAGTAGTGGATGAAATAGTGTATCGCTTCCTCCTTGGAATTCCTATCATTTAATCAAATAAAATTAAGTTCAGAACATATATTTCAAAAAAAATATGCAGAAAATAAAATTAAAAATGATAATAGATGCCCAGTACTAACAAACAAAATATACATAACAATGATAATGAATGACCGCACAAATGAAATAAGTGGTTGATAAATGAATAAATAACCGTACATACAATAATTTTCCCCTTCAATCATGTCCGTTTCCTACTCTATTACTTCATCCACTTCATTCATCCTTTCTAGAATAATATTTTCAATTTCACGATGGAAAAATAATTGTACTTCTTATTGTTGATGAGATTCAATTTCAGAGGTCAAATCTTCCACTTCATCACCCATATCATACAAATCTTTTTGTATTACGTGAGAAACTAAACTCCACCCTTCATCCACAACACCATTCACATAATATACCATTTTTTCTTGCAATGATAAGATATATGGATCATGTAGTTCACGATCACCAACATCCATCAAGCGAGAGAAGTTCACAGAAGTAAATTGCAAGGAATCTCTTTTAAAGTTCACAGAAGTAAATTGCAAGTAAATTTCTATTTGGGCTCAAAATCAAAGTTACAAATAGGACAATAAAAACCCATGTAAATGTTCCAACCAAATAAATTCCCATTCTTAGGGAAGTAACTAATGGTCCACATTAAAGCAGCATGAATTTTGAACATTGTTTTAGAAGAAGCATCAAATGTCTCAACACCACTGCTCCATAACTCCTATAATTCTTCAATCAAAGGCTGCAAGTATACATCAATATCATTTCCAGGAATAATCATCAAAATGATAAAATATGTTTGTTTCATACACATCCACAAAGGAATATTGTAAGGGATCAAAACAACTGTCCAAATGCTATAACTGGTACTCAAAGTCCCAAATGGGTTGAATCTATTGGTAGCCAATCCCAATCAAGCATTCCTAGGATAAGCTGATAAATCTGGATGTAATGAATCAAATTTCTTCCATGATTGTGAATCTCATGGATGTATCATTAACCCATCATTGTTATTATATACATAATTCCACTTCATGTGTTCGACGGTTTTCAATTACATGAATAATCTTTGCAATAGAGGCTTTAAAAGAAAGTAACGCAAAACCTTTGCAGGTGTGTTCCCTTTCTTCTTCTTCATGAAAGTATGTTGATTCAGACTTCCAACATCACCCATTGACTTCCATCTAGAAGAAGAACATTTTTTTCAATTCTGTCTACTTTAATCCTCTCACCAATAAAGCATACAATCATTGGGACACACACATATTTTTGTATAATTCAGACCAAGCCTGTTAACAACTTTTTTCATATCATAAAAAGACTCGGGGATTTTTGCTTCAGGAAATGCTTCACGCAACAATTCCAATATTATGGACATTGCCTTATTTGTAATTCCACATAGACATTTGATATTGTACAACTTCAGCAGAAAAGAAAGATTTAAATATTTCTAACATCCATTATACAACTCTTGATTTCCATCATCAACTAAATCATGAAATGTATTTTCCTCAGTGAAGTTTTCTCTTACATTTTTCTCCACATAATCAATATGAGGATCCAATAATATGTTACAATCTTGATATGGTTGTGTTACAGTCTCAAAAACATCACTTGTCATGTTACAATTTATAGCACCCTCATCTGGTTGTTCTGTTATGTTTTGATGTTGATAGTGGTGTCTTGTAGTTCCAAATGCATCATTTATGAGGTTTTGCATTTCATTTTCCATTGTCGACAAAGTTGAGAGCTCATTCTGTGGATTAAAATTTGTGCTCAAACTTTCTGTAACATTCAATTATCCATGAAAAATCCAACACAAATATTGACCAGGGAATTGCTTCAGTATTAAATGTTCATAAACTTCATCTCTCTTCAACCATCTTCTAAATTTACATTTAGGACATGGACATCTTATTATCCCTTCAACAGATCAATTGGAAATTGAAAAATCTAAAAACTCCTTTAAACCCTTAATATACTGAGGTGTGTTCCTTGGTAATGTGATCCAGCTTTTATCCATGTATATCACAATGTGCCTACACAATATTAAAAAAATTAAAACACATAGTTACTACTAAATAGGGAAAGAGATTCATATATACTAGTTGAAAAAATATATAAATATGTTACATAAGGTTTTCCTATATAAATACATATGGTAAATCACCCACTAGAAAACCAAAGTACATATGTGCATGCATGTGTATGCTTATACACATGTGATTACAAAATCACTTGAAGAAACAAGAAGATAGTGAGTATTTTCTTAGGCAATATACATTTTAAGAAGATAGTGAGTATTTCCAGATATATTTGAGCAAGTTCAGTATTAGTAAAAAAGTTAAGAGTTAAGATAAAGCATTATATTAGAAGTCAACTTGCAGAGCATTAGGATATTTTCAAGTTGATCATTATGATATAGCAGTTAGTTGAATTAGAAGTATTATCTTCTACAATTCATGAGAGTATAGTGAACCGACTTTCATGCAAAGTTATTAATTATATTCAGTGTAAGTCATTGAATTTTATTCCTTTTATAAGAGGAAGTACAATTTCTAGTTTGAGAATAATATATAAAAATAGGTTTTTTCCATTAACATGATATATAAATAAATAAAATATAAAACATGCACTTTATCAATGCACAACATTTATAAAACATGGTATAAATATGTTTTTCCTAAAATAATTCCAATTCAAAACTCATTCATCTATTCTTAAAACATCACCCCTTTTATAAAAAAACCCTTACATGGTTTAAAAACATATCAAAGGAATTTCTAATAATGGCTAGAAAATTTAAAAAAACTCCCCTCACTTGAAAGTTTTAACACAAAAAACTCAAAGTAAGTAAGGAAAAAAGGATAACTATGAAGAAAAATTCCCTATAGAAAGTCATAAAGTATGCCAATAAACAAGTGGAACAACACTAATCAATATCAGTACTAAATCATTGGAGGATCAATGCTTTAATGAAATTTCGTCCAAGTAAAAAAGAAATACAAAAGATAATAAATAATTAAAGGAATAACACATGATAAATATCATGAGGAAATACATTAGGAACTAATGGGACAAGTATAATACATGAAAAGGTGGACCTAATTCCATCAGTTTAATGGTCACACATCTATCAAACAAATAACTCTAAACACAATCTCATCCGTGACACCCCACTAGCTCGGTATTTTGTACAACTAGTGGTAACTATAAAGTGTATAATCTCAATGTGCCTAGAAACATCCCACGACTTCCCACATAGTATACTAGGGTTCCCTATAAAATAACTTGGGGAGGTGATACACTTTTAAAGTGAATGTCATACAATGAAAATTATAATAGCCAAAGGCTATCATAATAATGAAATCCTTCCCACATCCCAAATTTAGATTATAATGAGCCCCTACCCATAAGAAAATCATGAATCACATCACAAACAACCATCACATGGATACACATGACATCATAAATAAATGAAAAGGGGATCAACAAGGGAACAACAAACCAATCAACTCAAATATCACATCACAAAGTGTCATCCAAGAATTTCAATTATCACATATAATATATACATTTGTAAATCCCTTTTTAAAATGTTTTGGAATCCAAACACCAATATAAGAGAAATCATAATCATTTCCAAAACACAAAAAACATAACCCAAATGAATCACAATTCCATTTCATAAAACAACATGTCCCTTTGAAACATGGAAACCATTTAACCCCAAAAGGGTAACCCACTTTGAAAAACTAATTTCCCTTAAAATCAAATGACCATGTGTTTTTCTTATATAAAACCATTATTTTAATTTTATCAAACATTTCGAATGTATAAAATACAAATTTACATTAAAAATTCATTTAAATGTGAAATTAAAACCTTTAAGCCACATGAAAACCAAGTTAAGTTATATAAAACCATTATAAACCAAACCTAGATAACCCACACCCTCATTATCTGGATTAGAAATTAATTTATAAATCCAAGAACACATAAATCTCTTAAGTAAAATTCAATGAAATGGAAATGCTGACCTAAATAAAATTTACCGGCGGTAGGGAGGTGAGCTAGGGTTCGGGTCTCGTGGGGGTCGGGGGAAGAAGATGGGGTCGCGGGGGTCAGGGGGAGAAGGGGGTTCAGGGTCGGGTGTTGGGGGGAAGTGGCGCGGATGGCTGGCCGACGGAGTTGGGGTTCAGGGATCGCTCATGGGGGGGTTTGAGGGAGAAGGGGAGTTGGGGTCAGGGGGAGTGTCGCGACTAGAAAAAATAACGGGGTTTAGTGGTGGTTTTTAATAAACAACCACTAAACCCTTTTTAAAAAAGGTTTAGCGGTGGTTTACCAAACCGCCGCTAAAAGACCACCGCTAAAGGAGATTTATGTTGTAGTGTCACCAACAGATTCATACTCACTCATTTTTATATCTTCATAATTCAACCTCCATATTTTTAGATTCTCCTTCTTCATCTTCGTATTACCTTCATAAATGTTCTTTAAATTTTCTCAAACACCTTTAGAAATAGAAAATCCCTTCACTATTAAAAACTCAATTTCAGTAAGTGATGAGAGTAAATAATTCTTAGCACTTCCATCATTCTCAAGATTCTTCTTATCCTTAGATGTAAGAGTAAATTTTTCATCAATATGAGGAAATCTATCTGTAGCAGCTTCCAAAACATCATACCTAAGAGACATAAGATAACCCAACATTCTATCATTCCATATATGATAGTTCCTTCCATAAAAGACCAAAATAACCATACTATTCACACAATTTATATTCTTTATAACAAATTCTCTTAAAAAACTTCAAAAAAGAGTAAACAAAGGGAACCTTCACCTCTGATACTAATTGAGAATGACTAGTTAGGATCAATGTATCACTAAGAGGGGGAGGGGGTGAATAAGTGATATATTTTTCTTTTAAGTTTCCTTTCTTTTTAAATAACCATTGAATCATGTTAAAGATTTTTTACTTTACTGAAAGCAAAAAAATCACACATCCATAGGTTCACTACTCAACAAGAGTAGCTAAGTCCTTTTCATGGTTTGGAAACAATCCAAGACCACACAATCCACTAGAAAACAGTACTTTTGTGTGGATATAATAAGTAGGATATACCCTTAGACTTGTGTGGAACTATGATCAATATAGTAGTGCATGTTCTTGATCTAGTATGAATGACGTAATATAAGTTTGTGTAACAAGTAATGAAATCTTCACTAGTTGGTTCAAAACATGTTATTGTGCCACCTTATCAACTTCTATATGAATAACATCAAAACACAATTATTTACTTTACAACCCAGAAGCAGGTAAGAAATTCACTTTTGGACCTCGTACAAAAACTTAGTATGATGGATCTGTTCAATTCTTCTATCTGATACCTCACTATAAAAACAGATAATGAAATAATACTCTGAAAAAATTCAGATCCACTACAAACTTTCCCTAGAAAACTATGCCTAATGGATTGGTCTATTCTGATAACTCTGATAGGTATTCTTTATAACACTTCTTTTGTTTAGTATACTTTCTTAGGAATTCTTAGTCTGGAAACTCCTTATCTCTACCGAAACTCTTAGCACTTTCTCTCTTTCTTCACACATGAATAGTAAAAGTGTCAGTAAAAAGTAAAATATAGTTGCTACTATTTATAGGTGTTCTATAAGAGGAATGGGTGGGAAACTATTTTTACTTTCCCACTCATCCAAATTTCTACAACTTCAAATTTCACATTTATTTCATCTTTATATTTGACTCTTTCAGCCCTTACCAACTCTTCTTGAATCTTCTCAAAACTTATTGAATCTTCTCATAACTTTAACTAGATTTAATATTTATAAACTTTATTTAGTTTTATACACATGTAATTTTTATTTTCTTCATTACAATAAAAATAGATGTATTATAGTAGATTCTTCATTAAATTGATCCATACTAGCTGAAAGATATAAAAATTTTAAACCATTCAATAATAAGCATTATTTCAACTTCTAAAGATATTATAACTCCTTGGAATCACTTTAGTAACAAATTCAAAACCCTTTTGTCAAATACTTTATCAAAACTTTTCAAATAATTATCCTTTTCAGACTGATGATCCTGTATCCAATGAAGTCCAGTGTCTAATGACTTTACTAGTGTTAGGCCACATCTGATGGACCAGTTTCTATCTCACTCTGATGGATCAGTGTCAACTCTAATCCAATAAATCAAAACCACTTCTTACCCAATGATCAATATCATCTTTGACCACTTGTAACAAAATTCATTCTTTTAAAAATGGTTGAGTACATTTTTGATCATCATCAGGTTGACCTGTCTCTAATTTTATTATATGCATCGGTCCTAACAACTACACATACTGATATCATCTAGATTATTGGTCCCAAAAATCCCCACTTACTTAATCAATCTACCTCTGATAGATTGGTGGTACCCCGTGTCTAATTGACCAATGTTAACATCAAGTTCTTTTTTGGTATCTTTTAAATTTTTGATTGATCCTTATGAGGTGTTTATTTGGTGGATCAGATAGTCTGATGGATTAGAAAATATGATAGATCAGTCGATTAGTGCTTCAAAAAAACTTCGAATTAAGCAACTTCAACCTCCCCAACTTTTCTTCCTTCACAAACTTCTTCTTGTGTCATAAAACTTTCATGACTTTTAGAAAATTAGGATTGCCATTACATCATTTGAATTAAGGTACCAAACATATCTTATCCCCCTTTCTTTCATAAGGATTGTATCACAAGTTTCTCATACCGCTTATGATATTTTGAGAATTAAAAAACAAAAAATCATCATCATATTTAGTATGGATACTTTCAAGACTCTGATAATTTTCCACATACCAATTAAAACTTCCATTCCAGAAACAAGGTGAGTACGAAAATAACTTCTTCTACAAAACTTCTTTAGAACAGAAAAACTAAAACCGATGAACTTTATTATCAAATATGCATCCAATTTTTGGATTACTTTTCAACCTTTTGTTCTTTTTTTTTATGATCATAAAAACTTACAAAGTATTGTGATTTCCTTTTACTGACAACAAAATATAAAACAATTAGCAAAAAGTTCTTACAACTTCCAAAAAACACGTCCAACCAACTTAGTCCCAATGGGATCATTCCATACTAAATCTATTTAGTATCTGGTCAATGTATGTATGTTGAATTAGTCCAATCAGCCTCTTCGATCTATCATGAATGATCTTGATCCCTAAAATATAGGTTGATTCACTTAATTCCTTCATATAGAAACATTTTTTCAACCATTCATTAATAGACTATAATATTGGTATGTTGTTTTTAATAAGTAACATGTCATCAACATATACTAGTGGGATAACAACTACATTTCCACTAAACCACTTGTAAACACATGGATCACATTCATTCTTAATAAAACCAAATTATTTTATAGCTTCACCGAATTGAATATTCCATGACTTGAATGCTTACTTAAATCCATAAATAGATCTCTAAAACTTGCAATTATTTTTGGCATTACCTGGAGTCACAAACCCTTCTGGTTGTGTCATATAGAAATATTCCTAAGGGTTACCATTAAGGAAATCAATTTTGACATCCATCTTCAAAATGTCATAGTCATGGTAAGCTACTATAGTAAGTAGAATTCTGATGGATTTAGACATGGAAACTAGTGAAAAGGTTTCATCATAGTAAATTCCTTAATGTTGTTTAAAACCTTTATCCACTATCCTTGCTTTATAGGTATTTATCTTACCTTCCACGTCCAATTTTCTCTTGAATACTCATTAGCACCCTAAGGGATTTACATCAACTGGTGGATCGACTATAACCCCAACTTGGTTCTAATACATGGAATCCATTTTAGAATTCATGGATTCTTTCCATCTTTCATCTTCTGATCTCTCTACTACCTCTTTGTAGAAGAGAGGTTCATCATTTTCAACTAATGACAAGTCACTATATTCGGTGACTAGAAAACCATATCTCTATGGTTCTCTTACCTCTCTAGTGCTCCTACATAGTACTTGTGTTTCCAGAACTACTTCTTCCATGAGGACCAGTGGAATCTATTCCTGTACCAACTCTTGTGTATCTTGAGCATAAAATTCATTAATTCAATCTTTCTCCCACTATTGTTTTTTAGGATGTGATCCCTCTCAATAAAGAAAGATTTTCTAGTGATAATCACCTTCTTGTATGATGGGTTTGTATAGGTAATATCTCTTTATTTCCTTGGGACACCCTATAAAGATACACTTTATGCCCCAGGGTTCTAGTTTATTGCATGAAAAGGTGTTAACAAATGTCTCACAACCTCATACATGTGTATGTGACAATATGGGTTTCTTTCCACACCATGAATCAAAGGGAATTCTATTATCCACTTTATTTGGTACTCAATTTAATGTATATGATATGATTTGTAATGAATATACCTAAAAGTATAATGGAAGATCTGAATGACTCTTCATCGACCTTACCATGTATTACAAGGTACAATTCCTACTTTCAATAACACCATTACACTATGGTGTATAAGGTGGAGTGAGTTGATATAAAATCCCAAACTCTTGTAGAAATTTGATAAACTCTTATTTAATATATTCACCACCTCAATGTGATCTAAGATTCTTTATCTTCTTTCCAAGTTGATTCTCTACTCCATTCTTGAATTCTTTGAATTTCTCAAAGGAATCATACTTATACCTCATAAAGTAGACACATCCATATATACTCAATTCATTAGTAAAAGTTATGAAGTAAGAATACCCACCTCTATCCTCTACTAGAAATAGTCCACACACATTAGTGTGTACCAATCATAAAATCTCTATGGCCCTTTAACCCTATCCATTGAATGGTGGTTTGGTAATTTTTCTTTGTAAACAAGAATTACATCTTTCAAGTGGTTTTAACCCATAAGAGTCTAAATAACCATCTTGATATAGCTTTTTCAAACACTTATTGTTTACATGACCAAGATGATGATACCATAACTGGGTGTTATAAAAAAATATGTATCTATCCATGATACAAAAATTATGTTCTTGGTAACCATTGGTATATAATAATAATCCTTTAAAACCAAAATCATTCATGTTGGTAATGAAATGTGGTAGTCACCAATGGTTAGAGTAGCCAGCCTTGCACCATTGGAGGCTCACAAATCAACCTATCCTCTAGAAATCTTTCAAAATATACGTGGTTCCTACATTTGGATATATATGTGAGCACCGCAAGATATATATAATACCCAATGTGTAGATATTAAAATATTACACTCAATAACAAACATACCTTTATCTTATCCTTGCTTCTGGGTGCAGTTATTCTTCCAGTGGCCTTGCTTGCCACATGAAAAACATACTACCTCCTTTTCCTTACCTTGCCTCTAGATATTCCTCTTATTAGAAGGATAATGATCCAGATATTTAAAATTATTATGAGTCTTGGACCCCTATCCCTTATTCTTCTTTTTCTTATTCACCATAAAGACCACAATTTTGTCATACCCCATGTCCTTATCTACTTGTAAAATCAAAGAAATAAGTTCTAAAAGACTCTTCTCATTATTTATCATATTATAATTAACAATAAAATTGGAGAAGGTCTTAGATAGTGATTAAAGTATGATATTTGTGCCCAAATCATCTGGAAATTTAATCCCTAAGATGTCTAAGCATTCAATGTATCCAATAAGCTTGAATACATGAGGATCAGCTGGGAAAAACTCTCCAAGATTAGCTATAAAAAAAGAATTGGATATCTCGTATCTCTCTTGTCTCGCCTTCTCTTGATAGAGACCCTAAAGGTGAGACATCATGCTATATGCATCCATGCCCTCATGTTGCTTAAAAATCTAATTGGTCATGGATTTCAACATGAAACACTGAACATCTGTATCATCATTCAAATGTTTCTAATAGATAGACAAATCTCCATCCCTATCCTCATTTACAAGTGAATCAAGAATTGGTTCTTCCAGCACATACAATTTCCTTTTATGGAGAAGGATAACACTTAAGTTTTTTTTGAGAAGGTGGTGCCTTAGTCAAAGACCAAGACACAATTTATTCAATAGAAAGAAATAAATTACATAAGTCTGAAGGTAGGGATTTTATTACAATATTTTTTGTAAAGAGGGAGAATATCGACCGAAATATCATCTATCCAAGTAATGCCCTGGTTGATTACCTTATTAACAAGACCGTCAGAAACCATGTTTGCTTCATGGAAGGCATGAGTGGTAATGTATCTGATCTCCAGAATCAAAGTAAGGTAGCTCATCCAACGGGTAGTAAGCAACCAATAAATGTGCACCACACCATTACAGATAGCTTAGACAATAGTGGTTGAGTCACTTTCAATCCAAATGTTGTTTTGGACCTTTTGTTTGACCAAGTCAACCGCCTGAATCACATCCATCATTTCCACTTCTAAAGCAGAGGAAACACCACAACTGCCAAAGAAGCATCCATGATAATGTCAAAGGAAGTCTCTGAAGATAACACCACAACCCGCAAGTCCTGGGTTGCCTTTGGAAGCTCTATCAACATTAATTTTGATTCATCCTGGGAGCGGAGCTTGCCAAAACACCTGAAGGGTGTGCCTCAGATGTCTATAGAGACCTTCAATCCTAAGGCGATGAAGGATCACCTAGTCTCCAAAAGTGTTGTCATAATAGGCTTTTTGAATCAAGGCCACATCTCTAATGGCGATGAGAATCCACATCCGACCTGCATTATGATTGAATGAGTAGTTGTTGTGAATAATATCACTTCTGTCATACCAGATCATGTGGAGGAGCTCAACAATTGCTGTTAAGAAGAGATTCTTGATTTTATTTGAAGTGTCAAGCTCCACACAATGTTTTAATTGTGAGAAAATAGAATCAAGTAATAACCATCTGCAGTTAAACATGTCATTAATATAAATACCGAGAGCTAAAGCCATAGCACAAGACACAAATAGATTGTTAGTATCATCTCTATGTTGATTAAAGAAGTGGCACTTAGAGTAGAGTTGGATACCAAAAGACTGAATACAAACCTCTGAAGGAATATGGTTGTGAACAATCTGCCAAACAAGATTGAGTCTTGAGGGTTTAATCCAGGGTTTGTCAAAAAGTTTCAACCAACCAAAGCTAGAGTCTAAATTTGTGAAATTGTGGTTGTAAAATTTTTTTGAGTCAAGAACACCATTGTGGGAAGACACCCAAATAATAAAATCATCAGAATTAGAGAAAGTATAATTATCAACAACATGCATGATGCTATCTGGAAAATTGAAATTACAAGACTGAATCACATCCATTATAATGCAATTGGTGTTTTCTAGATGGGAATTGGGAGGGAGCATGGATAAAAGGGGGGCGCCAATCCATTTATCCATCCAAAAATTAATGTAAGAGTATGAGATAACCATCCATCTAGAGAGGATAACACTTAAGAGTCTTTACCACTCTTGGAAATTTGTCCTGGTGAGAAGGTTATCCTTCTCAAGTATGGATTGAAGTAATATGTTTGAAGTCATTTTATTGTTGTTTCTATAAATAAGATGAGCATAATTTTAGTACTTTATCCGATAAAATATAGACAAAGAAATAATATTATATTTATTAATATCCCATTATTTTATCGAAACCCAATATCCCTCACCATCAGCTTCGGAATATCTCATTTCTTGGATATTCTAGTGGAAAAGATCCATATTCCCCTTCTCATTACCCCAATTTTTTTTGTTCATGAAAATTTAATGATTTTAGGCAAGCATTCCAAATTCCAACTGCATTAACTCATTATTCCTTGATCTATTGAGTTGACTCCCCAATCCTAAAATCCTTAACTTGGATATCCCCAACCCTTTTCCTCTCAGTTACACTTATTCCTACATTGGCAGTCAACCCTTGATGTGAACTAAATTAAGTCAACCCAAAAATTCATGTTAGAATTACCTAATAATTGAAAGCACCCCAACTTTGGCTATTCAATCACATTTAATTATAGTTCAATTTTAACTAAAGTAGTAGAAGGATATACTAACTTAATATGTATAATTGAGGGATTTTACCTTTTATGCATAAATTTACAATTATTATCTTTATTATATGCTTGTTAATATTAATTTTATTGAATTAAGTGATTAACCATGTCTTAGATAATATTTATTCATAATACAATTTATTTTAGTTCTATCTTGAATGCTTGTTAATTAATTAATTAATGTGACCATGATAATACATAATGAAATAACCATGAAACTTGATAGAAATAAAAAAATAAAGCGGTATGATCATGATATTTTACTAATGGTTAGTTTATCTAGTGGATGATAAATTAATCATCAAACTAGGGGAAAATACCTTGAACCAATTAAGGTTCGTGTTGGAACTTTCCACTTGTCCACCTCTGTATCTCTCTTGGATTGGTTTCTCCTCTTCTCCAAACTTGAACCATCTCCACTAACATGGGAGATCTATCCATTACATATGATTTTACTCACATGCAGGTGAGGGGGAAATGGTTTACATAAAAGAACCCATGGACACACAAGCCCTTACATAATGAGATGAGAGATGACATGCAAACTAAAAATTTAACTTAATAATAAATTAAAAGAAACCAATAACATAGAAAGGTCTGGTCTATGCTCATGATTATCTACATGCATGCAATGAATTATGCATTTAATAAAGTTAGTATTCAATTCCAATCATTCTTATTTAAGATTAATCGTGCTCGAATCAATTAATTATCTTCTTTAATTAATCAATTATTTTATCTTGACTCTCATCCAAATTTTCTTTAGATTCTCATCCATAATAATTTTGAACAAATTAAATTAATTTATTTAAAATTCACTATATACATAAATGTACCTTGGAGGAAACATAGTGAATACCCATATGAATCTACCCAACATGTATTATACTCGTATACTATTTACTCTTGTGACATATGGAATACATGAATTATCACATACTTTCATGATGTGTACTATGAAATTAATGATTACAATAATTACATGATTTTTCTATATTAACTATGCCACGAAAAAATAGTTGGAGTATGAGTTACATGGTCAATATTCAGGTAGTCCATATAAGAAGATACACGACCCATCTATGACTAAAGGACTACACGTCATGTACATGGGATACATGGTGTGTACTCTGACTAAATATGTGCTAGACTGGATTAATCAACACACGATGTATAATTAAATGCACCACGTATAATAAATGAACACACCTTTAATTAATTCATAATTAATTCTTAGTGAATTGAACACTAGTACATGATGTGTACCTCTAGGAACATGGTGTGTACACTTGTGTTATCTTTCTAGAATCCACATCAACTTTGAATGAGTACTTCAATTTTATTTCATTCATAAAATTAATTAGTTTCATTATATTTTTTATAAATGAAATAGGAAGAAGTATATCTTGTTATTCAGATTAAAGAACAATTAAACTTGAATTGAAAACTAAATGAAAAATTCATAAATCAATAAATGATATTTTAAATAATTATAAATAATTATGTGACCCCTCTGATACCACTTGAAGGTTACATGCACAGTGAAAGTGTAAGATGGTTCATGTCTAACTTTTATTTTTGTCATGATCGATGATCAATACAAGATTTACACAATGATAAATGTCATAATCAATGAAATTGAATCAAATAAAAATAGACAAGGGATAGAATGATGGAACCAAGTGCATGATCATCACATATTATTTATAATTAATTTAATTAAATAAAAAACAACCTTATGAGAATTTTTTCTTCATTTTTGGATCTGAAAATAGATATACATTTTACCATCATTGCATTGTAGGAATCAAGAGAAAATTTCCTCTAGCAGTGATCCACATGTTTTCTACAAATATCTGAATGTCTCTATAGGAATCTCCGAGTGATAGCACGATAGATCCTATTTCTTGATTCATTTGTCTTTCATCACATCGTGAATCAATTTCAAAGGATTCTATTTGATCTCTCTTGACTTGAGAGTGGATGGTAGAGTAAGTCCACTCTCCATTATTGAGAGCATTCTTGGATAAGGGAGATCTCAAGGGATTTGAGAAGATTCTTCGAATTTTTTGTTCACAACAAAACAAATGAATTTGATCTCTTGAAAAATAATATAATTGGGTTTTAATACTACTAGGGTTAATAAATAAATATTTGCACAAATGCCATTTAATATTTATTTAATCCCTATGGAACCCCATGTTAATAATAATAATAATAATATTATTTCTCAACATGCACTTAAATTGCGAATTAAAATTAAATATTATTTATTCAAATAATATTCAATATATATTATTTATCGTCAGACTATTTAACTAAGTCCTCAATTCCTCCAAAATATTTATTTGGCCTTGAATAAAATCTATTTATTTGTTAAATAAATATCACTACATTATTCACTAATAAATAAATAAATATTATATTCACTAAATAAAAAATAAATATTTATTAAATATTCTTCTCACATTATATTATCTCAAATAACTGGTGATAGAATATATAAGATCAAGAAAACATGAATAATTATTAAACCATGTGCATGAATAATATTTTTTCAACTTGTTAAATAATAAATAATAATATATATTATTTAACTGAGATTCTGGATATAGTTAGTGTGTGATCCTCTAAGACTATTTCTTAGTGGTATTAGGTGAAGTAGCCTAAAGTCCATGGTTAGCATCTAGAAACATGCCAAGGCATCCATAGGGAAATAATTTAATACCTCAATGACATAATACCTCATACAAATGCTCATTGTGTAATATAATCCCTTTATCACAATATCTCTGATCAAGCAGTTTGCATACTAGTGCCATAAACCTATGTGATCGATGTCTCATTCTTTGGATTTCTAGAAATCGAACTTGACTATAGAACACCATGGACATGGATTTATTTAGTCTATATTATTTCCATCAAAAGTACTGAGATATAAAATTATGTTAAAGAAAAGAAGGGATATATATCCTTTCTCACATTATTCATTAATGCAATATTATTCGTGACACACCCAACATATCCTACCTCACCACGAAAACATGTCATTACAGTTTTCATTAATACATAAAAGTACATGACTTATAATATTAATTAATAATAATCTTAAAGTCTAATGATCAATACACATTTCCATAGATTGGAACATCCAATGACACATATGAATGTGGATTTCCTACTGGCAAGTCTCATTCTTATAATATTTTACATTGGATATTACCAAGGGTGTACACCATGAGAAGGTGCCTCAAAGTCCTATGAGTCTCCACCCTTGATAGCATGTATCATTTGTTTCCCTCAAATGATATCATCTGGATATAGAACATATATTTGAGAATAATTTAGTGGCACTTTTGGGTTCTCATCATAGAGGGAAACTACTATGACATTTTAGTGCGACAACTACTCTTAGGACATTATCACATATTAAGTTACGCAGAAGAACAATCATGATGTGATAAAAAGTTTATTAATATTTAAAACTATTAATACATGTTATCATAGTGTGTAAGAAAGTTGGTTTTAGGGAACCAACTTCAACAGTTTACTCATGTAGGGATCACATTACAAGATGCCCTATCTAGGAATATAGGTGATGCTTAGACTATGATGAATATTATAGTGATTAGGTAGACTTGGAATTAGTTTCTAAAGTTGAAGTGGACCATGATTTATGGAAGGAGGATAAAATGGTATCTTTCAAAGCTCTCAAAGGGAAAATGAAGATGGTTACTTCTTCTTCAGAAAAATCTAAGTTCAAGAAGTGTTCTAATTCCTCTGGTCCTGATCAAGCTAGAATTTTTGTCATGAATAAAGGAAACGAGGTAGTTGGATCCTCCCTTAAGTAGATCCTTGATGATATGAAACCTGGTTGTTTCTCTAAAGTTCCCAAGGGGCCTTAAATAGGAACTTTTTTTATATGGGGTCAATGTTTTCCATTTCCTCTAATACTAAGAAAACTAGATATACTACTAGAGTGAACAAGGTTCAAAGGAAAATGGATGTCCTGAATACAAAAGGTTGGGACTTGGAAAAGGGAATGGTGATGGGTAACTGGGTCTTGAGGTGTGAAGAAGAGATATTTCCTTATTATTCTGATATATTATCATTGTTTAGGGGGTGAGGGAGTGTGATTCATCTATTTTTCATTTATATGAGCATGGCCATTTCCTTTGAGCATGAGAGTGATTTATAGTGTGAGTTCTAGAGTGTGAGGCTTCCACCATGAACATTGGGTTAGTTTCATATACTTTATGTTTAAATATGGTTTCAGGTTACCCAACTATTAGTAATCTAAACTATCTGACTATGAGAAAAGGTGATCTAAGTGATCAGATAGTGTTTACCTAGACCAAGGGATTCACTAGGATCTGATTTCGATGACTTCATGTATATCATTATATATTTTATACTTTATTATTCTATGAACCTAGATTTTTAAAATCCTGATACATTTCATCCTTTGTTTTCTATTAGGATAATTAGAAGTTTTTGTAGGCTCTAGGTGTAGAAGAAGTGTGCGGTGGTGGGTGATATATTAAAATTTATTTTAATATTTTGATACCAGGAACCCTAATAGTGGATCTTTTCACGTTAAATTTATAATTAATTTATTTAGATTTGAAGAAAATAAATACCTTAGTTTAGGATCCTTTTTTTGTTGACGATGTTGATCTTCTGAAAGACCCTTTTCGGATTGATTTTGTTGCGATGTGAGGATTCAAGGGTAGAATCCATCTAATTGTGATCCACATGTTCTCCTTTGATCTCTGAGAAACATCAATTGATCAAGTGCTAGCACGATGAATCGATTATCTTGAATTGTTCATGTTGATCGCTTGTCCTTCAGTATTGAAGGAATATCTCTCGTGTTTCTCATTCTTGAGAGGGAGAGAGAAGAAGGGGTCAAGAGAGAATTTTGTTGTGCATAATGATTCTCTATTTTTGCATGCATCACACAATAGACATAACTGTCAATTTATAGAGTTAGGGTTTAGTTTAAAATATTATTTAATTGTGTGTCATCCCTTAAAAAATATTATAACATTTAATAAACCCCATGTCTAATAATAATAATAATAATAATAATAATAATAATAATATTTTTATTATTGCTATTATTTTGTGGTGTGCACCAACTTGAACAATAAAAAATATTATTTAACTGGATTGTTAATTAATATTTGTCACTGGACATAGTCTTGGTCCATTTGAACACCTCTAGAATTTATTGAATATCTAAATAAATATTAAATATTTTATTCATCAATAAATATTTGTGTTCGATAAAACATGAAAAAAAATATTCCTCATTTTTGAGAATAAAATTTATTCTATTAATTAAATTCAAATAGAATTTAATCGAGATCAACAAAAAAACTTAGTGTGTGACCCTATAGGATTATTTATCATTGACATTAGGTAGTATTTCCTAAAGTCCAAGATTACTGTCTAATAATGGGCCAAGACACCCAAGATAAAGAACTTAATATCGTAAAAATGAAAATCACATATGAAATACTATAGTGTAATTTAATCCCTTTGTCACAATATCTCTTCAAGCAGGTTGCACATCTGTGTCACCAACCTATATGCTTAATATGTCTTTCTTTGATTGTCTGAAATAAACATATCATTACACAATGACCATATAATTTAGAGTGATAGTACTATTACAATCAAAGGGCCGAGATATCATCTTCCAAAAAGATGGAAGGGATAAATCCTTCCTCAACTTATCCATTAATAACATGTCATTCATGACGTACCGAATGTACCCTACTTACTTCCAACATATGGCGTGATGGTTTTTGTCAGAAAATATAAGCGCATGAGTCATGACATGCATTAATAATAATCTTAATGCCTAAGGACCATTATACACATTCCCAGATATGAATATCCGATGACACCAAAACATGAAGAATTCCTATTGGCAGGTTTGTTCTCATAATTTACTATCTTGGAGATTACTAAGTGCAAACTTTATGAGAAGAGGCCCCATCCACTTACCACTACTAGATATTTCATTTTCTACAACAATGATTTTTTGATGAGAGTTCATCGCTAATGCACCATTTCAAAAAAACAATGTCATCAATGTAGTTATTTACGATTATCCTTCACAAATAGTTATTAATTGCAATGGGTAAAAAATTCTTCGCAAATGATTTTCGCTTTCTTTTAAAAAAGATCAATTGTGATGGTCCGTTACAATTGATATTATTTGCGATGAATTATTCATCTGTTGTAAATACTAATATTTAAAAAAAATAAAAAATTTAAATAATTAAAAATAATTTTAAATAATCAAAATAAATTAAAAATATTTAAGTATAATTAAACATATTTAAAAATAATTTTACATTTTTTCAAAAAATTAATAAAATTAAAAATATTTAAAAATATTTAAAAAATTACAAATAATTAAAAAATTACAAATAATAAAAAAATTAAAAAAATT
The DNA here is from genome assembly GCA_963277665.1 of Viscum album. NCBI lineage: Eukaryota > Viridiplantae > Streptophyta > Magnoliopsida > Santalales > Viscaceae > Viscum > Viscum album. Next base: position 1,180,952,687 of record OY728158.1, read on the forward strand.
AAAAAATTAAAATAAATAAAAAAAATAAAAATAAAAAAAAATTTAAAATTTAAAAAAAAAATTAAAACAGACATAAAAGCAATACATTATTTCAAACATATTATGTTTTTCACCCCAAATTATAAAATAGTCATAAAACTTCACAAATCATTTACTGGTGTCAGGTAGAGGAGGACCACTCGAAAGATTAGGGGGAGGAAACTCCATACCAATGCTACACACAAGCAGTCACATATATTCCAACATCTGATCATCTTTTCGATGTTGCTGCTCACACTCCTCCTCCCTCTATCTTTTCATCCACTGTATCATCTCATATTTAGCTCTCAACCTCTTCTCATATTGTGCAGCAGATGACAACATCGATGATGACTCTCCACGAGATCCCTTCGAGTTCACTGATGACATTGTAGAAGTACCATAATAACTCGTGGGTGTCAGTCAGGAACCAATACCAATAACCAATACATTCTTGACACCATGCAAAGTCATCTATATCCAGGCCCCCTCATCAAAACCTGAATCACCAGTGACATTAGCTTCAATCTATGCTTGAATCTCTCATGAATGAGAAGTCACAACCTCATACATTTCCTTCAAATATAATTAGAAATTAGAATAACAATAAAATTAATATTCATGATTTTTTTAAAAAAAATTACTAACCACAATATGGAATTTTCAGCCGCTTACAAGTTCTTCTATATGGGGATCAGTATACATCTTCTTATAAACTTCGAAATCCATAATATATGGGTCAATAGAGACCTTTATAGTATAAAAAACATTTTATAGTTAAAGTGTATATTCATTAATAAATAATATCACTTATCATATGTCGTCGATGTATGTCAAATGTATAACTTTCGGCTCTATTTATGACCTATTTCCTCTCCTTGCTCTAACATCTAGATAATAAGCTTCTCCTAAAAGTATCTCCTAGATAGTAGGAGCAAAATCCATCCCATACCCAAGTTGAGATATAGTTAGGTCGATGGGAGACACAAGACTGGTCAAAAATAGTAGCAGAAACTTTATCCATAACTCACTTTCTAAGGTTGTGTAAAAATCGATGAAATCACTCACATATAAAAATATCCCATGCCTCTCGGATAGAAACTCTCCGGTTATTAGTGATCATAGAAAATAAATTTTACAAGATAATTAAAGACAATATGTTTGTAATTAAATAAATTTTAAAAATTATATATTATTTAATATTATACAATCCAATTTTCGTACATCTGGTGATGCACGATGATGGGAACCTAGTCTCATGACACCCATGGCCTAGAAAATTAATTTCTTAGAATCGCACCAGCCTTCCCAATAGCTAAATGTGAAAAACCGTGCAAATAAAAAAAAATTACCAAAATATTATTACCTAAATTAATAAAAAACTTAATATAACTAAATACCTTAAAAAGTTAAACATACCTCCATAAACAAGGATCAAAATCAACAGATGTACGTCTCTCTGGAATAGGGTCCAGAATTATTAACCGAGTAAGGCCACACCCCCTTTTAATTAGTGTAACATCATATGGATTAGATGAATTAGGATCATCAAAAAGAAGTCTAACATTAGTGAGAGAATGAAATAGATCATCGGGACCATCTCTAGTCATCTAAAATAAATAATATTACCTATAAGAAATTGTTAATACAAATATCAAATATAAAAAACTAATAAATACCATAATATAATAATCTTACCTGTAAAAATATCTAATACAAATATCAAATATAAAAAACTAACAAATATCAGAGTATAATAATTACTTGTAAATAAATACCAGAACATAATAATTTAACCAGTAAATATTTTTTAATATAGATGTAAAATATAGAAAACTAATAAATTTCTTGTAGAATATAATATTATTACCTATCAATAAATGTTAATATGAATATATAAAAAAAATAATAATTACTTGCATCAGTGAAGGAATATAATAGATCATTGAGCCTATCCATCTAAAACAAACAATTTTACCTATAAATAATTGTTAATACATATATAAAATATAAAAAACTAATATATACCTAAATATAATACATCAATCATCATCTTATTCATCATTTTTATCAAGGATAATGTCTTCATCCTCTTCTTCAGCATCATCAACTTCCACACGACTTTCAGTTTCATCTTCCCTTATTACTTCATCAACATTATTTATATCATCGGACCTTAACTGGGGGGTTTCATCATTGATAATAATATATCATTGAGTAAGAGATATATTTCAGTATGTTTATTAATTTTTTAATATGTTTCACTTTCATAGAACCATTTTCATTTTCAATAAACTTATTGACATGCAATTTCATTTTTATCACACTCAACCAATCATTAAAATCTATAAAAACATCACAGTAATTTTCATAATAAACATGATGTGCTTGATGTTCCAACATAAATGGTTCATTTGATGCAATAAGACTATTATATTTAATGTCAACAGCTCCATGTTGTGGATTAAGTCACAACCCTTGATCAATATCACACCAATGAAATTTAAACATTGTTACATAATTTGGCCCCAGATAACATAAATCAATTATTTCATCTAGCATACCATAAAATTCAACTTTAATTCATTTATGATGATATACTTTCAAACAAACACCAATATTTATTGATTTTTTTGAGTCACCATATATGCGTTTGGAATCGAAATCTATTAACCACATACCCATTATAAGATTTAAACAATTTTGATGGAGGGTTTTTGAGCACACATAATCAACTATCAATTTTATTTTCATGTTGTGTTTCCTGAAAAAAAAATATTAATAATAGATATCATTGAAAAATTGATTTATTGTTCCATTGAAATCAACTTAACTTACCGGTATTTGAAACCAATATACAAAATTTTGTTGAAGACATTATTCAAGGGCATAAAATGTAACTTGTATTAATTATTCTTTGATATGGTCATCATATAGTCTAAAAAAAAATTAATGTAAATAAAGGTTTATTTTATAAAAATTTAATAAAATATAAAAAAGTAGTACTTACTGCACAAACCATGTCATTTCTTCACAATTCAGCAGAATATATGTATGATCTCTATAGAGTTCTTCATCTGAAAGCCATCATTTATAATAACTACCAAAACCAAGCTTGGGCTAATTAAAAAATTGAAAATTGATGGTTTTTAAAATCATCAATATTTTTCTTATTGAGACTCATCTAGTTATGTTTTGAAGGATATTCTGATTGAAAATAATAAGAGAATAAATTTGAAATTTCCTCCTGTAAGTACGCTTATGAAATTGAAACTTCGACTGATACTTTGTTATGTATTTTCTTCTTTAACTTTTGAATAAATCTCTCAAATGGGTTCTTCCATTGGAATTATATTGTTCCTCCATATTTATCTTCATACAAAAAATGAAATATTAAATATTCCATTGAGTCAAAGAAGCCCGGTGAGAATATTTTATCCAATACACATAAAATTAAAATAACATTATTTTATAGTATACTCAATGCATCATAATTCGACGTTGTCACAAAAATATCTCAGAAGAAATATGATATTTTGTTCAACACATCCCATATTGAAGAATTCAACAACCCTCTAAGACCAACAAGTAGTAGTATTTCCATTACGATATAGTAGCCATGACTTTTTGAACCGGTAATATACGCATTCCTAATATAGCAAGACAAATTATAAGTATAACCATGTGGTAACCTTAAATCATGAATCCATTGACAAAATAATAAATGAATTTCTTTATAAAGTGAATAAGTTGCTTTTGTAAAGATTAAATTATACGATCTTCCATCTTCAAATAATTCAAGTTCAGGACATTTGAAAATTTGGGCAAGATCTAAATATGCCTTTACATTATATTTAGTCTTATTGGCTATGTCCAAAGCAGTATAAAATATGTTATAAGAAAAATTCTTCTCAATATGCATTACATCTAACATGTGACGAACCAACAAACTAGACCATAATGGAAGGTCCTAAAAAACACTCTGCTTTATCCAATTATGATCTTTCCTAAAACCATTTATTTTTTTTTCATTTATGGTTAGTACAAAAGTAACAGGAGGTAATGTAGAGATAATAGATTTTACTTGAATACCTAATAGAACTACTAGAGGTTCATTTATTTCAATTCTACTTTTATAAAAAAAAATTCTATTCATTTGAAAAGGTGATTCGCAGGAAGAAATCTCCGATAACAGTCAAAATAACTAGTCTTTATCCTATTACCAAGTATAAATACCTTTTTCTCAGCCACGTAGTATAGAAATTATTTTAGACCATGTGTGATCCATCTATATAAGACACCATACACGGGTAAGTCACTGATCATCCATATTAATTCAACCATCAATATAAAGTTCTTATCTACAACAATATCAAATGTAGTCACACCGTTGTAATGAAATTAAGTCATCAATTAATGGCTTCAAATAAACATCAATATTATTCTTTATATATACTAGAATTAATAACACTAAATATATATATGGTTCCTTCATCAGCATTCAAGGAGGTTAGTTGTATGGAGTGATGAAAATAGGTCAACAAGAATATTGATTGTCGTAAGTGCTAAATGGAAAAAGTCCATCACTAGAAAGACCCAACAATATGTTATGAGGTTCTAAAAAGAAGAAGGCTGCATCTAATAAATGTGTTTACATGGATCACCATCACATGGATGATCTAAGCTTTTACTAATGGAAATATTTGATTTATTCCATGTCATCAATGTAGTTGTGTTGCAAGACATAAATAAACACTGTAAATGAGATGTAATTGGAAAATACATCAACTGTTTCACAAGAAATATGGAATTTACTTATTGTGATACTTTATACCTCGATTCTACACATGTTTTAAAATTAACTAAGGATTCATAATCACCATAATATAATATTCAATCATTTTAACATGCATGAATCTTCTGATAACTAAGACCCAAATTATGGACCAACCTTTTACTTTTATAGAAAATTGCAGGTAATATATTTCTATCAAGATACAACAATTTAACTAATAATAATATCTAATCAAAATATCTATTTGACATTACAAAATCATATTTAACAGTAATAAATTTTGTAACATCTTCAAGTATGCTCATATGGAATCCCAGATATAAGGCCTCCTTAGCAGATTTCAACAAATTTTAAAACTAATAAGGTTCTAATTTAGGATTTAGATTATAATTTTGAGTTATTTTTTCTTGAATAGATTGACTTGTAACCTCATGTACTAAATTATGAAATGATGGATCTAAAGAAAAAATATTTGTATTTTCTACTAAATTTTGTTCACCACTACTACTACAAAAAAGGCCTTTAACAACGCTAGAATAGGCCTTTATCAGTTCTAAAAAAGCACCAGCTACTATAGCATGGTTAAAAGGCCAAGGCTTTTATCAATGCCAGAAAAGCACTGATAAAGGGGTGCTTCATCAGTACTTCTAAAAGCACTGATAAATAAAAATTTTATCAGTGCTTTTATAAGTGCTGATAAAAGACACCATTTATCAGCATATTTATTTAGCACTGATAAAGGGTATATTTATCAGTGATTTTATAAGAACTGATAAAGGCATCCTTTATCAGCCCTAATAAATGAACTAATAAAGTGAAAATTTATCAACACATTTACAAGATCTTATAAAGGACTCCTTTATTAGCGCATTTAGTAGTGGTGATAAAGGGGAATACTATAGTGTGATGGTATAACACACTAGAATATTGGAAATAGGGCATGTAGTGTGTTGTAACAACACACTGCATCATTAGAAACAACACCATAAATAATATCAAAAATTAGAAAAAATAAAATAAAAATATATAATTTAAATGAAATAAAATTTACAACACAAATACAAGAAGAAAATACTATTATAGAGTATTTCAGTTGTTTTTTTACTAAAATTAATGTCAATTTTAAATAAAAGGCGCACTTGGAGTCATAATGGTCACACCATGAGTTATATTGAGGTGTGAATAATTATTACACATCAAAAATGACTTATGGATCATTTTCCTAAAGTAATAAAACAATCCGAATGTGTTTTCTTAGTTTTGAGTATGATAGTTGTTTTTTTAATTAAAATTAATGTCAATTTTGAATAAAAAGTTGCACTTGGATTCACCATGAATAAGATTGAGGTACAACTAATTCCTACAAATTCCAAATGAATTATGGATCATTGTCTTAAATTATAAAAAAATATATGAATCTGTTTCCTTGGTTTTGAGTACGCCACTTGTGTTTTTTACTAAAATATAATTTGAAACTAGAAACAAGCACTTTGAGTCATACAAGTTGCATCGTGTGTGGGTTTTACATGAGACTAATTTATACACATCACAAATGAATTATTAATTGCTTTCCTAAATTATCAAGATAATCCAAATGTGTTTTCTTAGTTTTTAGTGTGTGGAATTTTTTTTTGTATTAAAATGTCAATTGTAAACTGATAACAGACAATTTGAGTCATACCGGTCACACCGTGAGTCGGATTGAGGTGCGGCTAATTCATACACATCAAAAATGACTTATGGATTGTTTTCCTAAAGTACCAAAACAATTCAAATGTATTTTCTCAATTTTGAGTATGTCAGTTGTTTTTTATTAAAATTAATGTCAATTTTGAATAAAAAGATGCACTTGGATTCATACCACTCACACCGTGTATTGGATTTAGGATAAGATGTTTTTTACACATCCAAAATGACCTATAGATCATTTTACTAAAGTATAAAAATAATTTGAATTCATTTCATCAGTTTTGAGTATGCCACTTGTGTTTTTTACTAAAATGTCATTTTAAACTGGAAATAGGTACTTTGAGTCATACAGGTTACATCGTGTGTGAGTTTGACATGAGATTAATTCCTACATGTCAAAAATGAATTACGAACCATTTTACTAAATTATCAAGACAATATGAGTAAGTTTACTTGGTTTTCAATGAGTGACACTTTTTTGCATTAAAATGTCAATTTTAAACTGATAATAGACACTTTGAATCATACCAAGCACATCATGTATCATATTGATGTAAGAATGAATATTACACATCAAGAATGACTTATGGATCATTTTACTAAAGTACCAAAACAATCCGAATGAGTTTTCTCGATTTTGAGTATGTCAATTGTTTTTTTCACTAAAATTAATGTCAGTTTTGAATAAAATGACACACTTGGAGTCATATCGGTCACACCATGCATCAGATTGAGGTGATGCTGATTCTGAGATGAATTAAATGACTTATAGATCATTTTCCTAAAACATCAGAACAATCTGAATGCGTTTCCTATATTTTGAGTACACCACTTTTGTTTTTTACTAAAATGTCATTTTAAACTGGAAACATGCACTTTTAGTCATACAGGTTGCATTGTGTATGGGTTTGACACGAGACTAATTCCTACATGTCACAAATTAACTATGAATAATTTTCATAAATTATCAATACAATAAAGTGAATTTTATTAGTTTTCAGTGATTGAAACTTTTTTGTATTAAAATATCAATTTTAAACTGATAATGGACACTTTGAGTCATACCGGGCATATTGTGTATCAGATTAAGCTATGGCTGATTCATACACATTACAAATGACTTATAAATCATTTTCTTAAAGTAACAAAATAATATGAATGTGTTTTATTAGTTTTGAGTATATCAATTGTTTTTTTCACAAACATTAATGTCAATTTTGAATAAAAAGATGCACTTGGAGTCATGTCGGTCACACCGTGCAACAGATTGAGGTGAGACTGATTCCTACACATCCCAAATGACTTATGGATATTTATCCTAAAGTATCAAGACAATATGAATTAATTTACTTGATTTTGAGTATTCCACATGTGTTTTTTTACTGAAATACCATTTTAAACTGGAAACACACACTTTGAGTCATACAGGTCTCATCCTATATGGGGTTGACATGAGACTGATTCATACACATATCAAATGAATTATGAATCATTTTTCTAAATTATCAAGACAATACGAGTGTGTTTTCTTTGTTTTTAGTGAGTGAAACTTTTTTTTATTAAAATGTCATTTTAAAATGATAATAAACACTTTGACACCAGCCCTACTCGATGAACATGATATATAAATTCTGGTTTTCCTCTAATAGTTCTCTCATACACCTGCTGACAATTGGTGGTTGACTACACACATATTTATTCAAACATTTAAGTTGTATTATATAACTATTTATATTAGAACCACGACTGTTCTATGAAATAAATGGATTTTGGTTTGTGTTTGTTGCCAATACTCATTGGAAGTTCATAATGTATAATAGGGAAGGGATTATACAGTTCAAGTGGACAACATTATTGAAGGTGGCACCGTTTTCCAGTGTTTGCCAAATTTTTGGGCCTGAAAATTGGAAAATGTAGAGATGTGTTCTTGGAAAAGGAAGGTGAACGAAAAGCATGGAATGTGTGATAAATTGGTTTTTCATTTTTCAATCAAAATGTGTTTTGGGATCAGAATGCCAAAAAATGGAAAAGGCATGAGTTGCGCGAAAAATATGGAGTTTACGCGGAAAACAGTTCCTGTGCGAAAAACATTGCGTGCAGAATGAGGGGTTTTGCGTGACATGGTGGGTTTTACACGTGGGGGTCAACAATGCATATAAATAAGAGGTTACCCCCTCATTTTTCATCCAAAAATACTTATATAAGATCTGAGTTCTGATGCGCGTAAAATTTGCGCTAAAAGGGAGTTGCGCGGAAAATTTACAACTGTGCGAAAAAGCTAGAGTTGCATGGAAAAATTACTGTTGCATGGAAAATATTTAAGTTGCATGCAAAAAGATATAGTTTCATGTAAATTGTGTAGTTTCATTAAATATTTTTCGTGCAAAAAGAAAATCTTGCATGCAAAAGTTAGATCTTGCGCGCACAGGGTAGGTGTTGCGTGAAATTGTCAGTGTAGGAAGAATATATGTTCTGAATATCCAGTTCAGTGGTTCAGTGATTTCAAGTGCATCAATTTAGGACTTTGATGCAAGAAGTGTCTCATGCTGAACAGAGACAAAGACTTCAATGAAAATCTATTGAAGCAACCATCATGTCAATAAACTGAGTTTGACTTCTCTCAAGGTCGTGAGCTAGGGGGAGTCAAGGGAAGTGATCTAAGGGACGCAATGAGAAATCCCTAAACCATTGTAAAGGCAGTGTGCCTAGCATAGAGTGACTGTGAAAAAATATTGTAATCCTAAAAATAGAAAATATTAGTGGATTTAGGTAGGATTGACACACTGTTGGCGTATTCTCATTAGACATAGCCCTTTGTAGTAAACCAAGTAAAAGTACTGTGTCATCTCCCTGATTTCATTTGTTTGACAGATTTAACGAGTTCCTACCAACGTTGGAACAATATCCACAACTTTAAGAAGAAAAAGTTAACACCCTGATTCACCCCTCCTCTCTCAGGGTGTTCTGGGGTCCTTCAATTTAATGATTTGGAGTTTTATAGATGTTTCTTCAATAACACTAGTGGATAAATTGAAGCTTCTAACACAGAATGATCATACATGAGGATTACTACCCTGTATAAAATCACTTAAACAAGTAGTAAAAAACATTATTTCAATAATTCACCTAAAACACTTGCACAATGGATCTTATCTTAAGTGACAAGTGTTGTGTTCACTTTTCAACAGTTTCTCTCAAATATAATCTTTGTATGATTCTTATTTTACTTCATTGACCAACAACTTTATTGTTTGCAAGACAGTGCTTTGTCTCCTCCTCTACCTCAGTCTCTGCCTCGGTCTCCACCTCCACCTCCTCCTCCACATCAGTCTTTGACTTTGACTCCGCCTCTTCCCTCACTTCCTCCTCTATATTAGTCTCTGACTCTGACTTCGCCTCTTTCTCCGCCTCTGCTTCCACCTCCGACTCCACCTCTGCCTTTACGTCTGTCTCCACCATTGCATAAAAATTTTATTGTTTACAGGTTAGCTCTTATAAACAAATTGATTTCCTCCATTATACTTCTCCTTTATAAAGAGATAAAAAAATAATATATAAGCATTCTGACACTAATTCTTCATACCCAAAATATATTTCGAAGGTCATCACTCATACTAGATCACAAACAAAGTTGGTAATCACCTAAATTTGTTTTCGGCATACATTATGACAAAAAGTACACTATGAAATCATCTTTAAACAAATTTATTTATTCTTTTGAGTATTTAGGTTGTCAGAAATCATGATAGTACTAAGAAAATATAGATAAATAAATGATTATGAAATATATTTAATAAAATTTTAATTACCTTCAGAAATTACCTATTGGAAGATGTTGTATTTTCATGATTTATGATCTCTCTCATAATTTTTCAAACATAATATCCACAATCGATGCCATTATCTTGTTTCAGACACTGTAGAAACATTGAAAAAATTAAGTAAATTGTTTTGAAATGTTTTGATAATTAAATATTTCTATATATACCTTAATTTTTTTCCATTTGTAGTAATCTATAAGCTTTATCTCTTTAGACACTGACTCCATGCCACGATTTAGAATATATTTAGCAACTGCCCTATCATAATAAAATTCTTGTTAAAACACAGACTGAAACATATAATTTGAATTTTATCTATAAAATTTTGATTAAAATGTATTAAAAATTCATAATACACATCATGTGTGGTTGGTTGGTTGGATATTCATGCATTGGATCCAAAGAATAAATATTAAGGGTGTCTATATTGACTATGATGAGCATTCAGTGCAACCTAGAAAAACAAAAACAATCAAGTAATAAAAACATTAAAAATATATTTTATGTGATTAGATTGTAGAGTTTTACCTTTACATTGTAGGTATAAAAAAGAGGATGTCATCTGATAATTTTTTATTAAACCCTTCGAGTAACTCATCTTTATTCTTCTTAAATTATTAATCATCTAAATTAAGTTTTTTCATAGAAATGATACATGGATAAATGAATCCAAATCATGCTTCCCACGATCTTCCCTTTATATAGTTGTAATATAAACACCTATAGAAAATATGAATAGTTATTAACTTTAATAAAAATATTATCTCACTATTTGGATAAATTAATTATAAAAATGCACCATATATATGTATTCACAATTGATAATCCCAACCATTCATGCTTGATAATCTCATTTAGAGTCTCGAGACCAATTCCCTCTATCAAGGAATTTCAATATATTTCTTATTCATATTTAATGTAATACATAGTTTATCTTTAAATGTGGTCTCTGCATGAATTTTTAATGATAATAAATGTTTTTATGGAACTGGTGGGGAGAAGGTTCTCTCATAAGGTCGTTTTGTTTTACTATTCAATTCACTAGATTTTATTGATTCAACCTTCCATTTCCCTACCCCTTTATCCATATGTAATATCATAACTTACTTAAGACCTTTTATCATAAACCATTATAGTTTTTTCATATGAAAAAATTTGTTAAATACATACCTTATACATATTTATAAGATTAAACATCCATGCTATGAAAGCTCCAATATCATCATTGACCATTGTAAAATCTGGACCATCAAGTGGAACTAACAACTCAGTAGTCTGCTCATGAGCAAACTCTATCCCCACTCTCATGTGATATTTTGTGAGGTCTTGATAGTGTATGTTTTCTATCAGGATATTATACACTATACTCATCACAACACGGTAGTGTGTGGGTGTTGAAAGATACAAATCACATACAACTATACCCTACAGAATTTTAGTAATGTAAAGTTATATGAAGTTGTTTGATTCACATTTAAGATAAATAATAATTAAAAAATTGATTACTATGGGTAAGGTATGCAGTTGGGGGGAATGAATATCCTCAAATCAAGTGTGATCATTTAGTTTGTGTGTGGATATTTGATCCACTTCCGGTTTACTTTGATTCGTTCTCATACATTGGTCTGCCAAACCAGATCGAACAATAATATCTTACAATGAGTCTATTTGTGTCTTCAATCATCTCACCATATTATATGTATCTTCATGTGGTTTTATCTTCTCAAAATATATTCAATGAGAGACTCTAAAAACTAATCCTCTAATGAGACTATAATGTTTAGGCCACTTCAAATCCACTGAAAGTAGCTTTTCTTCTCATATGGTCATTGCTGATTATTATGTATAAACCATATAAAAAAAATATAAAAATAAATAGATATTTTTATGTAATATTTTTATAAATCATAATAAATTTAAATTATGTCATACCTACACATGTTTCCCATACTATTTTTATGTTATCACCAACTAATTTACCCTCCTTATTTACACAATTCTCCTTTCATAGCACATGGCGTGGGATGGAATTGGCTTCATATTTTGATTCATCAATATGTATATAAAAAAGGAACATATTTTGTTTCATATCATATAATTAAACTTTTGTGGTTGATTTAAAGTATATACCAATTTCTTATCTAATGAAGTGTACCCCATTCTTGCTTTGTGATAGGGGTACATTGGTTTTTATAAACATTCTTTATTTTCATCACTCTTTTTCTGTTTTATAAATTAATAATTTTTGAATCAAGTTGGATAAAATAAATAATTTCAAATAATATATTATCGACTAAAATAAACCTAAAATGATTTATCATTACAAATATTAATGAAAGAGGTCCATGTTCCCTAATTTATAATGTGTTCATAACTTACTAGTGGGTGGGGCTTTACTTTACCCTTAGTATTCCTAAGATGTAACTTCATAATAAGATTCTGGAAGCCTCTGTGGGCTTTTCTAGTAGCCATTACGTAAATATTCTAAAATAAATGATCTCTTCTAGGAACAATGAAAATTAAATTATCATTTCATTATATATATATATATATTTTTAGTAAAATAGATAAATTATATCATAACAGTACCATTATATCTTTATAAAGGATTTCCTTCGTTACAGGTTCAACGCGGCGCCATGAATCAATATCAATCGACACATTCATCCTCATTGTGATCCCAGGATAACTAATGAATATTGACTTGTTGGGGTCAATAGGTTGGCTGTGTTGATTCCAACCAACCTCAACCCTGAATTCTTACCTTGATAATTTTATTCACCATTGTGATGTTATGTCATTGTTTTTTTCATCAGCATGTTGTTGGTCCCCTAATAATTCCATAGTTTCATAATCAAAAACCTGTTCTTCCTAGATATTGGTAACATCATCATGTTCAAAAGACAATGTCTAAATGAGTAGTCAAACATTTAATTTATCTTTAATAACAACAATACAATACACTCCATGCATAAAATTACACATTTGCATGCATCTTGAATGAAAATATTTACTATCTTGAATAGAGATATAATACTTCAATACTCTAGTACAACTAAACTTAACTACCTTTATTTAATATGTCCTCAGACACTTGATTGCATTCCATCTCTTAATGATGGATTGGAATCAATATTTCAAACTAGCCTTCCTACCATCATTGTTGTCACAAAGTTCCTTGATGAAATTCCTACTGAACAGTTATTAATACATTTTGTTGATTGATATCCATACCCAGAATTTTGTGGACATCCACTTATGTTTATTGAACAACTCTAACTAAAATTCATCCCATACTGGGTACTGGTGATCATTTTGGAAGAATACTGCTCAGAGTAGTTAAAAAAACATATAAGAGGTGGGGGATGAGTCTCAAACAACAAAATGAAATAATAACTATTCGGGAGATGAAAGGTCCCTGGAACTACCATGAGAACATCAACTCATCTCCACTAAGTTGCACCAACTATAACTTATTTTTATAGTCTTTTTACCTCACTTATATCTCAAATATAAGAGGTCTATATCCACTGAGGTTCAAAAATAACCTAAATGAAAATTTAATTATGGATTCTAATGTATTAAATTTTAAAAATAAAGGAATGAACATTAAAATTCACATGAATTCCACTATCAGTAATTTACTTCGACTCACAAACATTTAATATTTTCTAAATCCTCTAAAATGTTTCATTTTTTGGCAGGGCATATAGGAGATACAAACTTGTGGTGGTATTGGTGTGAGGCGGATGGTATAGCTTGACAACCAACCATTTCTCCAAGCTTCCAAGAGAAAGTGTCCTAAAGATGAAGTTAAAAGTAGGGCTGGAGAGCTATGCTCATTATGGGAGGAATAACTTCAAGATTTAGATTGTCACCCGTTTAAATTTATCAAGGTTGAAGAGGAAGGGAATCAAAAGGTGCGTTTAGCATGTTTTTTTCCACAAAAAATGTGCAACATGAATATTTTCAAGAGGTTTCCCATTATAGTAGTATTTTCATCTAAGTATGACAAACTGTGGATTTCTAATAGGATCCAATGTGACTGCACCTAAATTAAAAGTAATTTTTGATGAAGTGTTTTCAAAAGTAACCGAGTGAGTCATATAAGAAAAAGAATATCAAGAAACCAAAAAAATAATTCATTATGTTTTGATTAATTTTTAGGTGTCATTTTTTTTGTTACCAAGAAGTAGTAAACAAGGAGGATAAAAGGATGAAATAGTTAAAGAATGAGTTGGGAGATGCGGTATTCAAAGTTGTGGTAGTGACTTTGATAGATATTAAAGAATACAGTTTAAGTGGGAGGTATGTAATCAAGGAACTTTGGAACCACAATGATGGGAGGAAGGTCAGTTTGAAAGAGGGAGTCCAATCCATCATCAAGATATGTAAGGCAATCAATCATCCGAGGATGGATTAAATAAAGATAGTGAAGGTTAGTTGTACTAGAGTATTGAAGTATTATATCTATGTTCAAGACAGTAACAATTTTCATGCAAGATGCATGCAAATGTGTACTTTTATGCATGAAGTGTATTGTATTGTATATATATCTTACCGAAATGAATCCTTATTTACACAACCTTATCTTTGAAACCCATGGTCATTTTTTATGAAAATTTATTTACATTTATTATGACTAATATGTGTTATATGCTTATTTCAATTATCATGCATTAGGAATATTTTCATAAAATAAAAATGTGATATATGGTTTTCATGTGGATTAGGGGCATGAAAAATCATCATAGAAAACCTACATAGTTACTTTACTTAACCACTTTATGTGAATCTTGGTGCACATGTAGCTGGTGTTTCCTTGGGTTAAAGGTTACAAGGATTGATTATTTATTGGAAGGGATATAATATCAAATGATAGCTAGTGGAGACTTGTGTAGTTTGTGTCATCAATGGTAGGATGGTTATTCATATAGGGTTTTATTTTTACCTAGTATTTATCAAATTGTTATTTTTATGCCTGTATGCATTTATATTCATGGGATTCTATTGTGTACTATTTTACATAGATGCACTTGTAATGTGAGTTGGTTTTTTAAACCATTTCTCATGGATCATGTTGAACGCTACATATTTATTATAAATCCTTTGGAAGATGGTTAGTGGTTCTAAGGGTTGAGTAATATTTTCATTTATCTCAGGTCAGGTTATGAATAATTGGACTATATTATGATGTTACAGTTTTATAAAAGAGAAATTTATTGATAAGATAACACACACACACACACAAATAAAGAAATTTTTTTTTTTGAAATTAGGTCACTTCATCAAAAATCACTTTATTCTTGGAGAGGTATTTATTTATAAAATAATTTGATAGAAAAGTAAACACATATATAACATCTTCTATAGATGACGCTGCGTATGAAAACTCTTCTATTGGAATCTGATATAGTGTGTTGTTTTATGAAATGTTTTCATTTATAAATTTAAAATAAATTAAATTCATAAAATATATTTACTATTAGTTTATAAAAATTCAAACTTTATTTTAACTAATTATAAATTTAAAGGATATGGGAAATTATTGGAAACCATTCATTGATAATGGAAATAAATGGTATCTCCTTTAATGATCTACCTAACCCATTAAATATCATCTTCTATCATAACTGTAATGTTTTAGTGAATATATTTTTCAGTAAATGTATTAATATCAGGAATCTATCAATCAATTATAAACACACCTCTTATTGACAATACATCAAATTTTTTGAGTTTGGTTCAAATAAAAAACTGAAAAGTGTGCTTATTTTGATTTCAATGAAAATTTAAATAGTTTATTCCTTATTAAATTATATCTATATAACACATTGATAATGTTAACCAATATAAACTATTAAATTTAAACTTTAGTTCCCTGAATTAGATTAACCCATTCACATTAAAACAATATGTATATTAACCCACTTTATATTATTCATATCAAATAACATTCCCTCTAAAATTAGTCCAATATAATGTTAAACTTTTTTTCATCTTCATGTGAATGTCATACTATGTAAACAATATTCAAAAAATGATAAACCACACTATCTAAAAGTTAACACAAAATAATATAACAGAAATATCAAAAAAATCACCATCTGTTACAACAATAGATGGAGATGCAGTTCGCAGTGGTCTCGTATGAAGCTAGAACGAGTTTACAGAGTAGGGGTGGCATTGTGTAGGTATAAGTAAGTGAGTGAGAGAGATAGATGAGATGTAGGGTTTTTCATGGTTAAGAATAGTGCAAAAATGCAAACTACAGAACCCAAAAAATCAAACAACAAGAGAGGAAAAGGAGAAAATAACATACATTGGATTCCAGCCTTGATTTATCTGAGAGAATGTAAAGGAGTAGCACCTACATGAGGGGAGTTCTGAGATAGATTTAGAATCACGACTGAATGGTTCCTAGTTAGGGTTCTTTTAAATATATTGGGGATACTTTTATCAACACTTTCAAAAAAGTGCTGATAAAGAGCCCTTTTATCAGCACTAAATTGATAAGCACTGATAAAAGACATCTTTATCAGCACTAATAAAATTAACCTTTATCAGCACTCAAACTTTAGTGCCGATAAAGATTTATGATTATAATTATAAATAAAAAAATTTAAAAAATTTAAAAAATTTATATGTTTTTATTATAATTTTATAATTATTTAAATATATAGCTATTTATTTATAATTATATTAATACTTTTTTAAAAAAAAATTATATTATATTATTTATAATTATAAATATATAATTTTATAAATATAATAAATATATACTTATAAATATATTTATAATTATTTATTTATAATTATTAGTATATTTATATCATTACATATATTTATATAATTATATATATATATTTAATAAATAAATATAAATATAAATATAGTAAATATAATCATTATTTAAATATATTTATTATAATTTTATAATTATAAATATATTTAAATCATTATATATTTATATAATTATATATATATAATTATATAAATATTCATTATTTAAATATATTTATTTTAATTTTATAATTATATAAATATATAATTATTCATTTATAAACATATTAATAATATTTTAAAAAATATTTATATATTTGTATAATTATATATAAATAACCACGAGGGTGCAGCTTAGTGGTCGTTTCCCTTGTGGGTCTCAGCGTGATCTCAAGCTCAAGTCTTATTGAGTACATTATTTAAATAAATTTATTATAAATTTATAATTATTTAAATTTATATAATTAATTATTTATAATTATATAAATACATTTTTAAAAAATAATATTTATTTATTTATAATAATTATAAATATATGCAATTATAAATATTGTAAATATACATTTATAAATATATTAATTTATAAATATTTATTTACAAATAGATTTTTAACATTATTAATGGATATATAATATTAAATACATTCATTTTAAAAATGAGTGAAATTGAATAATTTAAAATGAGTACACTTTAAAAATATTGAAAAAATGGATAAATTTTATTAAATAAATATAAATTATTAAGAAAATATGGATATATATATTGAAGTAAAAATGAATACATATTGAAAATACTAAAACATAGTAAATAAATATATATAAAAAAATAATAAAAAATGATCAAATTAAAAAATAAAATAAATAATAAAAAATAAGAAATATTAAAAATGAATAAATAATACCTAACTGTAACAATATTAAAAATAAATAAATAAAATTGATCGATTAAAAATACAAGATATTAAATGTATAATGTTATAATGAAATTATAAAATTTACTAAAATTTGAATAAATTACATAAATATTAGGTGTATGTGTTTCTATATAAGATCTCATTAATTATGTAAATATTTGTGTGTGTGTGTTTTATATAAAAATACATTAATTACATATATGTATGTGAAATCAATGTAACACACGATGTTTGATAAATGTTAAATTGAAAAATTAAACAAAATTAAAAATGAATAAGACATTAATATGTTTTTAATTACTACATTTTATATATATTTATATTTAATATATATTATTTATTACTATGTATAATTAATATATTTATATATATTATACTTATTCATTTTTATCAATAATTGTCTCATTAATAAATTTTTGAATAATTTTGCAATTTATTCATTTTGAATTTTTTTGTTTAATTATTACAATTTATTCATTTTATATATCTATATTTAATATATACTATTTATTAATATATACAATCTGTATATAAGTATATTGAATTTATTCATTTTTATTAATAATTATTTAATTAATAAATGTTTAATATTTTTCTTACTGTACTATTTTTTAATTTTGATTTGTTTAATTATTTCATTTTATTCACTTTACATATCTATATATTTAATATATACTATTTATTAATTTTTATAATTTATATATACGTATATTCACTTTATTCACTTTTAACAATAATTATTTAATTAATAAAATTGTTAATATTTTTTATTTGTCTAATTATTTTATTTTTTTCTGGACCTTTATCAGTGCTAAAAGAGCGATGATAAAGGATACCTTTTATCAGCACTAAAAATAAAGTGTTGACAAAGGGTACCCTTTATCAGCACTAAAAATAAAGCATCGATAAAAGGTACTTTTTTATCATTGCTAAAAGAAAGTTTTGATAAAGGTTACCCTTTATCTGCACTAAAAAAACTGTTGATAAAGGGTACCCTTTATCAGTGTTTTTTTAGCATTGATAAAAGTTTTCCTTTATAAGTGCATCTTTTAGTGCTGATAAAGGTGGCCATTATCAACGCTTTTTACCAGCGTTGATAAATGTCAGCATTGTTAAAGGACTCTTTTGTAGTAGTGCATGTTGATACCAAAAAATATATTTTTTCTGAAAACCAAAACGTAATAGATGACGTCCAAGATTGTTAAACATTTTGAATATCCTAAGATCACATTTCAACACCATCAATATAGACAAGATTTATACCAGATCCATTGGGATTTTGTGATGATTTATCCAATCATGACCGCGTAATAGAAAATGGTGTCTACTTCATGAGTCCATAGTTATCTAAAAAAACCATAGAAATAAGAATAATTATTATCGATCATTTATAAATAATTGAAAATTATTATTATATTTTAATACCTTGAAATATTCTATGAAATAAAATCCTAGTGATGTGTTGGGTTAACACTAGATTTTGGGGCCCGTAGAGGCTCAATGCAGAAATAATAAACATATTAAATATATTTTATCAAACACACACTATTTTTTTAAATAATAGAATATCTTCAGAACGACATCTCATATGGGAAATATTATACCACTGTTAGGTCTGGGATATAGGGGTTACCCTATGCGCGACATAACATTTGTGTGCATTGGATGTTTGATTACATTGCACGTGATGGTAATTAATTTAACATTTTATAAAAAATTTAAGTATCTATCAAAATGTGTATCATATTAAAAACCAGATACCATCGTTAGGTTTGAGATGTGGGGTATATCCTAAACACGACATAATATTTTTTTTTGCATCAAGAGTTTGGTAACATCACATACAATAGTAATTTATTTATTTTTTATTATAACTTTTTACAAAAAATTGAAGTATCTCCATAATAGTGTATCGTATCAAAAATAGGAGACCATCATTAGATTGAGGATGTTGAGTTTACCCTAGGCATGACATAACATTTGTATGCATCGTGTGTTTGGTTACATAGCATGCAGGAGTAATTCATTTTATATTTTTATTATAATTTCTTATAAAAAAATTAAAGTATCTCTCAAACTGTGTATCGTATAAAAAATCAGAGACCATCGTTAGGTTTGGGATGTGGCTTTTATTCTAGATGCGACATAATATTTTTGCGCTTAGAGAGTTTGGTAACATCGCACACGATGATAATTCCATTTAATATTTTTATAATATTTTTTTATAAAAAATTGAAGTATCTCCTTAACGGTGTATCATATCAGAAATCCGAGAGCACTGTTAGATCGGGGATTTTGGATTTACCCTAGGCATGACATAACATTTGTGTGCATCGGGTGTTTGGTAACATCGCACGCGAGGGTATCATTTATAATATTTTATTAATATATATATATATATATATTAAAACATTTATACAAATTATTAATACAAATTATTTTAATTACTACAACATTTATACAAATTATTATGAATTTATAATAGTTATTGTTTTTATATTTTTTACAAGTTTTGACAAAAATGTTAGTATTTATTTCAAATATTTTTTAATTTTTTCTAGTTGATAATTTTTTTGTTAAGTAATACTAATTATTTATTATTTATAACTGAATTTATAATAAATATTACTAAATTTTAACAATTACTAGTATTTCATATTTTTCCTTTTACAAATTTTTGTAATTTCCTCAAAATTTTAAATTATTAATAATATTTTGTACTTAACACTAATATTTACTATTTATTAATAATATTTACTAATTAATTATTAGTTATTATAAATTATTTAATTATTATTATTAATTATTTATATTATTATTACATTTTTAATAATTACTATATATATATCATGATTTCTAAATTGATATAAATACGTCAAATATATTCTAACTCTTTTTAAAAAAAATATACATATCAAATCTATATAAACACATATATATACATATAAATATAATAAACCTTACAAGTCTTTTTAAATGTTTATATATACATATTTAGATGTTAATATATATATATATGTGTGTGTGTGTGTGTGTATTACACGATTTCTTAATCAAATATTTTTTTACATATTTTCTAAACAAATATACATATCAGATCAATGTATACATACATACATACATACATACATAAATACATACATACATATATATCAAAAACCTTATACATTTTTTTAAAATGTTTATATATATCTGTGTGTGTGTGTATCAAAAACCTTACACATTTTTTTGAAACTTTTATATATATACTGTAACGCCCTGACCCCAGTTACCTAGAATCAGTGCATTATTACATAACATTGACATGATATAAGGAATCTTGTCCTGAAAGACCAATCAGTTTAATAGCCTTGGAAGTACTAGATATATACATAAGTTTTACATTACATCATGAAATAAAAAAAAACAACATTCTGTCCCCTTTGAACACTCTTAAATCCCTTAGCCTATTCCTGCAGGTTAATTGTAATATACTTCTTTGCATCCTAGGAAAAATAAAACATAAGAAATGGGTGAGCTCAAATGCTCAGTAAGGATAACAATATAGCAGAAACTGTCATAAATAAGAATAAACATTTAAGGCAATGTATAAGAATAGAACACACGCCTTTTAAACTTAAACTTCAGAATAATATGGCCAAGATAAATCAAATAATTCCATTTACTTATTCACATGGATATTCTACTAGTCTAATAATCACATGTAATATCAATATCCAATTTCATAATGATGGAATGCATAATGTCAGACTTCATAACCACATAGTCAAGTCCTTGTGCCAAGACTACAAATAAGATTTTGTCAAGGCCTTGTGCCAAGACACTAGTTTGTCTCATGAGACCTACCGTTGCATCGAGGAGCTATAGTGGGCTCCACCCATCACTTACTAAGTCCAATGCATTCCTCATATGAAAAGGTTTAAACATAACATAAACATTCGTATTAAAACTAGCATACAAAATGTCAATACTTTATCCATAAACCATGAATGGAATAAAAATAACACATCCACAGTCAAACATATCAAAAAACCTTCAATACAGTATGAAAGATTTGTATCATAATAAATTAACCTCGATCAAGAATAATATCTTGTAAATAATGTTAACATAGTTGAAAATGATCAGTAAAAATCTTTGAGAGAAATATCCCTTTTCCATGAAATCATTTAAAAGTCTCACTATTTATCAAGAAGTTGTTTAAAATAGTTTTTTGAATCAAAGTGTCCCAAACCACTTTAAAACTTTAAAAAGGAATTTTAATTTTAAAACATTAATTTCCATATAAATAAAACCTTTAAACTATTTTTAAAACATGGACATTAATGAGAAAGATTTAGAAGAATAAAATTTTAAAACATATAAAATGATATTTTAGTTAGAGTTCCTAACCAAATGAGAGACGCTTGAATACAAATAATTGAGGTAATACAAACTTTATAATATCATGAGAATAAAGGTATTCATGATATACTATGTCAAATTATAGTATATACACTAAATAAAAGCGAATTGGTGCATAACAACAAAGAAGTCTAAATGGAATGTAAGTTGAGATGAATTCCTTTATAAAGACCATATCCTTAGGTTAAGGACAAATCAATGACATAATTATGTGTGAAAAATATAAATACACTCAATATGATTAGATATTTAGTATAAATCAATCAGAGTACATTCACACACATTCTTGTAAAAACAACACCAATGACTTGGATGTTTAACTCAATGAATAGAAATTGAGTTAAAATTACTCTTATCAAGTTTATATCGATGACTTGAGAATTTATCAATGGAGTGATTATGTGTATCAAAAGTATATACACAGAAATGGGAGTATAAATTACTACATATTTAAATAAATAGTTATTTCACACATAATCTTGGAGTAAAGTAATCAATGAAGTTTGTGTAAAAGCGAATGAGTGAAAATTGAAATTTGAAATCCCCTTACCGATTTGGTAACTTACGAAACATACACCCCATGAAATAAGGATCATCCAATAATGATGTAAATACCCATAAATTAAATTATATTATGCAAACAATACAATCATGGGCAGTACATACACCACACAAAAGGTAATAGTGGCAAATATATACATGAATCTCACAGGAATAAGAAGTGAGATGAAAACCCCTTAACTTGTACTTTTACTTATTATAGGGTATTTTAACATCATGTATAATGGTTAAATAATTGTTATTAATTATACAAGAATCAAATACATAAATATTATATCATATACGATCTTCTAATATTGATTTGTTAATGATATTTCAGTAGTATCATTGTTTTGGTTGTTAAATGATTCATTTTACTTTATATGTTTTGTTACATAAGTCATGTTTTTTATGTATAGTCTGTATTTGATTCATATCAAGAATGATATTAAGTTCTTAAACATTATTTTTAATCATAAAATGAAAATTTTTCTTTAATTATTACGATGGGGAATGAATCACATCGCATTCGTAGAGACGGTGAGACGTACGTACACACGAGCGACAATATCATTATATTGATGGTGAAATTGTATGTAATTTGATGGTATGTCATATATAAGGAATCATTAAAATTTTATATTTATTATTTAAATTAGTTATACTCATTATTATACCCATAAAAATAATGAAATGTTTGAATAACAAACTACCCCACGATGTGGAGACGGTAAGCCATACGTACGCACGTATGGTGACTTTGTCATTTATAGGATGGAAAGAATAAATAATATGGTTGTAAAATATTTATAATAACATCATAGTATGTATAAGGTACTGAATTTTTTATTTTGGTATGGAAACAAAAAAGAAAGAGGAAGTGGAAGAAGAAAAGAACTTGAAAGAGGGTGGTGAAATTATTACCTCTTCTTTGGGTGTTTCTTTTTGAGTTGATCAAAAGGGCTCCTTAAATTTGATTTATGATCAAATTAAGGACTCTAGGTTGATTTGAGAGAAGTTGGGAGGATATTTGTTCAGGGGTTGGCCGAGCTGAATGGATTTTGAGGTGTAATTTTGAGAGAAGGGGAAGTGACCTTTTATAAGAGGGCTGAGGGGCACTTTAGGTAAAGCTTGAAATATTATTTTATAATAAAATAATTTTAGGTTTCTAATGGCTAAAAAATGATTTATTTATAGAATAAGGTGGTTATGGGTTAAAAAACTATCAAAAATAGGTTTTATACAGGTTTAGGTGACCATATTAACCTCATCTTTTAGATTTAACTCTTAGTTAAATAGTTTGACATTTACCTTGTCTTTTTGTATTTTTATATTATATGGTTAATAAACTTACTATAAAAAGAAAAGAGAACCCAAATTGGTTCATTATTAATATATACAACCTTATCTAAGTCCTTTGGCTGAACCTTATATTTTTAGGAATATTATATCAATTAATAATATAGTATTTGTTTTAAAAATTCAATTATGTCAATTTTGACACTATTTAGTATTTGATTTTTTTTAAAGCCATAAAAACTTTATCACTTCAAATAAAATTTATTTAATCAACCCTAACGTATCATATTAACCTAGAAAATCAGTTTAATTTATCAAAAGTATCAATTTACATTTATTTGGATATTTATAATATCAATTATTTTAATATTTCATTAATAAGGTAATTAATGCATCATCATTGTGTCATAAATAAATTAAATTATTTAATGTCTAAAAATTATAAATAAAATACCATTATGTAGGAAATCTTTTTATATTTATAATGAATTTTTATAGTTGAATTTAACTTATGTGTAACTCTATATTAAAAATAGTTTAGTTATTAAACTTTGAATTTAACACTTTTAACTCTTCTTTAAATAAAATAATAATAAATGTCCTAATCTAATCCAAGTGGACCAAAGAGGATCACATTTTATTCCTAAGGTTGTTTTTTTTGAATTACACTTATTCAATAGAATTAGGACATATGTTAGGGTAATTATTGAAGGTTCCGAGCACAGCGGAAGCGCGTGGGTGGATGTGCCCACTTGGCTTTTTGTCATTAACAATGATCAATCCAGGATCAATACGATGATAAACTCCAATCTCCATGGATCGAATCACAGAAATGGAAAAAGAAAAGGAAAGTCCCGGAACCACAAAGTAGGATCGTTACAGGTTGATTATAATTAATTTAATCAATTTAAAAGAAATACCTTTTGGGTGTTCTTTTTTCATTGATGTTCTAGATCACGTTCCGATGTGATTTTTCGTTGCGTCGCAGAAGCCAAGTGTAGACTTCCTCTAACGGTGATCCACATGTGTACCTCGTATCTTGGGACGTCACCAAAGGAGTCTCCGGGTGCTAGAGTGGAGAAACCTTTGCTTGCATTGTCCGTCTTAGATCGTCTTGATCTGATGGAATAAGATCTCTCTCGGTCTTGAGAGCGTTCTTGGAGGAAGAGGTTATTTCAGCCTTGAAATAATTCTCCAGAGTTGTTGTGCACAACGATTCTCTTGTGTGTTGGAAAAGAGTTAGGGTTGGGAGGATATTTATAATCAGGTTTGAGGTTGTAGAGTTATGACAATAAATAACCGCGTTATGCATTTTATTTATTTCATTGAATCTTATTTAAAACCCCCATGTTGAATAATTAATTACTTGACATGCGCCCACGCTGATTATAATAAATATCATTTAAAATAATATTATATCCTAAAAATCCCGACTGGAAAAACTACACGGCGTGTATTAATAAATACACGACGTGTACTTGTTTTTCATTGAAAACTACACGGTGTGTACATTTAATGTACAAGACGTGTATATCTTGTTTTCATTTATTCATTTCCTTTCCATAAAGAAAACTACATAGCATGTACATTTAATAATACACGGCGTGTACTTGTTTTCAAAATAAAACTACACGGTATGTAATCATTGATACATGGCGTGTACTTATTTAATTTTATTCTTCCTCCAACATTAAAACGATTTAGGCTTCCTTGAATAATTATTAAACCACGTACGAGAATAATCTTTATTCTACTTGAGATACTTGAATACACTTAGTGTGTGACCCTCTAGGCCTCTTTCTTGTTGGCATTAGGCGGACTTGCCTAAAGTCCAAGATTACTGTCTAGCAACGGGTCAAGGCACCCAAGAGAAAGAAGTTGATGCCACATTGACGTATCACCTCATATGAACGCTTACTGTGTAATTTAATCCCTTTGTCTCAATATCTCATCAAGCAGGTTTCAGGGCAGTGTCATAAACCTATATTCTTGATCCGTCATTCTTTGACTACCTGAAATAAACTCGTCGTTTACACCATGGCCATGTAATTTCATGCGAAAGTTCTATTTCAATCAAAGGTCCGAGATATCAACTTCCATAAATGGAAGGGAAAAATCCATCCTTGACTTATCCATTAATAACATGTCACTCGTGACGCACCCAACGTACCCTACTTCCTGCCAACTGTCTGCGTGACGGTTTTCGTCAGTAAATCTAAGTGCGCAAGTCATGACATGAGTTAATGATAATCTTCTAGTCTAAGTACCATTACACATGATCGTAGATAGTAATTTTCGATGACACCAAGGTATGCGGAATTACTACTGGCAGGTCTGTTCACATAATCTCCCATCTTGGAACTTTATTTAAGAATATTGTTATAGCATTTCAAGGTTATCATCATAGCGGGGATCTGCCATGACCTTATTAATGCAACAAATATTCCAAGAAATTATTATTTTATAGTCATGCAGAACAATGAACAATATATAATAAGTGAACATTCATGTAATCAAAGTACAAAACAGTTGGTTCTCAAGACACCAACCCTAACAAACTCCCACTTGGACTAGAGCCAACTGACTACGACTTTTAGTTTGCTAGACCTCACATGATGATCATGTTTCTGATGAGTCAAGCCTTTAGTCAAGGGGTCCGCCACGTTGTCTTATGTGGAAATACTACTCACTGCAACTTCACCTCTCTGAGAAAAATCTCTCAAGAGATGATACTTCTGAAGTATGTGCTTTGTCCACTGATGTGACCTTGTCTCTTTTTCAAGTGCCACCACTGTAGTATTATCACAATAGAGTGTTATAGGATCTTTACTGGTCGGTACTATATCCAGCTCTTGGATGAAGATTCACATCCATACCGCTTATTTAGCTGCTTCAAAAGCTGCGATATACTCAGACTTCGCTGTAGAATCTGCCACCACACTTTGCTTTGAGCTCTTCCAGCTCACTGCACCTCCATTAAAACTGAAGATGTATCCAGTCTGCGACTTCATGTCATCTTGATCAGTCTGGAAACTAGCATCTACATTTCCTCTAATGACTAGTTCCTCATCTCCTCCATAAACCAGGAACATATCCTTAGTACACCTAAGATACTTAAGTATAGTCTTGACTGCCATCCAATGGTGGTCTCCTAGATCATCTTGATATCTGCCTACCACACTTAATGCGTAAGCAACATCTAGCCTCGTACATAGCATAGCATACATGACTGACCCAATCGTGGATGCGTAAGGAATCCTTGCCATTCCCTTTCTTTCCTCATGTGTCTGAGGACACATTTTCTTGGAAAGATAAATGCCATGTGACACTGGCAACAATCCACTCTTGGATTGTTCCATACTGAATATCTTCAGTATCTTGTCAATTTATGTACTTTGACTCAGGCCCAACATTCTCTTGGATATGTCATGATGGATCTTGATCCCAAGAATATATACTACCTTGACCAAGTCTTTCATGGAGAATCATTTATGCAACCATGCCTTAACTGACTGTAAGACAGGTACTTTGTTTCCAATTAGATATATGTCATCAATATATACAATTAGGAAAACAATTGCACTTCCACTAAACCTTTTGTAGACACAAGGCTCACATTCGTTCTTAACAAAGCCAAATTCCATTACAGATTCATCAAAAAAAATGTTCAATGACCTTGATGCTTGCTTTAATCCATAAATGGATTTCTGCAACTTTCATACTTTGTTGGCATCCTTTGGAGTCACAAACCCTTCAGGTTGTCTCATGTAGACATCTTCCTGGAGGTTCCCATTAAGGAATGTTGTTTTGACATCCATTTTCCAAATTTCATAGTCATGGTAAGAGGCAATGGCCTATAGGATTCTGATGGATTTCATCATCGCAACCGGTGAAAAGGTTTCATCATAGTCAATTCCTTTACACTATCTAAAACCTTTTGCAACCAGTCGTGCCTTATAGGTGCTGACTTTCCCCTCCATGTCCAGTTTCTTCTTCAATACCCATTTATTACCAATAGGATTTACATCAACTGGAGGATCTACCAAAATCCAGACTTGGTTTTGGTACATGGAATCCATTTCAGAATTCATGGCTTCTTTCCACTTTGCAATGTCTGTGCCTTAAACTACTTCCTTGTAGGTAAGAGTATCATCATTGTCAACCAATAATGAGTCACCATCCTTGGTGACAATAAAACCATATCATTCTGGTTCTCTCACCTCTCTCGTGCTCCTACACAGTTCTTGTGTCTCTGGAATAGATTGTTCTTCCACGGGGCTTTGTGGAATCTGTTCTTGTACCAACTTTTGTGTATCTTGAGCCTCGAATTCATAGAAGTCTATCTCTCTCCCACTATCTCTTTTTGAGATGTGCTCCCTCTCAAGGAATATGGAATGTCTTTCCACTGTAACCTTTTTGTCTGAGGGGTTGTATAGGTAATATCCCCTTGTTTCATTGGGATATCCTATAAAGATACACTTTGTGCCTTGGGGTTCAAGTTTGTTACCTGAAGAGGCCTTAACAAATGATTCTCTACCCCATACATGTAAATTTGATAACATGGTTTTGTGTCCACTCCATAACTCGTATGGAATACCATTTATCGATTTAGTTGGTACTTGGTTTAGTATGTGTGCTGCTGTTTGTAATGAATATCCCCAAAAGGATAATGGAAGACTTGCATGACTCATCATTGATCTCACCATATCCAACAGGGTGCGGTTCCTCCTTTCACTTACACCATTCCACTGGGGCGTGTATGGAGGAGTGAGTTGAGATAGAATCCCAAACTCCCGTAAGAAATCAATAAAGTCCGGATTAAGATATTATCCTCCTCTATCTAAGTAGAGTTTCTTAATCTTCTTACCAAGCTGGTTCTCAAATTCATTCTTGTATTCTTTTAACTGATCAAAAGAATCCGACTTATACCTCATTAATTAGATATATCCATATCTACTAAAATCATCAGTAAAAGTTATGAAGTATGATAACCCACCCCTTGCTTCAACTGTAAATGGTCCACATACATATGTGTGAACTAATCATAGAATCTATTTAGCCCTTTCACCTTTCCCATTAAATGGGGCTTTGGTCATCTTGCCTTGTAGACACGCATGACATACACCAAGTGGTTTTAGTTCGAAAGAATCTAAATACCCATCTTGATGTAATTTTGTCAAACATTTATCATTGACATGACCTAGCCGGTGATGCCAAAGTTGGGTGTGGTATGAGTCATGTGAATAAACTTTGTCATCAATTTTCATTACTTGGTTTGTGTAGTCTAACACATAAAGGCCGTTATATAAATGTTCCCTACCAAAACAAATGCTATCTTTATAAAAGTAGCAACATCCACTTCCAAACTTGAAGATGAATCCATAAATATCTAATCTGGATACTGAAATAATGTTTTTGGTTACAGAGGGTACATAATAACATCCTTTCAAAACCAAGACCATCCCAGTAGGCAATGTGAGATGGTAGTCTCTGACAGGTACAACAGCGAGTCTGGCTCCGTTGGCTGCTCGTAGATCCACCTCACCTCAGTCAATCTTTCTGAATCTACTTGGTTCCTGTATTTGGATACCGATGTGAGAACCATAAGCAGTATCTAATACCCAATTAGTAGAAACAAATAGATTGCCTTTGATAACAAACGCACCTGAAGCTTCCCCTTGCTTCCTTGGCTGGGTGTAGTTTTTCTTCTAGTGGCCATTATTGCCACATGCGAAACAAACAACATCCTGTTCCCTTTCCTCCCATTTGATCTTCCTTTTCTTGGAAGGCCTTGAAGAAGCTTTGGGATTAAATCTCTTCGCCTCCCCTTTCCTTTTATTCACCATAAGGACAGAAGGGTTTTCACGCTTCATGTCATTATCTACTTGGAAAATAAGGATAAGAAGATCAGACAGAGACTTATCAATATTGTTCATGTTGAAGTTCACAACAAAGTTTGAGAAGCTCTAGGGGAGTGATGCAATAATGAGATTGGTACCCAGTTCTTCGGGGAGTTTAAACCCTAGAACCTCCAAGCGCTCAATGTAGCCAATGAGCTTGACTACATGAGGCCCGGCTGGGGCACCCTCTCCAATATTGCTTTGAAATAGAGCCTTGGAGATCTCAAACCTTTCCTGTCTTGCTCTCTCCTAGTATAGACCACGGAGGTACTCAAGCATGCTATAGGCATCCATGTCTTCATGAGACTTCATGAGCTCACTAGACATAGATGACAGCATCAAACATTGAACTTCGAGTGCATCGCTCAAATGTTGATCATAGACAAGGAAATCTTCATCACTCGCCCCTTGGGTAGGGGGATCAGGAAGTGAGGACTCCAGCACGTAAAACTTTCGTTCATGGCGTAGGATAACCTGAAGGCGCCTAAACCATTCCTGAAAGTTACTGCCGGTGAGGATGTTTTCTTTATCCAGAATTGATCATAGAGAAAAGGTGGTTGACGAGTTTTTCATATCGATTCTACAAATTAAAAGAGCAAATTTATCAGTACTTTCTTGATTACATTTTATGAAAAATAATAAATGAATTTATTAATTCTCCCACTATTTTATCAAGTCCCAATGGCCCTCACCATTGAACTCAGAATGTACATTTTCTTTGACATTCTAGTGGCAAGGATCCATATTCCCCTTCACATAACCCCAACAAGGGTTGGTCAAGCTATTTGAAGGTATTTAGGTAGGCAGGTCTTTGCTAACTGTGATCTTACAGTTCCTTGACCTGTTGAGTGGACTCCCCAATCCTGAAATCCTGAATTGGATTTCCTCAACTCTTGCCTCCAATATTACATCAAGTCTAGAAAGGGATACTCCTCTTGATGTAATATGGTTAAGTCAACCCGAAACCTTTCATAAGGGCTTCCTTTATAAAAGTAAGTGTCCCAACAAGGGTTGGTCAAACACATAGTTTTATTGAGTCTTTCACTTAATCAAGTAACGGAAGGCTTGGTCTGACTTAATATGGTATTTGAGGGATTTTATTCTTTATGAATAATTTTTCATTATCACATGCTTGTTAATATTAAGCGATGCTTTCTTAAGTGATTAACCATGTTCTGATAATGTTTACGCATAGTGCAGTTTTTATTTTATTCCATCTTTGCATGCTTGTTAATTTTATTAATTATGTGACCGCGACAACACATACATAATAAATAAACCATGCAATCAGACAGAAATAAAATAAGATGGCATGATCACGATCTTCTATTGGTTATCTTATCTAGTGGTTTTGATAATCTAACCCTGACCTAGGGAAAACACCTTGAACCTGATGGTTCGTGTTTTGCAGCTCCCACCTGTCCACCTTTGTATCTTCTTGGGTTGGTTTTGCCTCTACTTCGAATTTTTAACCGTCTCCTTTTTCTTGGAAGATCCTCTATTACATGGGGTTTACATTAAAGAAACCATGGGCACATAGGCCCTATATTTTATTGGAAGAAGGCTCGCAGGACAAAAAATTTAAATTAAACAAATTTAAATTAAACAAATTTAAATGAAACCATACACACATACAAAGGGTATTTGGTCTAGCTCATGATCATCCATAGCATGAAACAACATTTACGCATATTTAGAATTCAAATTCTTTTAATCATTTTATTATTTAAGATAAGTCACACTTGAATTCAATTAATTATGATCTTATAATTAATCAATTCTTTATCTTAAATTCCTTTCTGAATTTTCTTGAGATTCTTCTCATCCATATTCCTTGTATAGGTCTTTGTAATTTTGGAGGAAACCTAGTGAAATTTCTGTCAAGTACACGATGTGTAGTTTATATTTACATGGCATGTATTTATTTTTACCTTTTATCCAAATTACACACCGGGGGATTTGGCGTGTTCTCTGTACTTTGGAAATTTTGGAGTATATGGCGTGTAGATAAATCATACACGGCGTGTACTTCCTTGTTACGCGGTAACCGGCCTGGAAATCCCGTGTACATGGTACACGACTTCTCCTTTGTACACGGTTTCACTTGGGCCGAATCGGACTACACGACGTGTTGCTCCAACATACATGCCGTGTATTCCAGTTCCCACGTGCCATTTAATTCTGGTCAACACGGGGTGTTAAATGCTTAGGTGTAATCAATTCACATGGCGTGGTTTGGTAGACCAGTACCAGTTCATTGAACCTAAGTACATGGATTGTAGTTTTTATTACACACCGTGTATTTCCGTGTTGTATAGACAGAAAGAGCGGCTCTTCCGAATGAGATCCTCATTTTTTATTTTAATCAAAATTAAAATTAAAAGGCCATTTCTGTGATATGAATTGAGAAATGAAGGAGGAAGAATAGATCTCATTTATTCATATTTATAGAATGATTTATTTTGAATTGAATCAAATATAAATGTGTAAATTATCAACGAAAATTAATTAATTATAATCAACGTTGCAACCTCGCTCTGACACCAATTTAAGGTTTTGGGCACAGCGGAATCGCATGGGTGGATGTTCCCACTTGGATTTTTGTCATTAACATTGATCAATCCGGGATCAAAATGACGATAAATGCCAGTCTCCACGGATCGAATCACAGAAATAGAAAAAGAAAAGGAAAGTCCCAGAACCACAAAGTAGGATCGTTACAAGTTGATTATAATTAATTTAATCAATTTAAAAGAAATACCTTTTGGGTGTTATTTCTTCGTTGATGTTCTAGATCACGTTCTGATGTGATTTGTCGTTGCATCATAGAAGCCAAGTGTAAACTTACTCTAGCGGTGATCCACACGTGTACCTCGTATCTTGGGACGTCGCCAAAGGAGTCTCCGGGTGCTAGCGTGGGAAACCTTTTATTGCGTTGTCCACCTTAGATCGTCTTGATCTGATGGAAGAGGATATCTCTCAGTCTTGAGATCATTCTTGTAGGAAGAGGTTCTTTTGGTCTTGAAAGAATTATCCAGAGTTGTTGTGCACAACGATTCTCTTGTGTGTTGGAAAAGAGTTGGGGTTGTGAGGATATTTATAATCAGGTTTGAGGTTGTAGAGTTATGATAATAAATAAACATGTTACAAATTTTATTTATTTCATTGACTCTTATTTAAAACCCCCATGTCGAATAATTAATTCCTTGACATGCGCCCACGCTGATTATAATAAATATCATTTAAAACAATATTATATCCTCAAAATCCCGACTAGAAAAACTACACGTCGTGTATTAATAAATACATGGCGTGTACTTGTTTTTCATTGAAAACTACATGCCGTGTATATTAAATGTACACGGCATGTATATCTTGTTTTCATTTATTCATTTCCTTTCCATAAAGAAAACTACACGGCGTGTACATTTAATAATACACGGCGTGTACTTGTTTTCAAAATAAAACTACACGGCGTGTAATCATTGATACACATCGTGTAATTATTTTATTTTATTCTTCCTCCAACATTAAAATTATTTAGGCTTCCTTGAATAATTATTAAACCATGTACGGGAATAATCTTTATTGTACTTGAGATACTTGAATACACTTAGTGTGTGACCCTCTAGGCCTCTTTCTCGTTGGCATTAGGCGAACTTACCTAAAGTCCAAGATTACTGTCTAGCAACGGGTCAAGGCACCCAAGAGAAATAAGTTAACACCGCATTGACGTATCACCTCATACGAATGCTTACTGTGTAATTTAATCCCTTTGTCTCAATATCTCATCAAGAAGGTTTCATGGCAGTGTCATAAACCTATATGCTTGATCCGTCGTTCTTTGACTACCTGGAATAAACTCATCGTTTACACCATAGCCATGGAATTTCATGCGACAGTTCTATTTCAATCAAAGGGCCGAGATATCAACTTCCATAAATGGAAGGGACAAATCCCTCCTCGACTTATCCATTAATAACATGTCACTCGTGACGCACCCAACGTACCCTACTTCCCGCCAACTGTCTGTGTGACGGTTTTCGTCAGTAAATATAAGTACGCGAGTCATGACATGAGTTAATGATAATATTCCAGTCTAAGGACCATTACACATGCTCGTAGATAGTAATGTCCAATGACACCAAGACATGCAGAATTACTACTAGCGGGTCTGTTCTCATAATCTCCCATCTTGGAGATTACCAAGTGCGAACTCCATGAGAGAGAGTTTCGTCTTCTTATGAGTACTCACACATGACGGTCTATACACTATGTGTCCTATAATAGTATGCCATCCAACCGTATAACTTTATTTAAGAATATTGTTATAGCATTTCAAGGTTCTCATCATAGTGGGGATCTGCCATAACCTTATTAATGCAACAAATATTCCAGGAAATTATTATATTATAGTCATGCAGAACAATGAACAATATATAATAAGTGAACATTCATGTAATCAAAGTACAAAACATTTGGTTCTCAGGACACCAACCCTAACAATTATAATATCATTTTTACCCTTAATTACCCTATTTACTTTTAATTGTGGTAAATAAAAGTCAAAAGTTACTATTCACCAAAAATTATTTTCATCTTATTGAACCACGTTTTACTTTCTGATTTTAACCGTGTATCTTGGATTTTTTAAATTCAATGCACAGAAGCGGTAAAATTAAGTTTTATGCAAATTTTTAAATGCTCTTAGAAGATGGGTAAAAGACGGTAAAAAGTTCAATAAAATTTTATATATCTAAAATTATTATAAAACGACTCCAATGAATTACATTGAACATATGTAGGTATTATGTATCTATTTTGACTTAAAATAAATTTAAATAAAATAAATAATTATAAATTTCGGTTTTAAACAATAACGCAGTGTTTTTCACTATTCATCAAAAATTGAATGTTTTAAGGAAAATACCAAAAATTCACCCTAAGATAATTTTAATATTATGAATTAAAAAATGAATTATATTTTAACAAATTAAAAAAATAGATTTTTCATTAATTAATTTAAAATTAATTCCTGTTGTCAAAACAAAAAAGCGGATTTTTAAAAAGTAAAAACTATCAAAAGATTGACACATGTCTATGTCAAATTTAAATGTGAAATTACATATAATGACCTAAATTGTATTAAATGATAAAAATATAATATAATTATACTTCCAAACCATTCAAATGTATAATTTAACACTATAAATTATTTCAATTAAAAAAGTTGTTTTCAATTAAAATTTAGTATTTTTCAGTATTCATCAAAATATGAAAGTTATCAGAAAAATACCAAAAATTTATCCAAAATAAATTTTTATATCCCGATTATAAAGAAGAATTTAATTTTATTAAATTGAATATATAAAAGTGTCAAATATTGGTTTTAAAAAGGGTTTTCCATTAAAATGTGGTAAAATTTCATTTTTTGAAAAATACTTCTTTTTTCTGAAAAAATGAATTTGTTCTTATATTATGTCTAAAAAACACATAATATAGATTATAAAATTATATGGAGTATATAAAATTCAAAATTCAGTTAATACTATTCATAACCTCTTTTTGAACGGTTAGTTTTTTAAGTCATGGTGCACTTGAACTCGGTGTTGCGTGTAGCACAAGATATTGAATTACTTTAAAGAAATAACTTACTATGAAATCATGGGGTGTTACATTATTCTCCCATTTTGGAAATCGCATCCTCAAAATTTTAAAATTGGGCTTGGGAAATTCATTGAAAGTCCCACATTGAAAAAAATTCAATAAAACTATCAATTTAAAAGAAAGAAATAGAAGTACAAAGGTCACCCAAGATAACCCATACTAGGATTTCATGTAGGAAAACATGGATATGGAAGATAAACTAAGTGTCAAGTTCTGATGGAGAGTGATAGAAAACATGGTCAGGATAAATTTAACAACAAGAAAACCACAAACTTGTGATAGGATAAATGGTCAGTAGTTTCCCAATTGGAAAAGTAAACGGACAACGTTTTTTGTTTTAAGTTCCATTTCATAAAGTTGAGGAATTTATTTATGAGATTGAATAAGAGCATAAAGATATATACTTACTTTTTAAGTAGATTTTCATCCTTTAATAAATTTCTACTAATGAATCATATTTTTTTTTTCAAACGACGAGTATTCAAGATGACTTGGTCACACTTGAAGTGCTAGAATCAACTTCTAGAGAATCACATAATCCACAAAGGATAAACTATATATTTACCTTGTCTTTAGAGATTAACCAAAACCAAAATGGTTAGTACAAGATCAGATAGTCCCCAAAAAGGATAATCCTTTAGAGAAAGAAATAATAATCTTAATTTCTAAAATTAAACCAACAATACCCAAAGTTCAATAAATACCATTCAATAAACAATTGTTCTTAAAATCCTTCAATATAATCCAAACTAATATTGAAACCCAAAACTTAGAAGAATTTGATTACACAGTCTTCCACGTAAAATTGTATCTCCAAATAACATTGACTACTCTTAAAGTCACATACTTAAAAGTAATTAACCTAATCACATATTCTCTATGATAGGTTAATCATTTCCATAAATAACCCAAATCGCTATAAATCCACAATAAAAAAATAGATAAAAATCTACTATTACTCCTCAAATGAAATCCCATAGTATTCTATTTTCCTTAGATATTTAGTGTTCCCAACAGAGAGAACATATTCCAAAATAACATTTATCACTTAATTACCAAATCATTTTCCTATTCTAACAATATCCATTTGATAATACATAAGATCCCAAATCAACTTATTATTGAACAATAAAATCATTTAACTAAAAATAATTAGTCACACTAATCAGGGACTTCACATAGTCCAGTGGTTGGTGATAAATCCCAATCACACTCTGGTTGTGGGTTTGATTCCTGCAGCTTTGTCCGACATGACGGGTTGTCACACAGTCTGCGTGTTGTGATTTTTTAAAAACTATATTTTATGACATTCCCAAAATGGGATAAATTCCTCAAAATAACCATAACATAATTTCACCACAAATGTTATCTCATACCTCGCATTTTCATCCCAAAATTTAATAACTTGTAATTGCCTCAAATTCAAGGATCATATTAACCCAAATGGTTATTTATAACTATATAAATAATAGAAAAGATAAGTATTCCTAAAATAGATTTTTCACATAACAAACTGTAGGGTTACACATACAAGAGAAAAGTCTTCCAAACTGATCCCATCAAGAAAGAGCACTAATACTTTTAAAAATTTCACCATCAATTTATTTTCACATAGGTTATTCCTTGACCAATAGGTTATCCTATAGAATAGGGCATTCACTCAGGTAATTCCCAGGTCCCCTACATTTACAGCAAATGACTGTAAATGGATTCTTGGGATCTTTTTTATTTTCTTCCACAATACTCTTCATTTTTCCTCAACAATTCTTTACTTTATGTCCTTATTTACCACACATAAAGAATTTATTTGTTCCATTAAGACACTTCCCTAGGTGTCTCCTTCCACATTTACTACATGATGGAAATTGATCTTTCTTTTCTCCATGGTCTCCACTGCTGGAGCTCTTATCATTCACCACCTTTCTCTTCTTTGTTGAGTCCAGGAGTTGGTTAATATATATTTTTTTGATCATATTTTTGGAAAAATGATTCGGAATGAACATGATATCTTTTACACCTATCAACATTCCATTTCATTGCTCATTTCCACCACCGTTCCCACCTTGTACATCATGTTCAATGTTATTATGAATTCCTTGGAATCCATCCATTGACTTACACAAGAAAGCATAGTGTGAGTCATAAAATCATTTATAGAATATCATAACACCTTATTTTCAATCTAAAACACCTTAGGATTAACCAAGGTTATTTATTCTCATCTTATATTAAAATCATTCAAATAGGTTTGTAAATAAAATGTGAATTATCCTAAGTATATCCCCTAGGAGTGTCGTAACCAAGAGTGCAGCAATACCCGTTGTCGTGTACTAGGATACCCCGTGTCAAGACCGAAACTCATTGTCAGAGTTTTCACTCCTAGGTACATCTATGCTAGATCCACCTCTACCTTCTCGTATCCAGATAGGAATGTATTTCTTGGAAAACCCACATAATATTTATATTACCAAATTTTTTGGATGTTCTTCTATACCAATCCTCAATGTCTATCTTAGTGTAGTGTTTCCTAATCAGAGTTTTTTCTAAATCTAGCTTCCAAGGTATGTACTAAACTTCCTCTGATACCAATTGTAACGCCCCAACCCTAGTTACCTAGAATTGGTGCATTATTACATAACATTGGCAGGATACAAGGAATCATGTCCTGAAAGACTGATCATTTTAGTAGCTTTGGAAGTACTAGATACATACATAAGTTTTATAATACATCATGAAATAAAAAAACAACATTGTGTCCCCTTTGAACACTCTTAAATCCCTTAGCATATTCCTACAGGTTAATCATAATATAATTCTTTACATCCTGGGAAAAATAAAACATAATAAAGGGGTGAGCTCAAATGCTCAGTAAGGATAAAAATATAGCAAAAACTATCATAAATAATAATAAACAGTTAAGGCAATGTATAAGACTAGAACACAAGCATTTTAAACTTAAACTTCAACATAATATGGCCAATATAAATAAAATAATGCCATTTACTTATTCACATGGATATTCTACTAGTTGAATAATCACATGTAATATCAATAGACAATTTCATAATGATGGAATGCATAATTCCAGACTTCATAACCACATAGTCAAGGCCTTGTGCCAAGACTAGAAATAATATTTTGTCAAGGCCTTATGCCAAGACACTAATTTGTCT
Source organism: Viscum album (assembly GCA_963277665.1). Classification (NCBI taxonomy): domain Eukaryota; kingdom Viridiplantae; phylum Streptophyta; class Magnoliopsida; order Santalales; family Viscaceae; genus Viscum; species Viscum album. The sequence goes on from OY728158.1 coordinate 1,180,991,689, forward strand.
CATGAGACCTACCAATGCATCGAGGAGCTATATCAGGCTCCACCCATCACTTACTAAGTCCAATTCATTCCTCATATGAAAAGGTTTAAACATAACATAAACATTCATATTAAAACTAGCATAAAAAATATCAATACTTTATCCATAAACCATGAATGGTATAAAAATAACACATCCACAGTAAAACATATCACAAAACCTTCAATACAGTATGAAAGATTTGTATCATAATAAATTAACCTCGATCAAGAATAATATCCCGCAAAGGATGTTGACATAGTTGAAAATGATCAGTAAAAATCTTTGAGAGAAATATCCCTTTTTCATAAAAACATTTAAAAGTCTCACTATTTCTCAAGAAGCTGTTTAAAATAGATTTTTGAATCAAAGTGTTCCATACCACTTTGAAACTTTTAAAAGGAATTTCAATTTTAAAACATTAATGTACATATAAATAAAACCTTAAAACCATTTTTAAAACATGGATATTAATGAGAAATATTTACAAGAATAAATTTTTAAAACATTTAAAATGATATTTTAGTTATAGTTCCTAACCAAATGAGAGACGCTTGAATACAAATAATTGAGGTAATAAAAACTTTATAATATCATGAAAATAAAGGTATTCATGATATAATATGTCAAAGTACAGTATATATACCAAATAAAAATTAATTGGCGCATAACAACAAAGAAGTCTCAATGGAATATAAGTTGAGATGAATTCCTTTATAAATACTGTATCCTTAGGTTAAGGATAAATCAATGAAATAATTATGTGTGACAAATATAAATACACTAAATATGATTGGATATTTAGTGTAAATCAATTAGAGGACATTTACATATATTCTTTTAAAAACAACACCAATGACTTGGATGTTTAACTCAATGAATAGAAATTGAGTTAAAATTACTCTTATCAAGTTTATATTGATGAATTGAGAATTTATCAATAGAGTGATTATGTTTATCAAAATTATATCCACACAAAGAAGAGTGTAAATTAATACATAAGTAAATAAATAGTGATTTCACACATAATCTTGGAGTAAAGTAATTAATGAAGTTTGCGTAAAATCGAATGAGTGGAAATTGAAATTTAAAATTCCCTTAATGATTTGGTAACTTACGAAACATACACTCAATGAAAGAAGGATAATCCAATGATGATGTAAATACCCATAAATTAAAGTATATTATGCAAAAAATACAATCATGGGTAGTACATATACCACACAAAATGTAATAGTGGAAAATATAGCATGAATCTCACGAGAATAAGAAGTGCGATGAAAACCCCTAACCTTGTACTTTTCCTTAGTATAGGGTAAGTTAACCTTATGTATAATGGTAAAATCATTTTTATTAAATTATAAAAGAACCAAATACATAAATATGATATCATATATGATCTTCTAATATTGCTGTGTTAATGATATTTCAGTAGTATGATTGTTTTGGTTGTTAACTGATTTGTTTTCCTTTATATGTTTTGTTACGTAAGTCATGTTTGTTATGTATAGGATGTATTTGATTCATATCCTGAATTATATTAAGTTATTAAACATTATTTTTAATCATATAATGAAAATTATTCTTGAATTATTATGATGGGGAATGAATCTCATCGCATTCGTGGAGACGGTAAGCCGTACGTACGCACGAGTGACAATATCATTATATTGATGGTGAAATTTTATGTAATTGGATGGTATATCATATATAAATAATAATTAAAATGTTATATTTATTATTTACAATAGTTATACTCATTATTATACCCATCCAAATAATGAAATGTTTGAATAACAAACTACACCACGATGTGGAGACGGTAAGCCGTACGTACGCATGTATGCTGAGTTTGTCATTTATAGGATGGATAGAATAATGAATATGGTTGTACCATATTTATAATAAAATCACAGTATGTATAATGTACTGTATTTATTATTTTGGTATGGAAACAAAAAAGAAAGAGGAAGTGGAATAATAAAAGAACTTGAGAGAGGGTGGTGAAATTATTACCTCTTCTTTGGGTGTTTCCTTTTGAGTTGATCAAAAGGGCTCCTTAAATTGTATTTATGATCAAATTAAGGACTCTAGATTGATGTTAGGGAAGTTGGGAGGATATTTTGTCCGGTTTTGGCCAATCCAAATGGCTTTGGAGGTGTTATTTTGAGAGAAGGGGAAGTGCCCTTTTATAAGAGGGGTGAGGGGCACTTTAAGAAAAGTTGAAATATTATTTTATAATAAAATAATTTTCAGTTTGTAATGGCTCAAAAATGATTTATTTTGAGTATAAGGTGGAGATGGGTTGAAAACCTCTCAACCAATAGGTTTTAGACAGGTTTAGGTCACCATATTAACCTTATATTTTAGATTTAACTCTTAGTTAAATAGTTTGACATTTACCATGTCTCTTTGTATTTTTATATTATATGGTTAATAAACTTACTATAAAAATACAAGAGAACCCCAAGTGGTTAATTATTAATATATATAACCTTATCTAAGTCCTTTGGACGAACCTTATATTTTTAGAAATATTATATCAATTAATAATATAGTATCTGTTTTAAAAACTGAATTGTGTCAATTTTGACACTATTTAGTATTTGATTTTTTTGAAAGCTATAAAATCTTTATCACTTCAAATAAAATTTATTTAATAAATCCTAACATGTCATATTAACCTATAAAATTAGTTTAATTCATCATAAGTCTCAATTTACATTTATTTGGATATTTACAATATTAATTATTTTAATATTTCATTAATAAGATAATTAATGCATCATCATTGTGTCATAAATAAATTAAATTATTTAATGTCTAAAAATTATAAATAAAATACCATTATGTAGGAAATATTTTTAGCTTTCTAATGAATATTTATATAAGAATTTAAATTATGTGTAACCCTACATTAAAAATGGTTTAGTTATTAAACTTTGAATTTAACACTTTTAACTCTTCTTTAAATAAAATAATAATAAATGTCCTAATATAATCCAAGTGGAACAAATAGGATAATATTTTATTCCTAAGGTTGTTTTTTGTCTAATTAAACTTATCCAATAGAATTATGACATGTGTTACGGTAATTATAATATCATTTTTATCCTTAATTGCCCTATTTACTTTTAACCGTGGTAAATAAAAGTCAAAAGATACTATTCACCAAAAATTATTTTCATCTTATTGAATCATATTTTACTTACTGATGTTAACCATGTCTCTCAGATTTTTGAAATTCAACTCACATAAGTGGTAAAATTAAGTTTTATGCAAAATTTCAAATGCTCCTAGAAGGAGGGTAAAAGACGGTAAAAAGTTCAATAAAATTATATATATATAAACTTATTATAAAATGACTCTAATGAATTAAATTTAAAATATATAGGTAATATGTATCTATTTTTACTTAAAATAAATTTAAATAAAATAAATAATTATAAAAAGTCGGTTTTAAACTATAACGCATTATTTTCACTATTCATCAAAAATTGAATGTTTTCAGAAAAATAACAAAAATTCACCCTAAGCTAATTTTGATATTAAAAATTCAAAAATTAATTCTATTTTATGAAATTAAAAAAAATAGAAGTTTCATTAATTAATATAAAATTAATTCCCGTTGTCAAAACCAAAAAGCGGGTTTTTAAAAAGTAAAAACTATCAAAAGATTGACAGGTGTTTATGTCAAATTTAAATGTGAAATTACTTATAATGACCTAAATTGTATTAAATGATAAAAATATAATCTAATTATACTTCCAAACCATTCAAATGCATAATTTAACACTATAAATTATTTCAATTAAAAAATTTGTTTTCAATTAAAATCTAGTATTTTTCAGTATTCATCAAAATATGAAAGTTATTAGAAAAGTACAAAAAATTTATCCAAAATAAAATTTTATGTCCCAATTATAAAGAAGAATTTAATTTCATTAAATTGAATATATAAAAGTGTCAAATATTGATTTTAAAAAGGGCTTTCCATTAAAAGGTGGGAAAATTGCATTTTTTGAAAAATACTTCTTTTATCTGAAAAAATGAATTTGTTCTTATATTATATCTAAAAAAACATAATATGGATTCTAAAATTATATGGAGTATATATAATTCAAAATTAAGTTAATACTATTCATAAATGTTTTTTGAATGTCTAGTTTGGTAAGTCGTGGTGCGCTCGAACTCGGTGTTGCGTGTAGCGCAAACTATTGAATCACTTTAAAGAAATAACTTGCTATGAAATCTTGGGGTGTTACATATATATAAATTCACATGTTAATATAAATACATTTACATATATATATTAAAAATCTTACACTTTATATATATATATATGTATATATATATATATATTAAAAACCTTACCCATTTTTTAAAAATGTTTATATATTTATATTCAGAAGGTATTATATATATATATTACAATATTTATTAATTAATATAAATAAATAAAATATATTCTGAAAATTTTTAAACAAATATACATATAAAATTTATATATACCTAAATATAAACATACATATGGACACACACACACACACACATCAAAAATCATACATGTTTTTTTAAAACATTTATATATTTATTCATATGTTAATACACACACACATATCCAAATTAAACAATGAGAAAAATACCTAAAAACTAATTGAAATAACTCATGCGGTCTTGATTAATATGAAAATAGGAAATAATAAATTTTCACCAATCCTAAATGACAAATAAAATATGAAAATCAAATAAATTTATAAACCTAGGGTTTTACAAAACTAAATAATGCAATAAAATGAATACACTAAAATGGTTCAGATCATGGATTTGGTAACCCAAAACTATGACCCCACAAATTTATTAAGAAAAAAGGTAAATGCAACACACACACGCTAATACATGGGATACCTCAAAATAAAAAATGGAGACCCAAGACCCCCTAACCACATGGCTGTAGTAGCTCATAAATTATTGAGCCCCAAAACCCCTAACAAACCATAACCCAAAAGACAAATCTCACAGTCCAAAGAAATCCCCAAACAGGTTGCTCCCCAAAGTCAATACACCCAACTTTCACCAACCAAAGAAAGATTCATGCCTTATCCCAAAGTCGTTCCGCACTCCTATGCTATCACCATCATCCCATACATTGAGATCGACCATCCAACACACAATCATCGTCATTAAACCCAATCACAATCCGATTAGGCGTCCTACATCAAGACGAACACTACAAGCTCCTCACCAAAGAACTCTCATCACCAAGGTCTTCTCCGAATCACCGAGAGGGTCCCAGACTATAAGAACTTGGAACTTCTTTTCAGGTATGTTTTTATTTTTCTGGTGTTTTTGATGAAAAAGAGGAGTTTTTGGAAATTTCTTAAGTACAAACCGTGTAATTTTTGAGTACACACTGTGTACTCGGTTACCGTGGGTAACCGGGTGCTGGCCGTGTAGCGGCCATGCACACGACCGTGTATGGTGACCTGGAGACCACCTAATGCGGGGACCGATGAAAGAAAGTACACGCCTTGTACTTTTTTTTCATTAAACGCACCGAGGTCGCATCTATTTGGTAAAAAGTTCTCCTTCTAGGTTTGGTTCATCTGAGAGAGAGGGTAGGACCACAATCCTTCTCTGAGCTCCCGATCAAGCATCTGTTCTCCGATTCAACTGCCATCGATTGCATTAAGATCACCTCAGTATGCTCTTCCTTCTCCTAGAGCTTCGTTTCCTGATTCCTCCTCTTTATCAAGTTATCTTCAGTTGAACGTTTTTATCATTTTGTAGATATATAGTGTTCTTGGGAAATTCAAGGCTCAAGGTTCACGTATAACGATCCTACAACACCGAGGTAGGTGGTTTGTGAATTTCTGTTGAAAGTCTTTGAGTTATATGTGAAAAAGTGCCCAATACCCTTGAACGGGGTATTTCATGTTTACTGTTTTAGCCCTGTTATTTGCCTGATATGCTTGTATGATTTAATAGAGGGTAATTGAATGAGAATAGGGTTAATTGCTATGATTTGGAGGTATTTTCCCATGCATGTTTGTTTATGACCATTTGGTCTTGCTTAGCCTGTTAGGTTGCCTTGTTTGTTTCCCATGCCTAGTATTGTAGGATGAAGTTTTGTTTATCTGCCATGTTGTTATGTTGTAGACTGTTAGCCAAGTATTTCTTGAGGTTTAATTTGGCCAATATGCATTTCTATGCTTGCTTGACTTACATAGGGCTGTGAGAACCTGGTGTAGTAGACCATAGGGCGAATGGACGTAAGGGATTCTCCAGAGTGTCTCTTTTTACTATTACGATGTGGGACTACAGAGGGAATTGACATAAGTGATTCCTCAGAGTGTTTGTAGTTCCTAGACGTGGGCCACAGGGGGAATGTGACATAAGTGCTTCCCTAGAGCACCTTTAGTACTGTATTTCAGCATTGTGACTTGTTTGCCTATTTTCCTAGACATATGTATCATGCATCATTTATATACGTTCTCCAGTTGTTTCTTACTTTCAGTCTTCCGCTGTTTACTGTTGTATGATATTACTACTACTTCCACTATTGTATATCTTTTTGTCTTCTACTGTGTTACTATGCCAATGAGGGCATAGTTTCCCCACTATCACACCCAAGACCCTCACTGCTAGTCGACAGCCTCTGGCATTAGGGGAAATGCGCTTGAGGCCATGTGACCAACCGGGTAGAGGACACCTCTAGGCAACTTATGGAACTGGGACATTACAAAGTGGTATCAGAGGAATTATTTTCTTCTTGACTTACTATTTGAAGCCTTTAGTCAGGGATATGATGGAAATAAGTACTTGGTAATAATCTGTGCTCAGGAGAAGCTAACCCATGTATAGGGAAAATCCAATTTACCTCGTTTATTGCAATTTTTATGGTTTTGAAATTATTATAGTTGATTTGATTTCACCTTGAGTGATTCACATGTTTTGTACTGTTATTGTTTATGTTATTGAGGTTCTACTTCTGTTGAAACCCGATGAGATGAGGGTATTCCATCTCATGAATCATATAGGCACTTTCTAGAAATCACATGTCATGCATTCTTGCCATGCCATTTAGGGTGCATTAGCGATTTCATGCTATTTTGATAGATGTTGTGCTAGATATGCATGCTGTTGTGATAGATGCCTTGATAAAATACCTTCTATTTAATAGGGTATTGATTGTGTAATGTTTTGATTGAATGAATTCCAAACTTTGGTTCTTAAGGTGTTATGGGCCCTCATGGATCGAAATTTGGTGGATAATTTCCTTGTTTCTCTTGTATATAACATGTAAGATATGCTAAGCATTGATTCACAGGGAGTATGGGCCCTCACGGATCGAAATTTGGCACCTTAAGGTTCGTTTCGGTGTTTTTCTGGGTTCTAGAGTAGTTTCTGAGGCTTACTGTCCAGAAAAACCCAGAATACACGACGTGTAATGTTGAATACACACCATGTGTTCTTCTTTTAGGGTAGAAACTATTTTTCTTGAGTACACACCATATACCATATATACACGTCGTGTAGTCTCTAACCGAGTCTCAGATTGTGTGGGCGGAGACACGGGGTTTGGAATCTTTGGCAGGACACACCGTGTACTGGATGTACACATCGTGTTGTAGAACCGTGTAGCCGGTCATGTCACGAAAAACACAGGTCAGTTGAGTCTTCCATAATGCATGCCGTGTTAGTCTTAAACATGCAATGTAGTGTAATCCCTACAATATGGCCGTGTCATTAAAAACATGGGTCGGTGAAGCTCGTCTATTACACGCCGTGTCTGGAACTAACACGCCCTGTATTCTTGTTCTAGGAGAACCATGTGGCCTAGCCGTGTAAGGGAACTTGGGCAGGGGAAGAGGATTCAAGTACACACCGTGTGTAAGGAAAACATGCTGTGTATGGGGTGTTACATGACCATTTTTGGTAGAGGTACATGACCATGTGAAAGGCTTAAGAGAACACACCGTGTAGGAATTATAGACGTCGTGTATTCATGTTTTTAAAAACTTGAATGATTTTTTTCTCTTGTTCCCTCCTCAATATTCTAGTTTTTAGTATTTGAAAATATTTATCTAAGGTGTGTGATTGACCTTGCAGAGTCATGCCACCGAGATGTCCTCCGATTGTACGCCAGTTACAGGGCAACGATCAGACACCAGACATAGCTGATCAAGGACTTCTGGCTGATCCTCCAATTGTGATAGTCCTGGAACCAGCCGTCATTCCAGACACAGGTGATGATGCACAGTTCCGAGAGGGCTTCATGAGGTTCATGCAGACCTTCTGCGGAGTATCGCATCCTGCCCCTTTTATGGTAGAGCTAACACGGTTTTTCCAATAGCAACATCCTCCCACTTTCTCAGGGGATAGAGGACTCCAGGCTACAAAGTCATGGTTAAAATCCATGATTTCTATCTTTGAGCATTTGGAGATGCCTCCAGAGAGGAGGGTCAAGCTCACTACGTACATGCTTTGGGATTCCACCAAGAGATAGTGGGATGTGATCTCATGATCAGGACGCCAGCATGTTATAGCTTGGGATGAGTTTCAACATACCTTTTACGACTACTTCTATCCAGAGACCCTGAGGGCCGATCGAGCCCGAGAGTTCATGAGTCTAGAGTAGGGTACTCTCTCAGTCATGGAGTACTCTTCTCATTTCAAAAAGCTACAGTGCTTCATGCCTATTCCAGGAGGTGATGAGTTATTCATAGAAAGTAAGTTTGAGGATGGTCCGAGGCATGACATCTGATCTCAGGTGAAAATCTTCTAGTTGACTTCCATCACTTCTATAGTAAACCAGGCGCTGATCATGGAGCAAAATCTGAGGGATTCTGGAGTTGTGAGCCAGGGCGGCTCGATATCTGGAGTTAGTATCCCTCCTAATGATAGTAGGAAGCGCCAAAGGGGGCCTTTGTGCGGTGATCCAAGGAGGTGAGACACTTCTTATGGTAGCCAAGTGGTGTGCTAACAATGTAGGAAGAGCGGGCATACGAGGTTACATTGCCTGAGAGACCGAGTGGAGTACTGATCTTGTGGCAAGATGGGTCATCTTTAGGGTTTCTGTCAGATCTTCTCACCAGCATCTGGTGACATGGGTTCTTCTATGACTCCGTGTTTAGGAGTAATGCCACTAGTTTCTCATCAGTATGGGAACTGGAGTTTTTCCAGCCATTCAATACAAGGTGGAGGTCATGACTGTGATAGCCAGTCACCTAGTTTTCAGCGACATCAGGGCGGATCAGCTCAGAGTGGTCAGGTAGGGTTACAGGGCCATGGTATGGGCCATAATTTTTCAGTGGAGCAGACCCAATAGGAGCAGGATCCCGAAACTTCTACAGTTCAAGGTATGATCTTAGTTGCCTTAGTTTTAGATTCTTCTCTTTTCGATACAGGGTCTTCCCATATCTTTATATCTGTTGCTGTTGTGGAGAGACTTGGGCTTTGCATCTTTTATTTTTCTGATATCTTGATGCTAGACACTCCGTTGGGGACTAGAACGGCTAGTGTGTGACAGTGTAAGGAGTTCCCTTTAGAGGTTGGTGGGTGTCACTTCTTATAGGACCTCTATGTCTTAGAGATGACAGACTATGATTTCATTCTCAGAATGGACTGGTTAGTTTCCCTCCAGGTTTTTTTCAATTGCTATTGCTGTAGGGTGGGTTTCACATCACCAGAGGGCAGATTGTTTCTTCATAAGGGTGAATGGGATGTCCAGGAAAGCAGATCGGAACCCGAGCATCATGGGTTGAGAGGAGTTATAGCCCAGATTGCATGTCTGTATCTGGATGACCAGGGCACTTCACAGATGGACTTCCCCCAGTGGTGGATCATTTAAGGGACATCTTTCCAGAGGAATTTTCAGGTTTTCCTCCAGAGCGATAGGTGGAATTTTCTTTTGATCTTGGGCTAGGAGCGGCACTGGTGTCCATTCCTCCTTATAGAATGGCTACACCAGAGTTACAGGAGCTCAAGAGGCAGTTGGAGGAGTTGCAGGAAAAGGGTTTTATCCGACCCAATACTTCTCCTTAGGGTTCGCCTATCCTATTTTTGAAGAATGTGGATGATACTCTCTAACTTTGTGTGGATTATCGGAAGCTGAACCAGTTGACGGTCAATAACCGATATACCTTGCCAAGGATTTATGATCTCTTTGATCAACTTTGATGAGACCGTGTGTTATCGAATATTTACATGTGGTCCGATTATCATTAGTTACACGTTAGACCATCTGATATACCTCTTACAGCTTTCATAAGCAGGTATGATCTATAAAAGTATGTGGTTATGCCATTCGGTCTCATGAACACGCTTGCAGTTTTCATGGTACTGATAAACCTAGTGTTCCATCCGTACTTGGATTCTTTCGTGGTGGTCTTCATGGGTGGTCTTCATGGATGATATCTTGGTGTACTCTCACACTCGACACGACCATGCTACCCATCTTGAGATCTTTTTGAGTACACTAAGAGAGCATTAGTTATATGCTAAGCTCTCAAAATGATACTTTTGGATGGACCAGATTCACTTCTTGGGTCATTTTATCTCAGTGACATGAGTATAAGTAGACCTAGAGAAAGTGAGAGAAGTAGTTTCCTAGGATCATTCAAAGAACGTCTTTGAGGTGCAGAGTTTTCTAGGGCTGGCTAGATACTACAGATGATTCATACAAGACCTTTCACATTTATCAGTACCACTAACGGGTCTGACTAAGAAGGGTGAAAAGTTCTTGTGGTCAGATTCTTGTGAGTCAGCCTTTCAGGAGATGAAAGGAAGTCTGACTTCAGCACCGATACTAGTTTTTCCAGAGCCGAGCAAGAGCTATACCGTTTACTGTGATGCTTCAGGTATCGGGCTGGGAGCTGTGCTTATGCATGGGGAAAGAGTTGTTGCGTACGAGTCTCGGTAGTTGAGGCCACATGAGATAAATTATCCAATGCATGATCTTGAGTTGGCTGTAGTTGTTCATGCCTTATGTTTTTGGAGACATTATCGGTTGGGAGAGAATTTTGTGGTTTTCACCGACCACAAAAGTCTCAAGTGTATCTTCACTCAGCATGATCTGAATTTTAAGAAGTGAAGGTGGGTTGAGTACCCTCAGTCTTTTGACTTTGATCTTACCTATATGCTTGGGAAAGGCAACACAGTGGCTGATGCGTTGAGGAAGAGGACTCAGATACAGGCAGTTAAAGAGGCCATCAGTGAGTGGAAGCTTATAGATCTATTCTCTAAGATGCATTTGGAGGTGCACGACAGGAAGGAGAAAATGTTTCTTTCTTATGTAGATATTACCTCTACTCTTCTTGATCGAGTGTGAATGAGGCAGCTATCAGATTCTGAAGGCCCAGTCCTACGGGAAAACATGTCAGGAGAGGACCCTATTCCTAGATGAACCATATGCAGGGATGAGATCTTGTGTTTCTATGGGCACGTATGGGTGTCAGAAGACATACACGAAGAGCTGATGTGAGACTTTTATTCCTCATTTTGGGCAGTTCATCCTGGTGTCATGAAGATGTATCATGATCTACACCATCAGTTTTAGTGGCTAGGTATGAAAAGAGATGTTGTTGGGTTTTTCATGATATGTTCCACCTGTCAACAGGTGAAGGTGGAGCATCAGTGACCCACGGTGATTTTACAGTAGTTACACATTCCTGATTGGAAGTGGAATGATGTCGCGATGGATTTCATTATGGGTTTACCGAGGCCACCTCAAGGGAATGATGATGTATGGGTTTTCATTGACAGACTCATGAAGGTTTCTCACTTCTTTCTGATCAAGGAGGCCTTCAGTGTTGATGATCAGGGATGGTTGTACATTCGAGAGATTGTACGTTTACATGGGGTTCCACACTCCATTGTCTCAGACAGGGATGCCCGTTTTACTTCTTAGGTCTGGTAGGGGCTTCATAAGGCTTTGGGTATATAGGTACTTTTGAGTACAGCTTACCACCCTCAAATAGATAGCCAGTCCGAGCATACGATTTAGGTGCTTGAGGATATGTTGCGAGCATGCATCCTTGATTTTGGAGGTTCTTGGGAGAAGCACATACCTCTTGTGGAGTTTTCCTACAATAATAGTTTTCAATCAACTATTCATATGGAATCTTATGAGGCTTTGTACAGTAGGCCATGCCGATCACCCTTTTGTGGGCTGGAGGTAGGAGAGACAACTATGCTGGGACCTCTTCTAGTCAAGGAGACCACGTAGTAGATAAAGTTGATTTAGAAGAGGATGGATACTGCATAGTCTTGACAAAAGTCTTATGCTAATCGTCGGAGATGACCTCTAGAGTTTAAGGTTGGAGATCAGGTTTTCCTACGTGTCACATTGAGGTTGGGGCACAGGAGGATTATGAGATAGGGTAAGCTTTCGCTGAGGTACGTCGGGCCATTTGAGGTTTTGGAGAGAGTCGGGCTGGTTGCCTATTGGCTGTAGTTACCTCAGAGGTACCGGGCTATGCACAACATCATCCATATTTCTCATCTTCGACGTTACTTCTCAGACCCGTCTCATGTTCTTCAACCCGAAGAGGTGGAGTTAGAGGTGGACACCTCGTTTGAGGAGCATCCTATCTGGATTGTTGATCGAAGTACAAAGGTTCTCCATGGACAGTCTGTTCCTCTGGTACGAGTGCTATGGTAACATGGGCGAGTACAGGACAAGACTTGGGAGAGGGAGACCGATGTACAATTGCAGTGGCCGGAGCTGTTCGGGGTTTCTTCTTCTACGCCGCCTTACTAGAGAAATTCAGGGATGAATTTCTTTAAGGGGGGGATTTTGTAAGAACCCAGATCTTCTTTTCAAGTATGTTTTCCTTTTTTTGGTGTTTTTGAGGAAAAATAGGAGTTTCGGGAAATTTCTTAAGTACACGCCGTGTACTCGGTTACCGCGGGTAGCCGGGTGCTGGACATGTAGCGGCCATGCACACGACCATGTGTGGGGACCTGGAGACCACCTAATGTGGGGGCTGATGAAGGCAATTACACATCGTGTACTTCTAAAGTACACGCTATGTACTTTTTTTTTCATTAAACGTACCGGGGTCACATATATTTGGCAGAGAGCCCTCCTTCTAGGTTTGGTTTGTCCAAGAGCGAGGGCACGACTGAAATCCTTCTCCGAGCCCACAATCGAGCATCTGTTCTCCGATTCGACTACCATTGATTGCATTGGGATCACCTCAGTATGCTCTTCCTTCTTTTAGAGCTTCATTTCCTAATTCCTCCGCTTTCTCAAGTTATCTTCAGTTGACCGTTTTTAGCATTTTTGTAGATCTATGGTGTTCATGGGTGATTAAAGGCTTGAGGTTAATGTATAATGATCCTACAACACTGAGGTAAGTGGTTTGTTCCTTTCCATTGAAATTATTTGAGTTATATGTTCAAAAGTTCCCAATACCCTTGAATAGGGTATTGCATGCTTACTGTTTTAGCCCTGTTATTTTCCTGCTATGCTTGCATGCTTGAATAGAGGTTAATTGAATGAGAATAGGTTTAATTTCTATGCTTTAGAGGTATTTTCCCATGCATGTTTATTTATGACCGTTTGGTCATGCTTAGCCTGTTAGGCTGCCTTGTTTGTTTCCCATGCCTAGTATTGTAGGATGGAGTTTTGTTTATTTTCCATAATTTTATGTTGTAGACTATTAGCCAAGTAGTTATTGAGGTTTACTTTGGCTGATATGCATTTCCATGCTTTCTTGACTTACACAGGGCTGTGAGAACCTGGTCTAGTAGACCATATGGAGAATGGACGTAAGGGCTTCTCCAGAGTGTCTATTTTTACTATTACGATGCGAGGCCACAAAGGAAATTGACGTAGGTGCTTCCTTAGAGTGTCTGTAGTTCCTCGACGCATGACATAGGGGGAATGTGATGTAAGTGCTTCCCCAGAGCATCTTTAGTTACTGATACGAGACTATAGGGGGAATTGATGGTGAATGCTTCCTCAGAGAGTCTATACTAAAGCTGAACCGGAGGGGTTAGACTGTGTGTACTTCCCAGAGGATTGCTTGTGTTTGCTAGGTAGGACCAGAGGGGATTAGGCTCTAAGTACATTATAGAGGTTTACTTGTTTGTGATTATCTGTTTACTTTCTATGTGGAACTGAATGCTTTGAAACTGTAGAATTGTTACTATTGAGTACTTCCTTGTTTACTGCTTCTTTTGTTTATTGCCTACCATAAATATTCACTGACTGTTAGGCACATATCTTCTGGTGGTTTCCTATTGGGATTCATCTCACACCCTCTTTGGGCCCAAACAGATTATATTGTTGCAGGTATAGATAAGGGAAAGCGCCCTTCCACTTTAGGTACTTGACTGCTGTGAAACTAAAGATCATGGGACCAAGCTGAGGCTTGAAATGCTGAGGAGTTTATCTGTTTTATTTTGTACCTTGATTTAGTAATGTATTTTAGCATTGTGACTTGTTTGGTTGTTTTCCTAGACATATGTATCATGCATAATTTATATATGTGATTCAATTTTTCTTACTTTCTGTCTTCCGCTATTTACTGTTTATATGATATTACTACTGCTTCTGCAATTGTATATCTGTTTCTATTTTGCTGTGTTACTCTTCCAATGAGGGAATAGTTTCCCCACTATCACACCCAAGGCCGTCGCTTCTAGTTGGCAGCCTATGGCGTTAGGGGAAATGCGCTTGAGGCCATGTGACCAACCAGGTACGGGGCACCTCTGGGCGACTTCCGGAATAGGGACATTACACAGACCCACCACGTCGTCATGCAAAACCCTACCCAACACACCGCTTGCTTTCCGCTGGTATGTTCCTTACCCCCATCATCAAACCCACTTCTCGAAATCAAGCCATCCTATCATCACCGACATGTCTCACCGAAAGTCCAATATTCTACGTAGAGCCAACCAAACACTGATGTCAGGTAGTTCCTCACCAAGAATCTCCACACCGGTACTCGATCCCTAGAACTTCCAAGGTCCCTTGCCACCAGCCTGTTCCAACGAAGTCTCCCGAAGTCTCCTCACCCCGTTGTCCCACATGGCATTGCCGGCCAACAGACTCCATCCAATACCTGCAGATTGGGCCGTACTGCATCCCACCATCAGGATCCCATCTCCATGTCAATTTCTCACCTCCTGGATCCAAGATCCAAAAAATACAGAGACCTGCTGATCTCTGCCAACACATCTTTATCCTGTCAAGACATCCAGAAAATTCATCACTGGCCCTACCAATAACTTCATCGGCTCCTCCCTGAATCCAAAATGCATGCACATGCTGGAAACACTGAGACGTTACCAGCCGGATCTCATCATCGGTACTTGAATCACTGAACCTCCATCCCCACTGAATAGGGCATGTTTGTCGCATACTTTGAGGAGCAGTGGCTACAGACTTCCCCGCCCGCGCATCACAACACCAATAGCCTCCGGAGAGGGAACCCCATCGATGTCATTGAAGCTTACTTGTCCATCCTTATAGGTCCTTCAAGGGTGTTCTAGTTTCTATGAGATCATCTCCAATATCATCATCATGATCTCTTCCATTTTTTGCATGATCGCACTTCAAGCCACAAGCTGCAAACATCTCTAAGTGGATAACAATTTCATCTCCAAAAATGGTGATTGAGTTGACGAGGAAAACCCCCTTGAGATGAGTATCTTTATTGTTGAGAGAGAGTATCTCCATTTTTGAGAGAGAGTATATCACCTATTTTGGGATTCTAGTCCAATAAAATCAATAAAATATAAATATAATAAAAAATGTGACAAGAGGAATCCGTACTAAGTTGATTTGAAGGAGGATCTGTAAAAAATGGTTGCAATGAAGTATATCAGAGCAGAGTCAAAGTGGGGTGATTTGTGTGCCGCCACCATTCGGGAGTAGGATAGGAAGTGGAGGGAGAGGAAGAAATAATAAAGGCGGCCATAGGGTTAAAATTAAATATTAATTGCGATAGACTATTTGTGACAGAATCAATTTCATCGCAAATAGTTTTTCCCATCAAAAGTAATGGCGATGCACATTAATTCCTATAAAAAATACTTCCTTGCTAATACTATTTGTGATAGACATAGTAGTCTATTATAAATTCCCATCACCACACCTTTTCGTGTTGAGTGGTGCGAAGTCCCGCTAAAATTATTTGTGAAAAATGATTTATTCAGTCGCAAATGATTACTATGTACGAAGGAATAAATCATTCATCACAAATAGTTTCTTTTTGGAGAGTATTTGTGATGGGGTAACTGCCCGAAACAATTATCCCGTCACAAATACCCTATTTTCTAGTAGTGTACGAGTACTCACACCTGACACTTTATATACTATGTGTCCCATAATAGTACATTATCCAACCATAGAACATTATTTAAGAATATCATCATAGCACTTCAAGGTTATCATCATAGCAGGGAACTGCTATGACCTTATCAATGCGATGTATACTCTAGGACATTATTACATTAAAATCATGTGGAACAATGAAAAATATGTAATAATATGTTTTTAGTATTAAAATCATCAAATATACATGTAATAAAATTACAAACTGTTCGTCCTAAGACACAAACTCCAATAGTTTTCCCTTTCTTCAAGTGTAGTCTTAGTAATTGAATTATAGTTGTTCTAGTCTCTATGGGTTCGACCTTAGGGCTTGCATTCCTATACCACTATATGGTGGTTTATAGTTTTTATTATCTTATTTTTATAAATTTATAAACTATTTTTGACCATGGAGAGGTTTTTTTACCAATGTTAGATTGAAAATAAAATACAAGAGGGGGGTGGATTGTAGTTTTAAGGAAAACTCACAATTTTCATCCCTTTCAAGTATTAAGTTGATTGAGTTTTTATATTACTGATCAAATAAAAGATCAAAGTAGAATTAATGTAAACTATATGAAATTCAGTTAGCATAGTGGAAATAAAGTGATCAATATTTTGAATCGTTGATGAAAGATTTAACATAGTGTAAATTTGAAAACAAAACACAGATTATTGATTAGTAAACAAAATACTCCATTAAAATGATATTATTAAACCCAATCTTTTAAACCAAAGTGAAAGGTGGATCTTTAAAATTGATCCAAAGCATCCATTACTTTAAACATGTGGTAAGGTATCCCCAATTTTATATATATTAGAAGGTTTTTCTTCCTATCCTCAGAATCTCTCAACTAAACCCGTCGGTTGAAGCTCACTTCCACACACTAGAAATACTTGATCTATGTATTCCTAGACATAGAATCCCTTGATTAGATGATCATAAATTCATTTGTATTATTATCCTCAGAATATCTTAATCACACATGATTGAAATAAATATGATTAGAAATGAAATTACGAATATATTTACAATGAAAACCTTATAACAATAGCTCTTAACATAAATACTCAGAAAGAAAAAGATTACATTGATCACAATAACTCCCAACAACAAGAAATCACAAATCTTAAAAATGAATATCAACTTTCAAAATGATCAATATAGATATTAATTCATCTATTTTAACGGTCTTATGAAGCTTGAGGTGCGACTCTACTTATAAGCATCGTTGTAACAAACTTTGATGGTCAAATTCCTCAAAACTTGGAGTCAAGTGTAAGTGTATTTATAATAACTTCATCATTTATTGATGAACTTAGCATGTTGCTTTATTTATTAATGAGTTAAATTAGTACCGCTACAGTGATTCTAAATCTAATAGATGTAATATGGCATAAAAATTCAGATCATCGAATTTTCATAAATTTTTTTAGCTATCTAGAATTTTAGTTACTGAAAGTTCATTCTACATAATCATAACAACTTAAACAAAAAAATTATGTTAGATCATTTTTATATAAAGTATATTGTGATTTTTGAAATAAATAAATAAGCGAGTCATTGACTCAAATATATCCCCAAAAATCTCCCCTATTTTGGAAAACACATAACACATAAGAAAATTTGAAAAGAATAGCTAAAATTAAAATGAAATATTTTTATAATCTTCGTGATAGAGAATTTCTACCCCTTTGTTTTGATACTAAAATTAAACAGACTTCATTAGAGAAAAAAATACCCCTTTGAATGTTAATCAGATAATATATAAAATAAACAATGGAGAATAAAAATAAGATAATATATAATATAAAAAATAGAGAATAAGAAGAAAAAATTCTTAAATTTCTCCCCCTTTTTGATTTTAAAAAATAAATACAAAAGAAAAAAATCAGAAATTAGAAATTTAATTCTATTTAAAAATTATATTATCATATGTTTTGGTTGCTTTCAGAACTTCTACAGAACTTCTTATTTTCAAGAAAAATACTTTTATCATGGTTTATATAATCAAATTTGTCTACATTAATTCCATTTTGACCATGGTTGATGTAATTAAATTTGTCTAAATTAATTCAAAATGTTTTCCTTTAATGCATGAGTGGTTCTTAAAGACTTTCATAAAGATGAAAGGAAAAAACATATGTCTTAAATATTCTTTTAATAATTAAATTTAAATTTTTTTTCAATGTAAAAGAAAAATTACCTTTTATAGAAATAATAACACCCCTGATAAAAAGTAATTAATTTTTTATTAATTATTTTGAATTATACCCTTATTTAAATAATAATAAGAAAACAATAAAGTTCATAGATAAAAATTAAACCTCCCTGAAGTTATCTTCTAAGAATAATGGATGATCTTCCTCTTTTAAGGATAAAGAAAAGTTTAAAAAATGTAAATCTTTTATAAAAAATGAAAAATCATAAGAATTTAAAAACTGATATGTTTGAAAAAATGATAATATTTAAAAATAGATGAGTTTGAAAAATATATAAGTTTGAAAAACAAATAAGTTTTTCCTTCTGAGGAATTTTTAATGTAAGAACACAAATTAAGCAAAAATTGGATTTAATATCACTTAAGGCTGATCGTTCATATCTTCTGTTTAATGAATTAAAATCTATCATAAGTAAGTGGATTTGTAAAAATATCATCAAGATGATTTTTCATTATGATAAAATTGATAATAATATATCCTTTTTGGGTGTGATACTTAAGGAAATGGTGTCTTAGATCCACGTGCTTTTCTCATGAGTGATGTATTGGGTTTCTAGAAAAGGAAATAACACTAGTATTATCACAAATAATTGAAGTTTGAGTAAAACTCACACTAAAATCCACAAGTTTCTATTATATCTAAAACACTTGAGCACAACTTATAACTGCTACATATTCTTCACCTGCAATGTAAAATGTTATAGAATGTTGTTTCTCACTGGACCAAGAGACTAAAGCTTCTCCTTATAAATGAAATGTTCCAAAAGTAGATTTTCTATCTAACCTACAACCTCCAAAGTCAACATCTAAATAATTTTTTATAATAAAATCATTTACAGAATCATAAAACAATCCAGGTTCTGAAGTACCTTTAAGGTATCGAAAAATGTTCTTTACCACTTTTAAATGAGATTATTTTAAATTATATTGAAATATCATACATAAACATACTAAAAACAATATGTATGGTCATTTTTAGTAAGACATAGTAAACTTATAACCACAATTCTATATATTTTTTTTAATTATTTACCAGTTTTATCAAGATCAAGTTTGAAAGAAGTTTCTACTAGATTACTTTTGTCTGATACATTTTTAAAACCAAAATGTTTGAGAAGATATTTAATGTATTTATATTGAGTTAAAATATTTCTTTTATATTTTTGAAAAATATGAAAACCAAGGAAAAAAGTTAATTTCTCCCATCGTGATCACTTCAAACTCATTTTTCATAGGTTTATAAAAACTATAAAAAAGGGATTTTGAGTTGAACCAAAAATAACATCATCAATATATATTTGAACAAAAATGGTGTTTATAAATATTTTATTTATGAAAAGGGTTGGATCAACACTTATTTTAAAAAAAATTATTTTGAAGTAAATATCTGGTAAGTTTATTATAATATGATCTTAGGTATTGTTTGAATAGAAACAAACTATTTTCTGGTATTCTGTTCCACTATATTTTGATAAACTATATGAATATGTGCCACTTTCACTAGAAATCTAGGCATCTAAATTTTTTAATATTTTATTTCCTTTTATTTTATAAATCCTTCTAGGATTTTTATTTTTCTTATTCATTTTTTAACAATCAGGTATAATACAACATTCCTTCTTATATTCACAACATATAACTTCTGGAGATTCTTTCTTATCTTCTCTATCTTTCTGATTAACATTCCATAAATTTGAATTATCAACAATATTATTCATTAATCTTTAAATTTGGGAAAGTTCATTGTTACTATATTTAAAATCACTTTAATATTAATGCTTAAATTTTCTATTTGAAATAAGAGATTTAGAAATATTGGCACAAGTATTAAAGGTACTAGGATTTGGGTTACGATAAGTAGAAGCAAACACTACTCTATTTTTCCTTTTCTCTTTTTCAGTATCTCATATAAGTATTCTATAATATTGAATTAATCTTACAATTAAGTCACTCAAGATTAACTTTGTCAAATGTTTGGTGTCATTGATTACTTTCCTCTTGGATTCCCATTATTTAGGCATAATATCAATAATATTTTTGATGGTTTGATCTTCTGATGACTCTTTTTCCCCAAAAACCATAACCTATTTACTATAGTCATAAAACATTGATGAATTTGAGTTACTATTTCTCCAGGTAGAAAAACCAGGTGTTTATCAAATTATTTGATTTTGAAAAAAAAAGAAATCAATGAAACAAAATAAAGTAATTAAATAAGAGATAAAAAACTATGATACGAGAAGGGTGATTAGGTTAGGGTCAGTTTTCCAATTACAATGATATCATAGTTCCAAGTTATCTGATCCTATTCTACTAAGATGATTAAAGTGAGATTCCACATTTACTTCTTCTCAATCCATTGGTCAAATGACGATAGTGATAATAAACCTTGCCAAAATCTTAGATTGGTCTACCCTACTTTCAATGTGTGAGAGAGTTTTAGTGAATAACCTTAATTAACTTAGGTAATTCTCAACTAGCTATTATTTATCCCATACAATTAATAGTTTCCACTACCCCTCCCATGTGTACTACCAATCACTGAGTACTTCACCATTAAGCCCTGGTCTATTCCATTGAATATAAAACAAAACATGACATAGGGAGAAAAATGATCATTGACCAAGGAAATAACAACAAAAAAATATAAAATCAAATATGACCATACATGATAATAAAAACCTCTATTAGAAATTGAAACCAAATTTGTAAAAGAAAGAAAATATTTTATACCACGATTCTTAAGAACTCAATCATTACAAAAGAAAACTTCCCCTTACCTAATAACTCATAATTTTACCCCTCCATGTGAAGGTTATCCATGAATAAGGAGTAAGAAAAATCCATTACAAAACTAATAAGAATAAATGAGGTAAAAGGAAGAGCATAAAATTTCTCTTGTAGAATATTTCCACCAAAAGTGTGATCCGTTTCTGCCCAACATACGATTTTTTTTCTAAGGTTAATTCTTAAAAGTTATTTGGAATTGATTTGGATATGAAAAACAAAAAATTTAAATTCTTTTGTACACATGTAGAAAAAGTTATGTCTGTATTAATCAAATAAACTTTTTCTTTCCAAATAGACCCTTCATATTCCTCCACTTTGTCATATTTAATGAATTACCTAATGAGTGAATTTATCCATGAAATTTAATTTTCAAATGTGACTTTGATAAATATTTAATTTCCAGATAGAATAAATTAATTTGGAGTTCTGTAGATTGAGATATGCCTAATTTAATAAGGAGGGTCAATTTTGTCATCTATAAAGATTTTTCAACTTGATTGGTTTATTTGGGCCTAAGGAATTTCAAATAAGCTTTGGGTCTAGTTGAATAATTTAAAGCCCATAAAAAAGGAATCCTAAAAAAGAATAATTCCATTTGTATCTATATTGGAAATGTTATGCTTGAAATACATAAGTTCCAAAAAACTGTTAAAATTCAAGAATTAATCAATTTTCACATTTTAGCCCAAAATTCACTAAAAATCAAGAATTGATGCAAATCATCTCAAATTATTAAATTTTAAGGGATTAAATCATTGAAATATAAGTAAGCATAAAAATAAAATAAAATAAAATTCAAAAAACATGATCATGAGATTGACCAATTTGACAACAATAAACAAAAGATATCATGCCTCCTCAAAAAACAATATTTCAAGTTTTGTATTCAGACCATTAAATATATTTCCACTTCATTTCTCCTACCATTCACAGAAGACACCTACCTCATATGAATTTTATCTCATCTCACAAATTCCAATTTTCAATAAGGCATTTCTCATTCAAACCCATATAGGAGTCACTATGGGATTTATAAAATCTTATATCTCCACCCAATGTTAGTGAAGGAAAATAGATTATCATGAGGAATTTTTAGGGTTGTTCAATGGATTTCAATTGGTAGTATTTATATGTCAGAAAATTCTGAGGCCGGATAATGAGGTCTTGGCTCTTTTTGAATACAAATTTAAGGATTCTAATTTTAACTCAAGTATAGTCTCCTCCTCACTCCCCTTAGCATAAAATCAGATCCAAAAATAATATAAAAAATTATTTTATGGATAGCCCATAAATTCTCTAATTATTCATATTTATCACAGAAACTACTTCCCAAAATTTTAGATTATTTTTTTTCATTAATAGCTCTAGAAGATCATAGATTTCGATATAATGAGTTTTTCAGTAGAAAAAACATTTCTTAAGCATTTTTGTCCATAAAAAGTAGTTCCAAATTATGTATCACAACACAAGATATATTCCCTCCACACTTAAGTTCAACTAGATCACGTAATTTCACTTTAAGAGTTGGTTGGATATGGGAAATTGGATTTTAATGTGGCTATACTAACAATATGTTCATAAATTATAAGGAATAAAAGGATTAAATGCACAAGGAAGGATATAATAAAAAAGTTTCTCTTAAAAAGTGGTATTTAAAACCAAATAAATGCCTCAATGATTTAAAACACAGGTACCTCAAACACTTAAGTTTTAAAAGGAATAAATAAAATTTTGGTTAAATCAAGCATGATTTGGTTCTCTCAAGAAGTGATTTGAATGTAAATAATATGTAAAAAAGGGTTCATAAGCCTCATGATAAAGTGATTTTAAAGATAAATATAGTGACATGTGGTATGAGATTCAAAAATCAGATGTATTTTCATGAAATTACCATAGTTTTGAACTTGAAAAAAAGTCATTTTGAGCATTCATTTATATTTATTTTAATGGTATGAATTGGTTTACTCATTAACATGGGTTTAAAAAATGTAAATGATAATCATTTTATATAAAAAGTTTAAAAAACACTCTAAAATTGAAAAAGAAACACACACAAATTTGAAAGTCGTTTTTTAGAAAAAACAAATTTCTTTTAAAAATCCTAAACATCAAATTTTCCACACTCACACTTAAATGATGTTGTGTCCTAAATTAATTCAATAATATTTAACATTTAAGAATATTTTTAACTGAATCACAATAAAAAAGTGTTATGGAGTGGTACAACCTGACTTATTGGTAGTGAAACATTGAATTAATCACCTAGGTGTTTCTCTCTGAAAACCTATAAAAATTAGAAAAGATAACATAATAAATTTATTAAAATAAAAGTAAATATAAATATAATGAGAAAATAAGGATAGATATTGGATAAATCTCCCAATTAGAACACGGGTTTTGATTGCCTCCAGATGGGCAGTTCTAGTTAGTTATCCTCAATCTGATGGTGGGTGGAGTTTCTTTGAGATGAACCACCAGAACTTCTTATTTATAGGTTGCACTTATTCCTTTCTGTTGAATAATCCATGGATATAGTATGCCAAATACAAAACCATAAAAATTATATGCTTCTTGCATGGTGAGTGTTGGACAAAGAATTATTCCTCCTCTTTCTTTTTTGTCACTTGCATAACCTATTCTTCATTCTCCAGTGCTTGCTTTAGGTATACTGCATTAATGAAATAATCAAAGGGAAAGCTATATTCTAATTATTTTTGAACAAAATTAAATCAGGAAGAATAAATATCAAATTCTTACTATTTAAAGTAAACATCTTGTGTCTCTATTTCCCTAGGAAAATCCACTTAGATATCCTCATGCACTCCCTTTAATAAGTGTTCAACATGTTTGGGGAGATCTATATATTCCTCAATATGTGCATCTTCATTTTCTTCCTAATCCACCAAGGAAATACAAGTGTTGATCAAATCTGAAAATTTAAAATAATTAGATATGATACTCAATTCATTTTCAATAAAATTATAAGATAATGAGTTAAAGAAAATATCATCTCCCTAAGTTTGTTGGGATTAAATTTCTTCTTCAGTGGAAAGTTCCTCTTGTATTTAAATTTCACTGAATATAGGTAGGTAGTCAGGATCCTCCTTATTCTTCTCAAATTACACCACTTTTTTGGTTTCATGTTCTTCCAAAGCTAGGGATAGGTATAGTGGTGTAATTGTTTCTTACTTGTAAGGTATGAGGATATCATATTACCTCATATTCATTCTATAAGTAATCCAAATCTTATTAATCTCCCATAAATACTTCATAAGGAAACTCTTATTCATCAATATCATCTATCAATGGTTGAATAGGAAAAAATGGATATTCTTTTAATTCTACCAAGGTCTCCCTGGATTCTTCAATATCAAAGATGATTGGTGAATCCAATTCCAATAATGGCTTAGGTTTGAGTTTCTCATGATACTCATAAATTATTTGTTTCATTTTCCTATTCATATATTATATATTTTCTTTAATCCATTGAAACCAATATTTTATTCTGTGTTAATACACTTGTACTTGATTTTGAACCTATATAATTTATTCAAAAATATTTTTGGGAAACAATGAAGAATCTTTTCATACCTCGACAATTTCTTGATAAAATTATGAGAAGTACTCATGGAGTTTAATTAATTCTCTGGTCAATCCCTCTAACACTGAGTATTTGAAGTTCAATTTTATGTCCTAGATGAGATCCTTTAATTCCACCTCTATGAGATTTTTTATTCAAGATCCATTGATCTATTTAGAAAACAAATAAACACTAAATTCCATAGACCAAGGTGATTTAAACATTTTATTTTTTTTTAAATTTGAAAAAGGTCAAATATTTACAATTAGATTGTTGGAACTACCTCCCCAAAAATGAATCCAAGTTTTTAAATGTGCCTATCATTGGGTGTAAAAAAAAAATTATTTCCTAAGTTAAAAATGTAGTGTAGTGGTTAACCTAGGTTGTCTCCAAATAGGAGCACACACTAATCAAGTTGACACCTTTAATTAGATGAAAAATGGGGTGTTTTTAATTTTTTTTGATTTTTAAAATAAAATAAAGCAACGAAAAAAATAAAGAAATTAAGAAAGTGATTGAAAACTATAATATGAGGAGGGTGATTATGTCAGGTTTGGTTTTCTAATTAAAATTATATCCTAGTTCCAAGTTATCTAATCCTCTTATATTAAGCCAATTAAAGTGAGATTCCATAATCACTTCATCTTACTCCCTTGGTCAAATGATTATGGTGAGAATAAAACTTTCTAAAATCTCAGTTTTATCTACCTACTTATAATGGGTGAGATATTTATAGTGAATACCCTCAATTGACTTAGGAAATTCCTAATCAGGTCTTTTTTATCCCAAATAGTTAAGAGTGTTCACTACCCCTACCACATGTATTGAAGATCTATGAGTGATTCACCACTAATCCCTAGTCTATTCCATCATATATAATCCATAACTCAGTAGAGGAAAAAAATGATCATCAACCAAGGAAATAACAACAACAGAATCTAAAATCAAATACAATCATACTTGATAATAAAAATCTATATTAGAAATTGAAACCAAATTCATCTAAGAAAGAAAATATTTTATATCATGATGTTCAAGAACTAAATAATTATGAAAAGAAAACCACCCTTCCCCAATCACTCAAAAATTTTACCCTCCATGTGAAGGGTATCCATGAAGAAGGTGGAAGAAGAATCCATTATAAAACTAAGAATAAAAAAAGGGAAGATAAAGGGAAGAAAATTTATCCTCTAGAATCTGTTAACTAAATGTTTTCTCCATTTATGACCACCATCAAACCACAAATCACTAAGTTTTATTCTTAAAAGTTGTTCGGAATTGAGTTTGATATTAAGACTCAAAATTTCAATTCTTGGACACTTAGAAAAATTTATTCCCAAATTAATCGAGAAAAATTTTCTATATGAAGATACCCTTCATATTAATCCACTTTGGTGTGTTCAATGGCTAAATTAATGAGAAAAGTTCTCCATGAAATTTAACGTTCACATGTAATTTTTTGTACTATTTCATTTTCAAATAGAATCACTTAATTTGGAGGTCCTTAGACTAATATATGCCTCATTTAATGAAGAGGGATCTATTCTATTATCTATAAATATTTTTCAACTTTATTTATTTTTGTGGGCCTATGGACGTTCGAATGAGATCTAGGTCTAGTTAAAAAAGTTGAATCCCATAAATAAAGGAATCCTAAAAAAATAATCACTCCATTTGTATTCCTATAAAAAAATTTATGCTTAAAATACAAAAGTGATGGAAAACTATTAAAATTACAGAATTAATCAATTTTCACATTTTAGCCCAAAATTCACCAAAAATAAAAAAATGATTTAAATCATCTCAAATTATTAAATTAGAATGGTTTAAATAATTTAAATACATATTAAAAATAATTAAAATATTATCTCTATTAGTGTTATCACCAACTTATTACAAATTCTATTTTCTATTTCACATGAATATATCTGGATATATATGTTCCTAGTCATAGGGCACAATAATGTATTATAAATATTATGTTTTACCTGATATTCTAGTTTTTCTTCATGATCTCTGAAACTTTATAGTTTCTTATCAGCATGATAAATTTTCTAAATATAGTATTAATGATATATGATTTTATATGATCCTAAAAATAATCATAATTAACTTTATCAAAAATAGGTGGTCTGCTTAGATTTAAGTTTTTTAGTATTTTAACTGGTACTCCAACCATCACAAAATATCTTTCCTCAACCAACATGGTTATTGTAAATAAACTAATTTAAAAAATTGATAAATTGATAAAAATATAAGATAAATTGAAATATTTTTAGATAATATCACAATCAAGGTAAAGAATTTCTCTTATATTAAATTTTGTCCCAAGGTATGATGATAAATAAAATAAAAGAGGGTGGGTGTGTGAATTATAGTTTAAAAAAAACTTACAATTTTAATCTTCTTTAAGTATCAAGTTGATCAATTTTTCCTATTACTGATCGAGTTAAAGATCAAATTAGTGAAATTGTAAAATTCATGAAATACACTTAATCTAATGGAAATAATGTTACATGTATTTTGAATTATTGATGAAAGATTCAACACAAATGAAATTTTAAAACAAAACATAGAGTATTGATTATTAAACCAAATACTTCTTTAAAAAGATATTATTAAAACCACACTTTTAAATTAAAGTGAAAGGTAGATATTTAAACTAGATCCAAGGTATCCAAGACTTTAGACCTATCAAAAGGTATCCTTAATCTTATCCCCATCATAAAGTCTATATTCTTATCTCCAGAAGCCCTTGACTAAACCTGTTGATAGAAGATCACTTCCACACACCAGAAGTACTTGAGATCTATCTTCCTATACAAAAAATACATTAACCATATACTTAGAAATTATTTTGACTTATTATCCCAATAATCCCTTGATCATAAAAAATTAGTAGACAAATTATTAAAAATGAAATTTCTAATATATTTTAATTTAAACCTTACAATAGTAGATCTTAATAGAAACACACAGAAAGAAAAAGATTACCATGATTAGAAGTGTTATCTACAACACGAAATTACAAAGATTCAAAATGAACAATAACTTTCATATTGATTGATCGATATGTTCATTCATATATTTTCATGTTCTTCTAACATTCTAGGTGTGGATCTATTATATGCATCTTTATAACAAACTACAATGATCAAATTCCAAAAAAATTGGATTCATTTGTCACTGTATCAGCACCAACTTCTTCATTTCCTAATAAACTCGGTATGTTTCTTCATCTAACAATGAGTTAAATTAGCACCACTCGAGTGATTCTAATTCTAATATATATAATCCATCATGAAACTTTAGATCACTAGATTTTCAAAAAACAGTTTTAGTTCTATGGTATTTTAGTTACGAGAAGTTTATTATGTATAATAATAAAAAATTAAACAAAAACTTCAAGTTAAATAATTTTTATACAAAGTGTATTGTGATTTCCAAAATAAAGAAATAAGTGATTCATTGACTCAATAATATTTCCAAAAAAGGTGATGACACTTTCATCCCAACCAATTTTTTTGGAAGCATTTATATAAACTTAGTGTATAATACTTTAGTTTAATAGCTAGGACGAAGATTTTTACCTCCCTCTTTTATGTTTTCTGATTTTAGTTAGGTTTTTATTTAATTTTCTTTTTTTATATTTGTATGTTTGGTTTTTTTTAGTTTTTATGGAAAGAGTATATTTTTATTGATTGAACATACAAAATTATCTATCCAAATCATCATTTGTTCACATCAAATTGATGAACTTAGAGAGAAGATCCAAAACATTCAGGAAGAAGGAATCCAAAAATTACACCCAAGTGGTGATTAAATGATCCTCTACAGACTAAAATTCATCTTTAAAGATGCACACAATAACCTAGAATGGATGGAAATTGAATCCATGGAATCATGAATAATGGATAAGGAGGAATCCTATGATGAAGAAGTACCCAAGGAGAAATTTGAATAAGTTGTTGAGTTTGAGGCCAAATCTAAGAAAAGTTATAATTCTAATGTTAAATATAATTATTTCTAGGAAGACACTCCCACTATTATTGATCCAAAGGAGTAAGATAAAGAATAATAAGATTCAAAATAATAATAAGAGAATACAATTTTTTAAACAATCATGGGCATACTTGATGATCTAGAAGAGAACCCATATAAAGAAAAAGATATGTTTTTACTGGATTTTACAACCCAAGAATTCCATCAAAAATATCTAAAGTAGTCCACATATAAGTTCCCTCCTCAACATTAAGAAAAATTTTAACCGAAGGAAGATATAATTAAATAAGAATAAGCTCTAGCTAAAGAAGAGAAAGAAAAATTAGATGAATAGATAATATTTATTACATTAATACATGAGATCCTTGAATAACTAAAAGAGCAATAAGAATAAAAATAATAAAAAGATACGGTGATGGAAAAAATTGAGAATATTGTTGAAGATATGAATGAAAAGAAGCTATAAAAGGAAATCCAAGAGAATTTCTATCAAATCTATACAATCCAAGAACTACTCCTTATAACTTTAACACTGCCTAGATTTTGGTATTCTCCTACAAAAAGTTTTAAAGGGGTTTTAAAGAGGAATATGAGTAAAGGTTCCTCGAATGAGATATAAATTCAGTCATGGATCAATACAAATTGGTTAAATTTTTATGATACTCCTATTACATGAGCACACGATGTAAGGTCAATCCAACGTCCTTAAACAAAAGTGATTTTTGGGAGGAAACCTGAGTTTTTAATGATTTCTAGAACTTCAAGAATTGAATTTTTTGGGAATTTTATTTCAGGAACACATTAGGATATAGTTTCTAATTCCCCTATCTTTTTTGAGATTAAATGGAATGGACCATGGTATTTCACATGGTGGTTTTATTTTATAGGTCTATGATGATAAATACACAAGAAGAGAGAAAAAGGAAAAGAAGATATTTATGAGTAAAGGGGAGTAATGACTTTGATTCTTTATTTTTTCAATCCCCTATACTTATTGAATCTGTTTTTGGGTTTTAAAGAGAAAAATACAAGCCCCGCCTTAGACTTATGATTTAATTTTTTATCTAGGATACAAAGGTCACTTAGAAATCCCATAATTCCATGTTTTTGATTTAATTATTAATGAAGTTGAACAAGTAAGATAGAGGATGGATGATTAGGGTGATCATAGAGGTTTCAATTTAATAAATCATGATTTGAGGGGACTATTTGATCAATGTGGATGAAATTTACCTTAAATTTTTCATAATTTGAATTTCTAAAGTTCAATGTGATTAGTTTTTTATTAGTAGTCATACTATGAGTTATTGAATCTTTTATTATATGTTTCCCATTTCTGAGATGGTTTTAACACTAGTGGAAATTTTTTCTATAACTCTTTTGAATATGGATATAGGTTATAGCCATAGTCAACCTGCCCATGGAGGCTATTGGCATGGCTATAGCCTCTACGAGGGAAGGGGGGGGGGTCTTATGTCCATGATCAAATTTGACTGTGGTCATATACTTTGGAAAAAAATACTACAATGAGATTTGGTCCCCATACCTTCCCTACAATTCATTTATCACTTTATTACTAACCTATATTGTAAAATATATATAAATAAATATATATATACATGAACACACACACACACACACACATATATATAAAATTTTATATAATTGCAATTATTATACATTTTATAAAATTAAAATGTTGGTGGCTATAAGTGGCGTATAGCCATGGTCCAAACCCACCGAGGCTATAGGCTTGTGGTTGTCGACAATTTTTCCACAAGTGTAAGTCATTTTTTATATTCTTTATAATGATCATTTATTGAGAGATAGTTAGGGTATAAAATCTTACTAGAACATTCATTTCATATTGTCAAAACTATGATTGTACAAGGTCACATTTAATATTATCGAGGAATTTTTTTCATCCCTTATCCATGATACCCACCTTTGACATTTGTATCTTTCTTTTAAGACCATAGAATCAATAAATTCCCATTTTTAGAAAAGAGCCACATTATAGGCCTAATATTACCTTATTACCCTTAATCTTAGTGTTTTTTCCTGATACTCAATTGAACAAGTGGGGAAGTTTGTTATGGTGGAAAGATATGTTTCACATTGAATTGAATATGTGAGGGTGTTTCATAAGATGTTGGAAATAGGTTCATGATCATATTTCATTATGATCTATTGTTATTCCTCTTGAAAAAAAAAGAAAAAAAAGAAAAAAAAGAAAAAAAATAGAAAAATTTAAGAAAAAAATGGGTTGTGTCTTGGGTAGGTTAAAAATCACTCTTAGATTAATTGAAAATCTTTTTATAATTATTACAATTAGTTTTGTGAGGAGATAAAAAATGGTTTGGGTGAGGAGTATGAGATTTTTACCAAGCAAAACTTTCAGAAAAATGAAAAATTAGAAAACAAACAAGAGGGTTATCTTTCATTATTTTCATTGTTAAAGTTTGTAAACCAGTACTTTGAGTTTGGGAAGTGTGGAGTGATTCCATCATTCTTAAAAGGAATATTTTTATTGAGATTTAATTTTGATTATCATACACAATACTTAATATTTTAACCTCATTTTTGATCCTAATATTTTTCCACATCATTTATCTATTACCTTAATCCTCATGGTCATTTGATCCTTAATGTAAAGTCCTCATGATTATTTGTGATCTTTGTCTTTATAGGGGAAAGATTTGAGATTCAATACAAGCTTATGTCTAGGAGCATGTACTTAAGGTACACGCACAACTCTAGTAACATATTTACCCTAAGTGATGAGAGAAACAAATCAAAAGTGAGGTTGATTATAAATTGTAATGATTATCAATAATAAATTAAGATACTTGAATGGAAGTTCAGATAATCTGTGTTAATTTCAAATAGGGAGAGTAAAATACATGGTTATCTTGGTTTCTTTGAAAATTGATGATTTAAAGTGATATTCCTATGTGAATCTTAAAATTTTAGTTATGCATTGATAATTATTTGATCTTGTCACTTTGATATTTAAATATTGGTAACATGGGCCTTCTTTGTGATTTATGTGTATATATATGCTTAAGGATAAACAAGGTTTAAGTGTAGAGGATTTTATGTCTTGATTACATGCATATAATTTTTAAATTTAATTTCATTATTTTTTTTAAATTTAATTGAAATTTTTTCCCATATATTAATTGTTTTATTATATTATGAGTTATTATAATTATAAAATAAATTTTTAATTTTTTTAATTTTTTTCAAAGGGTTTGGGAAAAAGGTGTCTGCACTCGGCTAAGGGAGTTGACAAGAGGACTAGTACCCAAAGCATACATGAAAGCATAAAATAATCTCTATGCAGGTAGACACTAAGAATTTTAAAGAAAACTAGAGGAGCACCCAGCATGGGGAGGTCCTGTATAGGAGAGTTCGATGTGAGGAAACACTGGGACTGCTATTCTGGGAATATACCACCATAGAATCATATATCATCAAGAAAAATTCATCGTTTCACTTTGATGTGGAACAATAGAATCACAACCATTGTTCATCGCTTACAAAAATGATGTTGTCCCAATCTTTCTTGTTTTTTCTACCTCAGACATAAGGACTCTTTAGTTTATTCTATGAACCACCACTTTTTTTGCATATGCTCACTAGAATTCCATAATTACCACTGAACTAGAGCCCAATAATATTGTTGAAAATCCAGGAATGATCCTAAAATCACCATGGAAACCAATAAAGGAGCTCTCCCTCACCACTGTGACTATATGAAGAATCCATGCATGAAAGAAGAATACTTGTATGATGTTTCAACATTCTATTTCAAGTTCGATGGGTTTTCACCATGAGATGAATTTCATAAGGCTTAGAAGGAAGTTTTCATGACTTCAAGGGAGTTTGAATAAGTTTTATACTTAAAAATTTTAGAGAATGGGTTTGTGTTGTACCTACCATGTTTTTACCACAAAAATTATTGTACAAGATGGAAATATCTAACTTAGTTCTAATGGAAAATTTTCATGTTATGAGGATTTGATTCATACTATTAATGTAGAGAGAGTACTACTACATTTTCATTAAGTTCATTTTCATCACAAAGATCTAGGTTTGTGCTGCAAATATATAATAAAAAGTGGTACAAGATAGAGAGTCTTGGGTTCGTGGAGTGAAGATATAGATGTTGTTCAAGGAAGGAGATCACTACTATATATATGTCCTTTAATAGCATAAAAAATGGATTTTAACAGTGCTAAAAAAGTGTTATTAATCACATCAATGATAAATGGGATCATTTATCCATGCTAAAAAAAGCACTAAAAAGGCCCCCCTTTATCAGTGCTATTCTAGTGTTGATAAATGCCTAACTGGATGCAATGTAATATTAATATAACAACACACCCAGCAAAAACATGTAATTTTAAACAATGCTATATACATTTAATAGACACCATAAATACAAAAATGTACACCCATGGTATATAAAAAAAACACTGCTATATAAATTTCAAACAATATTTTATATAATTACATTTACAATTATCCAAAAAAAATTAAAAACATTAATGTTTCATCTTTTTACGCCCATGATCCCCTCTCAAAAATTCCCACCCATGGTATTAGTTTCCAAACAAATCATCTCAACCCGAACAAAAGATTCTGCCTATATAAGAAAACAAATATTATGTTAGTAATATTATAAAGAAATAAATGAAACATTAATATGAAAGAATACATTAATAAAATGTCATTTTTTAATAAAAAAGACACATTTAGAGTTATACCAGTCACATTGTGCATTGTATTGAGGTGGGGTGATTCCTACATATAACAAATGAGTTACAGATCATTGTCCTAAAATATCAATACAATACGAATGTGTTTTATCGATTTTGAGTATGTCTGTTGTTCTTTTACTAAAATTAATGTCAATTTTAAATAATGAAACATTTTGAGTTATACCAGTCAAACCATGTGCCATATTTAGGTGAGGATGATTCATATATGTCAAAAATTACTGATAGATAATTTTACTAAAGTATCAAAACAATACGAATGTGTTTTCTCTATTTTCAGTATGTCAGTTTTGTTTTTTTACTAAAATATCATTTCAAACTCAAAACACACATTTCGAGTCATACCGGTCACATCGTGTATTATTTTTATGTGAGACTACATCATAAATGTCACAAGCGACTTCTGAATCACTACCCTAAATTATTAAGAAAATTAGAGCGTGTTTTCTTGGTTTTAAGTGAGTGAAACATTTTGAACTAAAATTCAATTTTAAATTGAAAATGGTCACTTTTAGTCATACCAATCACACTGTGCATCAGATTGAGATTTTGTTTATTAATACACATCAAAAATGACTCATGGATCATTTTTCTAGAGTATCAAAACAACCAGAATGTGTTTTCTCAGTTTTTAGTATGTCACTTGTTCTTTCTACATAAATTAATGTAAATTTTAAATAAAAGACACATTTGCAGTAATACCGGTCACACTGTGCGTCATATTGAGGTCGGTTGACTCTTACATGTAACAAATTACACATAGATATTTTTCCTAAATTATCAAAATAATCTGAATGCTTTTGCCTAGTTTTCATTATATCACTTGTTCTTTTTACAAAAATTAATGTCAATTTTAAATAAAAAAGAGAAACTTTGAGTTATGAAGACCACACTGTGAATTATATTGATGTGAGGTTGATTCCTAAACATAAAAAATGACTTATAGATCATTTTCCTATAGTATCAAAACAATACGAATACATTTTCTCTATTTTTAGTATACTAGTTGTGTTGTTTTACTAAAATGTTATTTCAAACTGGAAATACGCATTTTGAGTCATACCGGTCAAATCATGCATCAGTTTGACATTAGAATGTTTTATTAACATTAAAATGACTTATGAATTTCTTTTCTAAATTATCAAGACAATCAGAGTGTGTTTTATTAGTTTTTAGTAAGTGGCACATTTTGAACTAAAATGTCAATTTTAAACTGATAACAGACACATTTAGTCATACCAGTCACACCGTGCGTTGGATTGAGGTGTGGTTGATTTCTATATGTAAAAAATGACCCATGGATCATTTTACTAAAGTATAAAAAACAATATGGATGTGTTTTCTTAGTTTTCTATATGTCACTTGTTATTTTTACTTAAATTAATGTCAATTTTAAATAAAAAGGCACACTTGGAGTTATACTGGTCACATTGTGCATCGTATTGAGGTGAGGTTGACTCCTACTTGAAAAAAACGAATCATGAATTGTTTTATTAAATTATCAAAACAATCATAATACGTTTTCTTAGTTTTCAGTATGTCACTTGTTCTTTTTACTAAAATTAATGTAAATTTTAAATAAAAAAGAGACACTTTGAGTTATACCAGCCACATCATGCATGATATTGAGGTGAAGTTTATTCCTAAACATAAAAAATTACTTATATATCATTTTATTAAAGTATAAAAACAATATGAATGCATTTGACTGGTTTTCAATATGCAAGTTGTGTTTTTTTACTAAAATGTCATTTCAAACTGGAAACATGCATTTTGAGTCATACCAGTCATATCATGTGTCAGTTTGACATGAGACTACTTCATACACATCAAAAATGATTTATGAATCACTATACTAAATTATCAAGACAACCAGAGCATGTTTTCTTGGTTTTTAGCGAGTGACACATTTTGAACTAAAATATCAATTTCAAACTGATAACAAACACATTTAGTCATACCGGTCACACCGTGCATCATATTGAGGTGTGGTTGATTAATACACATAAAAAATGACTCACAAATAATTTTACTAAAGTATAAAAATAATCAAAAAGCTTTTTCCTATTTTTCAGTACATCACTTGTTCTTTTTTACTTAAATTAATGTCAATTTTAAATAAAAAGAGGCACTTTGAGTCATACCGAACACACCATACATCTTATTGAGGTGAGGTTGAATCCTACATATTAAAAATGAATCATGGACCATTTTATAAAATATTAAAATAATAAAAATGCGTGTTCCTAATTTTTAGTATGTCATTTTTTTTCTTTTTACTAAAATTAATGTCAATTTTAAATAAAAAGAGACACTTTGAGTTATACTGGTCACACCGTGCATCATATTGAGGCGTGTTTGATTCTTACATGTAAAAAATGACTTATAGATTACTATAATAAATTATAAAAACAATACAAATGTGTTTTATTGGTTTAATATGCCAGTTTTGTTTTTTTACTAAAATGTCATTTCAAACTGGAAACATGCATTTTGAGTCATATCGGTAGTATCGTGTGTCGGTTTGGTGTGAGAATACTTTATACATGTCACAAAAAACTTATGAATCACTATCCTAAATTATCAAGTTAATCAGATCACATTTTCTTGGTTTTCAGTGATTGACACATTTTGAACTAAAATGTCAATTTTAAACTGATAACGGACACTTTTAGTCATATTGGTCACACCGTGCGTTGCATTGAGGTGTCGTTGATTCCTAAACATCACAAATGACTCATAGATTATTGTACTAAATTATTAAAATAATATAAATGTTTTTTCTCTATTTTCAGTATATCAATTATTCTTTTTTACTTAAATTAATGTAAATTTTAAATATAAAAGACACAATTGGAGTCATAACAGTCACACCACATATTGTATTGAGGTGAGATTAACTCATATGCATCAAAAATTACTCATGGATATTTTTCTTAAATTATAAAAATAATATGAATGTGTTTTATCAGTTTAAAATATGTCAGTTGTTCTTTTTACTAAAATTAATGTCAATTTTAAATAAAAAGGAGACACTTTGTCAAATTGGAAACATTGTGGTGTCAACATTTTTCACTTATCTTCAAGTTTACTCCACTGCCTTTGAAGGAAAGTGATAAATGTGGACACTGTAGGGGTGATAAGGTTTTGAGGGAGAAGAAGTCTGTAGAAGACATTTTATGCATTAGTAGTCAAACATTTAATTTATATTATGTTAATGCAGTAGAGAATATATAATATTATGAGGAAAAACATAGTATATTAAAAAAACTTCACCTTCTCATTGAATTTTGAGTTGCAACCTCAAAGTCCTATCTCTCATGAGCATGAGAATCTTAAAAAAACCACCCCAACTTGAACAAATAAATCCACATGTATAAGAAAACAATTCTTATGTGAGTAATACTAAAAAGAATTAAATTAAACCTAAATATGAAATAATCCACTACTTCTATGGAAGTTACATCTTCATAATATTTTTGTGCATTCTTCCATCAGGTATGATACCCATTCCTTTATAAGAAAATTTACATCATCTTGTGAATATGAGTCTTTTCGACATTCATAATAGTATTGGAAAAATATAAATTCACAAAGGATTAATAAATATTTAAAATGAAATAGTAATCATGTTCTAAAATACCTTTTTAGGGATGATAGTTTGTTCATAGAACATGATCTATCTTATAAATTTAGAAACATAATAACCATAATCTTTTACATTTATTTGTTTTAGACACTATAGAAACATTGAAAAAAATAAGTAATTTGTTTTCATATGTGTTTGGATAATTAAATTTTATTATATATACCTTTATACTTATCAAGTCGTAGAACTTGTCAGGGTCCTCATGCTTATCCCCTAGCCTAATTCCTTTTTTTCATGATATTGATGCACCACCCTATCATAACAGAATCCTAATTAAAAGATTATATAAATTATATTACTTGATGTTTAATTCTAAAATGTTGTATGTAGTGTATTACAAATTTAAAAACACCATCATGTGTGGTCGGTTTTTTGGGTATCCATGCATTTAATCTAGGAAATAAATATTTGGAGTATCCAAATTAACTACAATGAGCATTCAATGTTTCCTAAAAACACAAAAAGTAATAAGTAATGAAATAAATGAAAATATGTTTGATATGATTAAATTGTAGATTTTTACCCCTACATCATTGGTATTAATAAGATTCTATCATCTATAAGTTTTATTTCAAAGTATTTGACCAGGCCTGCCACTATTTCATCATTTTTTTGTAATCTATTTTTGGTTATTCTGTAGAGGTGGTGTGAGGACTAATGAGTCCATTTTTTTTCATGGGTAAATCCCTTCAATTGTTTTTGATATATACACCTGTGAAAAATATGAAATGTATTTAGTGCTAATTAACACAGTATACCAGATTTTGGAAAATCAAATCATGAAAACATACCTCATGTATACATTTACAACTAAGGTGCCTAGCCAATCATAGTTGAGGATTTTATTTACATTCTCAACACTAATGCAATATTCACCTTCCTCTCCACACATATTTTCTTCAAAATAAACTATGTGACTGCTACCATTTTTTAAATTTGTATCCACATAAACCTTCAATGTTAATAAATGTAGATATAGAATATATAGTGTAAAAAAGGAAGAAATCATAATAAAGAAGGAAGAAAGAACATGGTAAATCACCACTATGTCAAGTCGCACAAAATAGGTTGTTAATAATAAACATCCCCACTTTGAATCATAAACTAAAATGGTCATACAAGAATCAAAGGGGATTAAGAGGGTATCACAAATTTTATGAAAAATAATTTTTATAAAACTTAAAATGGGTCTTCTATTTTCAAAACATGCTTCAAATGCCATACAATTTTATCATTTATAAAATCCATCCCAATCTACTCTTTGGACCAATTTTATCCAAACACCTTTAAAACTCAAATGGGGATTTACACTACCCTTTAAATGGCCATTGAAAAAAATTAAAAGACATAATAAGTTTCAAAATCCAATCCACATAGAAAATAAAACATTTTTGAAATAATCCATCTCATTTAGAAATCTTAAAACCTTTAAACACCCCAAAATGTTGATATAAAAATTAACCAAGGCTAAAAAAAGTGGTTTTAAATATAGATCATAAGGGTTAACTTACCTCTTTAAAAATAAAACAACATTTTCCAACATTTTTAACACTTTCAAATAACCCAAACTATTGGTTTGAAATCCAATTAACACAAAAAATAATTTTTAAAACATCAAGTTAGTGATTACCACTGATTTTAGAACCAAAATCATTCTTTTAAAAAATCAATTTAGACATTTTCCCAAACAATTTTCATCAAATATAATTCTATAAAAAGGGATAAAACCACTTAGAAAACACCATTTATCCATCATGGGCACTCATATAGGCATAAGTATAATAAGGAAACACTTTGAAAACAACAATCATTTAAATATTTAGAAAATATGAAGGAGAAATAAAAAGAAAGGGAACTGGTATATAAGAAAGCTAGTAAAAATAAGATGATGTAGCAAGGAATGAGGACACATCAAATCTAAACAAAGTATATTCGTAAATAACACATAATAACTTTATAAAGAGTATGATCCATGGAATGGATTAATATTAATGTAAAAAGTTAATGGAAATGTTTAAGAAATAGTACATCAACATCCCATTCACCATTGAAATCTCATAAATGTCTTCATGTGCCAAGTTCCTTAAGGAACTCATTTATAATAAAATAAATTAGAAGATATAGGAGTGATTTTTATAATATAGGATTTATTAGTTATTATTCAATAAAATCTTCCACTAAAACTTCAAGATCCTTGTAGCTTTTCTATTCCATGCAATATCCATGTTTGAACTTTCTAGAATGCCCTTTTTGATTTATAGGGGGATATCCGACCTATGATGATAAATATTTTCAACCAAATAAATCCAAATACAATAAATGTTATTATTTAACTATAAGACTAGTCCATCAAATACTTCATTGGAATTTAGGATGATGTCTTGGTCTGTGTAGGGAAATTAATCATTCTCTTTAATATTATCATTCTAGAAATTGTGGAAGAATGATAAGTAATAATAATCATTGGATGAGATTTCATATCCATGGGGAAGTTTTTCATTAATTTTAATCTAGGATAATTGATTTTTTAAATTTTATAGGAGCAAGTCCAATTCTTCTTGATGAATGAGGTGGATCAAGTAGATGAAAATGAATATTTTCATCTCTTCCTCACCACTAATTAAGAATATAGAGAATTAAAAATAAAATTTGTTGAAGAAAAATTATGATGTACTTGATTGATGTAAAATCCAAAAGTAATACTATGGAAAGTCATGAGAATTTGGAATAAGAATAAAGATTCACTACAACAAAACTACTTTCAAGGGCTTCCTTTACTAAATTAATTCTCAAAATTTTGGTTCCAAGCAAGTTAGAGATATGGAAATTCATAGCAAACTTGCGGTACTAATTCTTTGGAAAATCCGAGGAAATAGTTGGGGAGGTCATAGATTGTAAAGAACTCTAAAAAATGTCATGGTGGGAGTTATAGATTAACCACAAGATGAAGGCCACGATGGGGACATTGTTGGAAATGAGAGAAGAGTTGATCTTGATATCAAACTCAAAGTATCCTTTGAGGACATTAAAATTTAGAGGGATAAAACAAGAAAATCAAATGGAGTTTTTAAATAATCCAATTTCTTTATCCAATAAAAAATAAAGTAAAAAATCAATACTAAAAATGGATATTGAAAAACATAAATAAAAAAATTATGAAAATTTTGGAAACGTGGTTGAGGTATGGCTCATGAATGAAGAATGGTACTGGATAATTGATGACCTAAACAATTTATTGAACGATCCAGTCAAGAGAATAAAGTAACTCAAAATTGATGTTAGGAAGTCATGATCGAAGTGTGATGATTTAGAGAGGCTTATAACTATCAGAATAGAATAATAAAGATCATGTGCATGGGATATGAAAGATGAAAAGGAGGTACATTAGGAATCTATATAGAGGGTAGATACCGATAGACCAATAAAGTGGTTTTGAGATAAATGAAATTTAAACCTAAGTAATGATAATAAGAAAAAATCAGAAATAGTTGAATAAAAACCTCAGTGAACCAATTTTTAGAAAAGGTTTCATTTAGAAACTTACAGTAGAATCAAAAACCAAAATATGGTGTTGAAAAGACATAAGCAATACACTAAATATTAAGTGTTATTGTTGTGTAAATATGGGACATAAAAAATGTGTTCTATAGAAAAGAGGAACTTTATGGCTAATGAAAAACAAAAATATTTGAGAATAATTTTCTATTCATGATATGTTTATAATGAATATTACTATTTTTGTGTAGGATATGGTTACAAAGACATGTATTTCCAATCTAGTGTATGAATGGATGTACCAAAAAAAACCAAAGGGGAAGATCATAACTATTAGAAGTATCATCAAATAGGATGAAAATTATGAAAATATAGAGGTAAATAAATTACCAAATAGAAAGTGTAGTAGGCTAGAAACTAGTGATAACAACCTTATCTGTGACAGTGGCGGGAGAGACATAGGTAAGGTAGGGGGCAACGATGATGGTGACAATGAAGGAGAAGGAGGGAGATGGGGCAGAGAGAGAGGGTGGAAAGGCAGAGAGAGATGGCGGTAGGGCAATAGTGTGGTAGAGCGGCGGCGCGGAGGAAGTGTGGTTGGGGGAGAGCAGCACACGAAATCAATGAGGTTCGACAGCAGCGACAACACGACAGGGCTGTAGTAGTGCGGTTGGGCAAGAGCAGAGGAGCGATGACCGTGGGGTTCGGTAAGAGCGGTGGTGTGGTGGCACAATGGTAGTAGGCTTCCGTGAGAGATTGAAGTGTGTGAGAGAAGATGTTGACTGTTAGGGTTCATTTATAAAACTGGGTAATGCTTTTATCAGCACTAGTTAAAAAAAACTCATAAAGGTATGTTTTATCAACGCTAAAATAGAAAGCACTAATAAATGGTGTCTTTGTTAATGCTA
Source organism: Viscum album (assembly GCA_963277665.1). Classification (NCBI taxonomy): domain Eukaryota; kingdom Viridiplantae; phylum Streptophyta; class Magnoliopsida; order Santalales; family Viscaceae; genus Viscum; species Viscum album. The sequence goes on from OY728158.1 coordinate 1,181,033,467, forward strand.
TTATTATAATGCTGATAAATACACATTTTATCATCACTTTTTTAGTGCTAATAAAGACATATGATTATCAGCACTGGGCCTACGATTCATGTACTGAATAAATAAGGCTTGATGGGCGGGTTGTCCCCTTAGAGGGGATATGGCCTGGCTTTCTGGCCTGTGTGTGAGGTGTGTGTGTGTGTTTAAATGTAATTGTAACCTCAAGCACCTAATATATATATATATATATAATAAATATATTTATATAATTATATATATTATAAATAAATATTTATTTATTTATAATTATAAAACTATAATAAATATATTTATTATATTTATAAATATATATAATAAATATATATAATTAATATATTTATTATAAATAAATATAAATAAATATTTATTTATATTTATAACTATAAATTTATATATATTTATGTAAATAATTATAAAATTATAATAACTGTATTTCTTATATTTATAATTTTATAAATATATATAATTAATATATTACTTATATATATTTATAAGATTATAAATATAATAAATATATTTATTATAATTTTATAATTATTTAAATAAATAATTTTTTATTTATAATTATAACTATAAATAAATAAATATATATTTATTCAAATAATTGTAAAATTATAATAACTGTATTTATTATACTCATACTTTTATAAATATATATAATTAATATATTTATTATAATTCTATAATTATTTAAAAATATATATACTTATTTACAATTATAATTATAAATATGTGTATATAATTATAAATATATATATATATATATATATTAGGTGCTTGGGGGTATAATTATATTAAACACACACACACAGGTCGAAAAGGTAGACCATAACCCCCCAAGGGATAGTCCACCCATCAAACCTTATTTATTCGGTACATGACCCGAAAGGCAGTGTCATGCTTGCATCATTCTTGCGTCATTGTCTGCTTGCGTCATCTGCATCACCTCCTGCCAGTGGAAATTCACTTCCACCTAAATTTAAACCCAGGTTTGATGCAGAATCACGAGACACCTATACCATTGAGGCACACCCCAACTGCAATAAATATTTATATATATTTATAAATAAATATTTATAACATTATAAGTATAATAAATATATTTATTATAATTATATATATATATTACTTAATTATATATATTTATAAATAAATATTTTACTTAATTATATATATTTATAACATTATAAGTATAATAAAAATATTTATTATAATTATATATATATATATATATATATTTAAATAATTATAAAATTATAAGAAATATATTTATTATATTTATAATTTTATTAATATATTTTATTAATATATTTAATTAATATATTTATTATAATTTTATAATTATTTAAATATATCTATATTTATTTATAATTATAATTATAATTTTTTTATTTATAAATATTTGTATATATTTATAAATGTATTTATTTAATTATATATATTTGTAACATTATAAGTATAATAAATACATTTTTTTATAATTTTATAATTATTTAAATAAATAAATATATTTTTTTCTAATTATAACTAAAAATAAATATATATTTATTTTTAATTAAAAAATTATAAAAAAATATACCAGGAAGGTTCAGGAGTCAGCCGAACCTGCTCCTACGAAAATTTATTGAAAAATAAAAGACAAAGCACGAGAAGGAGAGAGGACATGAAAAAAAGGAAATGACCTCATCCATAAAAGAAAATTACAAATGGGTAGAACCAGGGTCATCCCCATAATCCTGATCAGAGATATCATTAGCAGATTCCCATTTTGACTATGAATTCTTCTGATTGAAAAGCACAGAGTACTTTTCCCTGAGTTTAATCTGCTCCAGAATGAGATCCTTTGAAGAAGTCTTGGTAGACCGGCCATGCCCAACCCAATCATCTCTATCACATCCTCGTCCACGGTTTTTCGGATGTCAAACTCGCTTACATGTTTTCTTTTGCTTCCAATCCCCCTCTGGTTCAGTGAGAGGCTACTCCATAGAATCATTAATGACTCTTGAAGCATTAGTTTCCACATCTTTCACCCTAGTATCCTTCTTAATAAACTCTATTCTATCCATGACAGGTGATGGATGTTTATCGGTCAATTGTTTGCTAACAATCTCAGTGGATTTTAGGGCTTGCTCCAAACTTACCTCCCTTACATTCTAATCCCCAACAACAATATCTGACCATAATTTCTTTTTACCAGTGCACTGAATGTCTGCAAGAGATGTACCCCTTCCTCCACTCACCTAATATCACTTAGAACCTATCAATAGGTCCCATAAGATGGTTGTCCATCCCCTGCACTTCCATTGCCCGGAGTCTCTGACATAGAAGCAGGATCCCTCTGCTGCGTGCAATCCTCTTTAGTAGCAGCATCCACCGACTGTGTGTCAACCTGCACATCTGGTGTATGCACAATCGATCCATGCCCAGTATTATCAGGTGAAGTTGTTGCAAACCAAGCCTGATCACGCCCACCAGCATGGGTGGCTTCATTTTTCTTTTTCTTCAGACACATCTTAGAATCATTCCCATGTAGGGAGCAAAAATAATAGACTATAGATTTTCTACAAATTAAAATTTCATGTCTAATTACCTTGCATTACAAACAAAATTTTGGCATTTTATCGTACACAATTTTCAAATCAAGTTCATCATCATCAGCGGACAACATAACACAATCCACCAAAGTGGAATTCACATCAACTACATAGTTTGAGAAAAATCGATCCAAATCCCCATGCCTGCATCTTCAACTCATCGGAGGGGAATATAAAATGAAAGAATCCACACCCCAATGAAACACACTTCTAGGATGAGAACCTATAGATTACCGATATCTGCTCAGTTAAATATTCAATTTTCAGTGGAATGCCACCCCTAAGTAGAATAAGACAAGCTATTATGGAATGTTCACCTATTTTTAAACGCTTTTCAAAATCATATGGGTCTACATTGATGTGTGCAACACTACCTTTTCGACGGAAGGGAGGAACATATGAACCCTTGTAGATCAAGAATGAGTTCTTTCCCACCCCATCATAATCCATAATTTTTTCACCACAAGAAATGACTGGAGCACCTTGAGCATACAAGCACAAAATCACCAAATCAACATCAGCATGAGATGATCTTGGAATAGATGCACTATACGAATTAAACCACCCCCAAATCCGAAAGGATTCAACAATAGCCACCATCAATATGAGGATTGAGGAGCGGGTCAACAAGGATCAAAACCCAAAGCAAAACGACGATGAGTTCATACGTAGATAGATCCCGCAGTGACATATCATTGATGAGAAGAGACAACTGCGTGGATCGACAACAGTAACCCGCAGACTCAGATCTCGCAGCAGCGTGTCGACCAGGTGTTGAGACTGTGGGCAGAAATTCCTCTTAGTGAGCAATAGTGGTCGTGACAGACTCCTCCAGCATGGATTTGGACTGGCCTTTGAAAAGAATCGGACCACCGATGGAAGTCGCTATTGGGCGCCTTCCTGGTTGGAGCACCGTGTAACGCCTCCTCAATTGGAGCATCACACGGTTTCCTCCTTTAATGTGGTGTTTTACTGTGGGCCAAGACCGCGTGAATTAATTCATGCGGCGACACTCTTTTGACGCGGTGACCCTATTTGACGCTGATTCTTTTCTTATATAAGGAGGCAGAGGCAAAGCATTTCAACATCATCGGCAGCAACAACACTGAGAGAAAATACCATTTGGTGATCGCCTTTCTTCGATGATCATCTTTACTGCTCTCCATCTTTTGATCCAAAATTTTATTCTTGAGTATTACTTTTGAGATCCTTTCCATTTTTGGGGAGTCTCTACCGTGTACCTCTTGATTTTAGTGGATCCCTCTTTCTGGACTAGGTCCTTTTGTTTTTACCTTTCGGGTTTTCCACGTAAAAATTTCTGGTGTCAAATTTATTTTCTGCACATTTCATTTTGTCGCTGTGCATCCACTTCTATTTGGGGGGAAAGATTCAATTTCCGCTGCGTGTTCGCTTTTTCTTTTGTTTGTGCGTTCATCTCTTTCCTGTCTTTACCAACATCTGGTATAAAAGGGTTTGGTTTTATTTCATTTTTATTTTGGAGGCTAACTATAGTCAGATGATTTTGTTAAATGGTACCAACTACCATATGTGGCGACTTAAAATGAAGGATCTGCTTTTTGTCAAGCGAATGCATCTTCCAATGTTTAGTACCCAGAAGCCAGAGATGATGTCAGATTAATAATGGGCATTCGAGCATGATATGGTTTGCGTATTCATTCACCAATGGGTTGAAGACAATGTGATGAACCACATTGTCAACATATCTCACGCCAGAACTTTGTGGGAGAAGTTTGAGACGACCTACGCTTCGAAGACGGGAAACAATAAACTGTTTCTTCTCAAGAAAATGATGAACTTGAGGTATATAGAAGGTACGTGTATTTCTGATTATTTAAGTGAATATCAAGGATGTTTTGATTAGTTTTCTGGCATGGGTATCAATTTTGAAGATGAGGTTTTAACTCTTTTGCTACTTAACACTTTACCTGATTCATGGGAGAATTTACGTGTTACTCTAACTGGTTCTACTTCTAATGGTGCTGTGACATTTAGTTTTTTCAAGTCTGCTATTTTATATGAAGAGTCCAGGAGACACACTCAGGATAAATCTTCTTCCGAGCTTTTAGTCATAGAAAACAGGGGGAGAAGCCAGGATCGGGGGCAGATCAGTCGAGATAAGAGCAGAGGCAGAAGCAAATACAGATCGAAGCAGAGAGATTTTTAATGTCATCATTGTGGTAAGAAGGGGAATGTTAAGAAATTTTGTTATCATCTGAAAATAGAGAAAAAATTGAAGTAAAATCCACAGAAGAAAAATGGAGATAGAGATGATCATGTCGCTGCTTCTACAGGGGGTGATCTTGTTATTGTTTATGATTCCATTAACATTTCTTCTGATGATTCTTTCTGGGTTGTTGACAGTGGTTCCTATTTTCACGTGACATCAAAGAAGGAGTTCTTTACATCTTACAACCCAGGTAATTTTGGAATTTTGAATATTGGAAATGATGGTCATGCTGAATTTATAGGCATTGAGACTGTTTGTTTAAAGACCAGTACAAGAAGTAAGATGATTTTGAAGAATGTCCGACATGCACCTGAGGTTCGTTTGAATCTTATATATACCAGTTTTCTTGATGATGAAGGGTTTATCAACACTTTTGGTGATTTTCAATGGAAGCTTTCCAAGGTCTATTTGATTGTGGCTCGAGGGAAGAAGCAATTAGGTTTGTACTGGACTAGAGCTTCTATTTCTTGTGATACTACTTGCGTTGTTGAGTGTAGTGTTTTGTCCAAGTTGCGGCATAAGAGGCTCAGTCACATCAATGATAAAGGTCTTGGTTGTTTGGAAAAGAGAAATATTCTTCCAGATTTGAAGAGTGTCAAATTGGACACATGTGATCATTGCATGGCTAGGAAACAGAGAAGAGTGAGTTTCAGCTGTCATCCTCTACACATGAAGTCACGGGTACTTGAATTGGTAAATTCTGACATTTTTGGTCCTTTGAAATTGAAGAACTTTAGTGGAGGTCTTTATTTTGTTACATTTATTGATGACTACTCATGAAAGCTTTGGGCTTATGTTTTGAAAGCCAAAAGTCAGGTGCTCAGTGTTTTTAAGAAATTTCATGTTTCTGTTGAGAGAGAATCGGGCATGAAATTGAAATGTATTCACACTGAAAATGGGGGAGAGTATTGTGGTCCGTTTGATCAGTATTGCAGGCAGGAAGGTATTCTATATCAGATGATGCCGCCCAAGACACCTCAACTGAATGGTGTAGCTGAGAGGATGAACAGGACTTTGCTGGAAAGAGTTAGTAGTTTGCTTTTGGAAGCAAAGTTGCCTGGAAATTTTTGGGGTGAGACTTTACTTACTGCTGCTTATATTATCAATTTATCACCTATGGTTTCTTTACAGAAAGACACTCCCAACAAGTTTTGGTATGGAAAAGAGATCAGGTACGATCACTTGCATGTTTCTAGTTGCAAGGCTTTTGTTCATGTGCCTAGTGATGAGAGATCCAAGCTGGATGGTAAGACACGCCAGTGTATTTTTGTTGGCTATAGACACGATGAGTTTGGGTACAGGTTCTATGATCCTGTTTTGAATAAACTTGTCAGAAGCTGTGATGCAGTGTTTAAGGAGGATCAGACTATTGCAGACATTGATAAGGGAGAAAAAGATGCTTCTCCAACTTCTGATGGGTTTTTTAGTCTTGAGCCAGGTTCTGATTCACATTTACCTCATATTGTTGTTTTTGATGATCATGTTGATGTATAGAATGATGCTCAAGGTGAACTGGTTGGATTTGAAGTTTCCGATGCACCTTTTGTTTCTGATGATCCGGTTCCAGGGGTTATTAATGAACCCCCAGTTCCACTCCGGAGGTCATCTCGGCATCGCACCGTTTCTTCACAATATTCACCTGATGAGTATGTGCTTCTCGCTGAAGGGGGAGAACCAGAATCTTTTTATGAGGCAATGGAGAGTGAACAAAAGGACAAATGGTTTGCGGCAATGGATGATGAGATTAAATCATTGCACAACAACCAAACTTTTGAGTTGGTGAAGTTACCGACATGGAAGAGAGCTTTGAAAAATTGGTGGACTTATCAGATTAAGAATGAAGAATCCATTCGTGTTCCCCGATACAAGGAAATGTTAGTTGTCAAAGGATTTCATCAGAAGAAATGTATTGATTTTGATGAGATTTTCTCACCTGTTTTCAAAATGTCTTCCATTCGGGTTGTTCTTGGTTTGGCTGCCAGTTTAGATATGCAGATTGAGCAGATGGATGTGAAGATAGATTTCCTCCATGGATATTTAGAGGAGGATATTTATATGGAGCAACCAGAGGGTTTTGTGGAAATAGGTAAAGAAAATCATGTCTGCAGGATGAAGAAGAGTTTGTATGGTTTGAAGCAAGCTCCAAGGCAGTGGTATAAGAAATTTGAATATGTCATTTTCCATCAGGGTTTCAGGAAGACATCTTCTGATCATTGTGTTTTTTTTTCAGAGATTTACTGATGATGATTTTATTATACTGTTTCTTTATGTTGATGATATTCTCATTGTTGGCCATGATACTTCTAGAATTGATAGATTGAAGAAGGATCTTTGTCAGTCTTTTGCGATGAAAGACTTGGGGCCAGCACGTCAGATTCTTGGAATGATGATCTCCCATGACCGGAAGGCCAAGAAGTTGTGGTTATCTTAGGAGAGATACATTGAGAAGGTTCTTCAGAGATTTTCTATGGATATAGAGAAAGTGGTTAGTACTCCTATTGCTTTACATTTTAAGATCAGTACCAGTCAGTCACCTTCTACTGATGAAGAGAGAGAGGAGATGCATCACATACCTTATTCATCTACCATTGGTTGTTTGATGTATGCAATGGTATGTACTAGACCTGATATAGCTCATGCAGTTGGTGTGGTCAGTCATTTTCTATCAAATCCAGGTAGAGAGAATTGGAGAGCCGTGAAGTACATTTTTCATTATCTTCATGGTACTTCTGATCTGAGATTGTGTTTTGAAAAAGGGGAACCTATGCTTTGTGGCTTTACAGATTCATATATGGTAGGAGATATTGATTTGAGGAAGTCTACTTTAGGCTATTTGATCACTTTTGCAGGGGGAGCTGTATCTTGGTAGTCTAGATTGCAGAGATGTGTTGCTTTATCTACCATAGAGTCAGAGTTTATTGCAGCTACTAAGGCGTGCAAATAATTTTTGTGAATGAAAACTTTTATTCTAGAGCTCAGTTTAAATCGGGACAAGTATGTTTTATTTTGTGATATTCAGAGTGCTATTTGTTTGGGAAAGAATTCCACTTTTCATGGTAGGTCAAAACATATCGATGTTCGATATCATTGGATCCGCAACGTCCTTGATTCGAGATAGTTAGAGCTTGAGAAGATCCACACTGATGACAAAGGGTCAAACATGTTGACCAAGAGTTTACCCAGAGGAAAATTCGAGACATGCCGACAGATTGCAGGGTTGGCGGTGATCCCCGCTTGAGTCGGAGGGGGAGTTTGTTGGGCACCTTCCTGGTTGGCGCACTACGTAACGCCTCCTCAATTAGAGAATCACGCGGTTTTATCCTTTAATGTGGTGTTTTAATGAGGGCCAAGACCGTGTGAATTAATTCACGTGGTGACACTCTTTTGACACGACAACCCTATTTGACACTGATTCTTTTTCTATATAAGGAGGCAGAGGAAAGACATTTCAACATCACCGGCAACAACAACACCGAGAGCAAATCCCATTTGGTGATCGCCTTTCTTTGACGATCATCTTTACTGCTCTTCATCTTTTGATCCACACTTTTATTCTTGAGTATTACTTTTGAGATCCCTTCCATTTTTGGGGAGTATCTACGGTGTACCTCTAGATTTTAGTGGATCCCTCTTTCTAGACTAGGTCCCGTGGTTTTTCCCTTTTTGGTTTTCCACGTAAAAATTTCCGGTGTCAAATTTATTTTCTGAACATTTAATTTTGTCGTTGCGCATCCGCTTCTATTTGGGGGGGGGGGAAAGATTCAATTTCCGCTGTGCGTTAGCTTTTTCTTTTATTTGCGCATTCGTCGCTTTCCCGTCTTTCCCAACAGTCGCGGCAGATCTGGAGGCGACGGACCACCGACTAAAAGTCATGATAGATCTGGATAGGCAATTAACCAAGGTCACAATGAACCCTAATCAACAAATCATAAAATGACAAAACATCTCCATACAAAACAGAACAAAAGGGTCCGAAGACCCGCAAGAAGAGGCAAAAGGTCATCTGGAAATACACCGCACCATAAAAAGAAACAGGCTGTCGCCGACCTGTACCAATGCAACTCCCAAGGTCGTCCCCCTCCTCGCATTTCAAGGTCAACACCCCACCCGTGTCCTGCACGTGGTCTTCAACATCACCTTTCCAGGACACCACTGACACCCAACATCAATCCCGCTATAATCGGGCTCGACAAAAATCCTGCGTCGCTAGCTTGAGGTAAACCGCATTCCGAGATCGTCCCCACCTGGGTCATACCTATAACCCCGCACAGAGGCCATCACCAACTACAACAGTACCCTCATTGGGCTGATATCATGACACCAGCCTCCTTCACATCTCCCAAGTTCAACCCCATCCCACCCACTTTCTTCTGTCGTTGTCGGCTCCAGTCGCTGCTGACTCTCGCCTTGCAACCATCATGGCTGGCCGAATCTAGGGAAGGGACCCAAGTGATGATCTCCTCACGTGCACACACCAACGCACAATGGTAGAAGTCGAATCCAATAGAAACAAAACCCACCAGCAAGATCCCACCACTGGGATCCTAGATCTCTCACAGAAGCTACCTGAGGTCACCGGATCCCTACACCACTACAGTCCGCGCGTTAACTGCCAGTCCATCGCCCAAAAAATTCCATGACACGGTCTTCACAAGTTTTTTTTAACATTTTTTTCCAGAAAACGGTTAGGGAAAAAATATTTTTAAAAATGCGCCTTAAAGTCGGTATCGCGAATGCTGCCTTTCCCCTAATTTTTTTTTGAAAATTTTTATTTTTATTTTTTGTTTTGTTATGTTTATATATATATATATATAAACAAAACAAAAAGTTTCAGCATAATTTCTCTACTATTAATGATCCAGCGCTACAGCCATTACAACAGTCTGGATTCTGACAGAAACCCTTACCCATGCCGCCCTTTTATAAGAGGGCTTGCACTGAAAATCATTCTGCATTTTCGATGTGGGATTCAAATTCTCCCTTTCCTGCGCAGTACATTCTGCATTTCTAATGTGAGATTCTGTTTCAAGTATGTGACTTTGAAATACAATAAAATATAAACTATAAGGCCAATATAAATGAAATTTTAAACATTGATTAAACATATAATAAATAGTTGAAAACAAAAAGAATTTCCTCAAAAATTTTGATGAAAAATAATCTATAACCTTTCAAAACCGGCTACTTGAAACTTAAAAATGTTTCAAGTACGTGAATTTGAAAGACTATAAAATATAAACTATAAAACGAATATAATTGAAACTTTAAACATTGATTAAACATATAATAAATAGTTGAAAACAAAAGGAATTTCCAAAAAAATGTTTATGAAAAGTAATTTATAAGCTTTCAAAATCGCCTACTTGAAACTTAAAAATGTTTCAAGTACGTGAATTTGAAAGACTATAAAACATAAACTATAACACGAATATAATTGAAACCTAAAACATTGATTAAACATATAATAAATTATTTAATTATTTAATTAGTAATATAATTATTAATTATATAATAATTAATTAGTTAATTAGTAATATAATTATTAATAATTAATTATATATTAATTAATTAGTTAATTAGTAATATAATTATTAATTATATAATACTTAATTAGTAATATAATGATTAATTATATAATTATTAACTATATAATAAATAATTATTTAATTAGTAATATCATTATTAATTATATAATAATTAATTATAATAAGTAATTATATAATAGTTAGTTAGTTCATTAGTTATATAATTATTAATTATATAACAATTTATTAGTAAATTAGTAATATAATTTTTAATTACATTTATTCATTATAATTATTAATTATTAATTAGTAATTAGTAATTATTATTTATTAATTATTAATTATTAATATAAATATTAATTATAAATATTAATTATTACTTATTAATTATTTATTATTATTATTATTATTACTTATACAGTAATTATTTAGTTAATTATAAATATAACTATTAACTATATAATAATTAATTATTTAATTAGTAATATAATTATTAATTATATAATAGTTAATTAGTTAATTAGTAATATTATTATTAAATATAATTATTATAATTTTTAATTATAAATTATTAATAATTAAATATGTCATAATTATTTATTTAATTAGTAATATTATTATTAATTATATAATAATTAATTGGTAATATAATTATTACATATATAATAATTATTTAGTTAATTAGTAATATAATTAATAATTATAACTAATTAATTAGTAATTAGTAATTATTAATTATTAATTAGTAATATAAATATTCATTATAAATATTCATTATAATTATTAATTAGTAATTAATAATTATTAATAAGTAATTAGTAATTATAAAATAGTTAATTAGTAATATAAATATTAATTATAACTATTCATTAAATTATTAATTATTAATTATTACTCATTAATTATTACTTATATAATAATTATTTAGTTAATTATTAATATAACTATTAATTATATAATAATTAATTAGTAATTAGTAATATAATTATAATCTTTCAAATTCACGTACTTGAAACATTTTTAAGTTTCAAGTAGGCGGTTTTGAAAGATTATAAATTATTTTTCATTAACATTTTCTTGAAAATTACTTTTTTTTCAACTATTTATTATATGTTTAATCAATGTTTAACGTTTCAATTATATTCATGTTATAGTTTATGTTTTATAGTCTTTCAAATTCACGTACTTGAAACATTTTTAAGTTTCAAGTAGGCGGTTTTGAAAGCTTATAAATTACTTTTCATCAACATTTTTTTGTTAATTCCTTTTGTTTTCAACTATTTATTATATGTTTAATCAATGTTTAAAGTTTCAATTATATTCGTTTTATAGTTTATATTTTATAGTCTTTCAAATTCACGTACTTGAAACATTTTTATGTTTCAAGTAGGCGGTTTTGAAAGGTTATAGATTATTTTCATCAACATTTTTGAGGAAATTCTTTTTGTTTTCAAATATTTATTATATGTTTAAAAAATGTTTAAAATTTCATTTATATTGGCCTTATAGTTAATATTTTATTGTATTTCAAAGTCACGTACTTGAAACCGAATCCCACATCGGAAATGCAGAATGTACTGCACAGGAAAGGGAGAACCTGAATCCCACATCGAAAATGCAGAATGATTTTCAGGGCAAGACCTCTTATAAAAGGGAGGCCTTGGTAAGTGTTTCTGTCAGAATCCAGACTGCTGTAATGGCTGTAGCACTAGATCTTTAAAATCAGAGAAATTCTGCTGAATTTTTTTGTTTTGTTTATATATATATATATATATAAACAAAACAAAAAAAAATAAAAATTTTCAAAAAAAAAAAATTTTAGGGGAAAGGCAGCATTGCGGATGCCGCCTTTCACCCGCAGTGTAAAGGTGGCATCACAGATGCCACCTTGCACCTGAAATGAAAAGGCAGCATCCGTGATGCCTCCTTTAAGGCGCATTTTTTAAAATATTTTTCCCTAACGTTTTTTGGATTTTTTTTAAAAAAAACATAAAAAAAAACTCCTATCGTCACCCATAGTCGTCATCAGCCTACCGAATTCCTACATAAAAAAGGCTATGCCAGCCTATTCCCCCGTTACACCAAAAGACCATGCAACCCAATATCTGAGCAGTGCACTCCATGATTACCCATCAAAATTCGCTCTAAAACTCTCCAACACCATCCACCCCATTCAGGGATCCATCCCCCACCGTTATCACCTCCATCCAAGCTTCACCGATTGCAAGGAGCCCTTCATCACCAAGATTAATCTCCAGATCCATCTATTTCTAGACCGCATGACTCGGTAATGGGTGTTTCCCTCTACCACAAGCACAAAAAAGATCACAATGACCAATAGTTTCATCCCCCAACCTTCCATTTGGAAGAGGAAGAAACACAAGATTGTGAAAGAAAATGAGTTCTCCATGGGAATGATGAGAGAGAGGCTCTCCATTTGGATATAGACTCTCCATCTTCAAAATCTCAGTATTTATATATAATTAAAAATTTATAATTATAAATATAATAAATATATTTATTATTTAAATATATTTATTGTATTTTTATAAGTATTTATGAGAACATAATATATTCATGGGTATAACATGAACGGATCATATACATAGTAAAGTATAGATCATAAAAAAGAGTCATCACATATATGGAAACCATGAATAATATAAGGGTGTAATGTATAAATGAACATTCGTGATGAATACATAACACATTTATGTCAATTATATTCACGTATCAATATATTTATTGACTAAATTCATTGGAAACATATATTTAGTTATTTAAAATTATAATTATAAATATATATGTTTAAAAATTATTTATATATAATTATAATATATAATTATAAATATAATAAATATATTTATCATTTAATAAAATTTATTATAATATTATAATTATTTAAATATATAATTATTTAATTATAATCTTATAAATACTTTTTTTAAAAGATTATATATATATATATTTGAATTATTAAAAAAAATATTAATTATAAACATTCATTTTTTATTTAATGTAAATAAACATTATTTTTGAATATAAATATAATAATTTTATGTAAATTAGTAATTTTTTTTTTATTAAAAACCTTTATCAGTGCTAATAATAGTGTTGATAAATCTACCATTTATCAATGCTAACAAAAGCGCTGATAAAGGGTAGATTTATCAGCGCTTTTATCTAGCACTGATAAAGACCCCCTTTTATCAGTGCACTTTTCTTAGCACTGATAAAGACCGACACTGCCCTTGCGCCGATATGTGGTAGTAGATGTGATTTTTTTGAAGCTACGTGGAGAATTTTGTGCCACAAGTTAAAGTTTTTTTCATCAAGAACCATGCATGCCATGCAAGCCCATGCACATGAGGAGTGGTTTTCACCGTAAAGTATAGTTTGTTCCAAAAAGATGATGATACGAAAAAAATACACATATGACTGACTTTCCCTCTTGGATAAAATGCAGAAATGTTTCAAGGGAGATATAAGGATATTTCTGTATGGGTTTTACACCTCTCTAGAGCATTTGAAGATCAGATTAAAGTGGAGAAAGATAAAGAGAGATATAACAAAGATAAAGAAGATTAATTAGAGATATCTTTGGAGAATTGTGTTTATAAATAAATGGTTATTATGCATTTGAGTGAGATCGATTCTTTGAAGAAGTCTTCTTCTAGTTATTTCTATCAGAGGTTATTGTGAAGTCCCTCTTAGGGTTTCCCCTTCTATTTTTATCTAAACCTCTTAAGGATAATATGAGAGGGTAGTGTTCTCTATTTAGGGGTTTTTCAATGTATGGGGGTTGTTTTATTAAAGCAAGTTTATTTTATGGTTTTCATATTGGGTTGTCATTCTTATAATTTTTTATGTTCTTTATTCTTATTATTATAATATATAATTATTATTTAGGGGGTGAGGGAGTGTGATTCATATCTCTTTCATTTGTATGATCATTTACTTTGAGTGTTAGAGTAATTTGTAGTGTGATTTCTAGAGTGTGAGGCTTCCACCATGACCATTAGATTAGTTTCATATTCTATATGTTTAAATATGGTTTGAGTTACCCACCTCTTAGTAATCATGAGTACCTGACGATGATAAAAAAGTGACCTTATAGAGTAGAGAGTATCTACCTAGACCAAGGGATTCACTAGGGCCTGATTCCAACAACCTTTTATACTTTATTATTTCATGGAACCAACTTGAAAAATAACGGTACATTTTATCCTTCTTTGGTTTCTCTTAAAATAGCTAAAATTTTTCCTTTGTTTTAAGTTCAGTCTTATTTTATTGAATTATAGTTGTCCTAGTCTCGGTGGGTTCGACCTTTGGGATTCCATTCCTATACTACTCTCTAATGGTTTAATATTTTTCTTGTCTTTTGTTTGTAAGTTTCTAAACTGGTTGTGGTTATGGAGAGGTGATGACACTCTATAACCCAATTATTGACTCTCATTGGATGTTTTTTTTATTTCTTTGGTGTTTTGACTTGTTAACTTTGTTTCACTTGAGCATGGGTGGATTATTTGGCCTTGTAAACATCACCCCCTTGTATTTTTTTTCTTTTATTTAATAATAGGGGAAGGAATCTGGGCATCCATATTTCTTGCCTGACCTTTCTTGATATTAATTACCATGACTTTATAAAAATAATATATCATTTTTTATGAATTTATTAATTACAACTTTATTAATATATTTTTTAATATATCCTTATTGATTATGAAATTATTTTTATAATATTATTTAATTATTCCTTTATTAATATAATATATTATTATTAATTATTAAAAAAACATTTCATGATAAACCCTCTTTTTATGGGTTAAGAGGAAACCCTTACATAACCCAAAGGCCATATGACCCGAAGGCCCATCATAGATTTAATAGCCAGAAGGCCATGTGGCATGAAAGCTAATTACCTAGCTCAAAGCCCATTTTATGAATAGTAATACTATAGTACCCATCACCACTACAATACTTGCTACAATACCACTACTTCTATAGTAACTTACACTACTATAGTGTCTACTACAATACCCCCATCGTTGCTACAGTGCCTACAACCCCCCTAAATTGGGGGTCATTGGGGGTCGAACCCCCGACCTATTGGATACTGAGTATGGGGGTACTACTTAGGTACCACTTCATCAACATTAATATAATATTATTAATTATGACTTTATTAATTATTATTAATAATAATAAATAGAAAATATTAATTATTTTTAATTAATTAATTATATTATCATCAATATGTCATATATTATTATTATTACTTAATATTTTCTATTTACTATTTTAAGAAATTATTTTTATTTTTAGTTATCTTATATGTCTTAAGAATGTATTAAATTTCATTTTGAATATAATTATAATTTATATTATATTATCTTTTAAAGTCACTTAATTATTTTAATGTATAAAAGTAATGTTTTAAAATAACAATGTTTTGTATCATCTATATTATTATTTGTATATTATTTCGAGGGATTTTTTAATTAATTTTTATATGTTTATTCTATGTTTTAAATTTCATTTAGATTATATTTATAGTTTATATTTTATAATCTTTTACAGTCATCTACTTAAAACACAACAAAACTTATCATGATTCAATTATGTCACATTAAAACCTATAAAATATAAAATATAAGTACAATATAAATAAAATTAAAACATATATTAAATATAAAAAACAATATTTGAAAATAAAAATAATTTTGTAAATATAATAAGAAAAAAATAATTTACATGACACAAACTTTATGAAATTATTTTTATTTTATGTGTCCATTAAATGTTTTTATTTTCATTTATATTATATCTATACTTTATATTTTATAATCTTTAAAAGCTACATACTTGAAAATTTTTAGAGTAGAAATGTTAAGTTTTGAAACAAAATTATTTTGTGCCATTTAAATTTTTTGGGTTTATTATTATGAGAGATATAGTCAATGTTCTAAATTTTATATAGATTGGATTTATATATTATACTTTATAAGATTTCAAAGTTGCCTATTTGAAATAATATTATGTTTCAAGTAAGCGACCTTTAAAGATTATTAACTAAAAAATATAAATACAATTGAAATGTAATTTAACACATAGAATGTACATATAAAAAATAGTTAAAATATAAATAATCTAGTAAAACTAATATACATAACATAATTAAAATTATATGAAATATCATTGGTTCAAAATATAAAATTTATATGTAGTTACGATACTAATTACATTTTTAATTATTATATAAAATATTAATAATTTTTAATTATACTATTAATTATTATTTTCTATAAATTAATAAATATTAATTAAATTATTAATAATTAATGTATTTGGGTTCCCATTCGAGTGGAACAAGCTTGATCCCATAAGGCATTCGTTGGGGGTTCAACCCCAACCATAGATGAATTTCCCCCCAATTAAATTGGAGGGCTGACAATTTGTTCCCGTAATACATATACACATGGGTGGTTGGAGTCAACCTTGAATCCAGTAGGGTATAAAGGCCCATGCTTTATCTATGGGAGTCGGGCATGCTGAGTGGTGGTGGGGGTGGCCTCATGTCGGACGCAGGCGAGGGACGACAAGGTCAGATGAACGAGGGTAGTGTGGGAGCGGACGATGATGGATGATTGAGCGAATATGGGTCTCTAGTTGGGATAATGGGGATACCTTGTCACTTGTAAGGTATAGTTAGGTTAGGTGAATGAAGGAAACATGGGGGTATTGGGAGGTGGACGATGGACGATCGAGCGTGCATGGGTTGCGATCTCAAGGTAGGCCAACATGGTTGGGTTCTAGCTCATGTGATAGGGGTGACACACATGCGGGGGGGGGGGGGGGGGTGTAAGGTCACAAGATGATAGTAAATAAGGTGATCCTTTGGGCCTTGGGTCATTCAATTTAGGACTTTTAGAATCCCATGGGCCTTCAAGCCACATTATTGGAGGGGTTCTAGAAAAAATGGTGCTTGAAAATCCTAGGGGGAGGGATGTAGGTAAGACCCACTAGATTCAGGGTGTATGTGCTTGTGTTTTTTAATCCTCTCCACCTTTAATAATAATTAATAATTAATATTTAATAATTATTTTATTAATTAATAATCAATTTCAATATTACTAACTAATTACATTATTATGAATTACATTATCATATTTCAATATGTACATTATTTTATTATTAATTATATTATTAATGAATATTAATTACATTATTACTATTAATTATATTATTAGATAAATAAATAAATTGATATTTTCTTAATAATTATTATTATTTTTAATTATTATTATTAATGAATATTAATTATTATTAAGAATTATTAATTATTATGAAGAGATAGAAGAAGTTGATACAATTATTATGAAGAATTATTAATGAATATTAATCATTATTAAGACTTATTAATTATTATGAAGAGAGAAAAGAAGTTGAGACAATTATTATGAAGAATTATCAAGGAATATTAATTATTATTAACGAATACCAATGAATATTAATTATTAAAGAATATTAATTAAATAATATCAATTACTATAGTGGTGTTGTATTAGGGGTATTAGTTATCAAAAAATGGGCTTCCAGACCATGTATTAGACCTTTATCCACTGGAAATTTGGGTTATCATATGTCAAGACTTTAGGATTTGTACTCGAGTAGCTCTGGATTTGGTGGAGTGAGAGATTATGTGATGGTAATCACCGGTGAGGTCAGCTGGATGCAAGGAGATCTTCAAGGGAGCTACAACAGTGCAAGAATTCACTGGAAACATTAAATGACTACAGGGCACACAACAAGTCGAAGTGGTGATGGCGGGGCTACAAAAGCAACATTGGGGATATACTGACGTGAACATATGAAAAGACAAGCATGAAGGATTTGTTGTAGTTAGGGACTTTGGGCCATTCATCTAAGATTTTATGCTGATGGGAATTTGTGATGTGTATTGTGGGCTTTTAGGCCATGTAAGGTTTCCCTCTCAACTGAGTTTAAAAGGGAGATTATACATAAAATGAAATAAAAAATAGAATTTAGAATATTGATTAATGGATATTAATTAACAAATATCAATTACCAAATATTACTGATTAATTATTAATAATGATTAATAATTAATAATTATTAATTAATGAATATTAATTAATGAACATTAATTAATAGATATTAATTAATTAATATTATTTATTAATGAATATTAATTACATTATTAATAATTAATATTAATTACATTATTACTTCCTTTAATCCTTTTTTTATTTTATTTATGGATAATCCCACGTTTTAACTAGGCTGTGAGAGACCCCTTACATGACTCGAAGTCCCAGAGACACAAATGACCTGGAAGTCCAGCGTCACAAGGCCTAAACTATAACAACATCTCTTGTAAACCTATCATATGTCCCCACCAGCTTGTCACATCTACAGTACCTCCATTTATTGCATCGAGTTGTTGGTTGCTCTTGTAACCATTTGTTTCTACCAGTGATCAGTCACACCATTATTGTACCCACAATTGACTCCCTACATTCAGACTCACCAGACTTCCACTGCCCACACTTCACCTGAGCTACTCCATGACCTAGAGGCCCTCTTCCCTGAAGGTCCTTGATGACTGAGATGCCCTATGGCCCAAAGGCCCAATTATTTTCAATCAAAATTCCATACGATATAAAGACTACCACCGGTATAGTACCCACACTACTACTATTTTATAGTACATGCATAAATTCACTTCTACCTAGTTTTGATCTCGAGTTTTATGTAGGATTATAGGGTGACTTTACCAATCAGGTAAGCTCCAAACTACTAATTAAATTATTAATAATTAAATTATATATTACTATATGAATAGTTTATAATTATGTTCTTATTATATTTATATATATATATATATATATAAAGCAGTTGGAGGCTTATCCGAGTGGTAAAGTCACCATTTAATTCTGCATCAGGCTGGGGTTTGAATCCAAACAACCTCCTTAGGGGGGATTATGTTAGGCAATTAAGACATTAAAAAAGGGCCCCACTCCATGGGTATAGAAAAAGTAGATGCATTATAGCGATAGAGTGTCACAAACTACAACCAGGTAGACAACATAGTACAACATGTATGCGGTGCAATGTAGTAACATGAAGGCATCGTCAGGTGGGTGACTCAAAAGAGAAATGGGTGAATTAACATATATCAATCAACCCTCTACCCACTTATATTTTTGATGTGGGATAGAGAGGCACCCTACCAAATTATGATGAACACAACAAGACTAGTTATACAACACAACCTGACTAGGTAGGTAATACAATGGGGTACCATGCTGGCATCGTCAGGTGAACGACTTGAAAGATAGATGGGTGTGCTGACACCCATCAACTGAACCTCTTACCATATATATTTCTGATGTAGGATGGAGGGGTTCCCCGAAATGGTGTGATGGAGGGTAGTACACCGCATTGTTTGTTGGTAGGGGTGATACAACATTTAGACTGGAGACACTATGTGACGATTATTGTCAAGGGAAACATGATGTAAGACCCGTGACATGACATGATACATGTTTCTCATTAGGGATTTCAGGTCATCTCTTTCAAGAGACTTTGAGTTATCTATTTTAAGGGCCTTTGGGTTACACTTGGTTGGGCCTTAGGGTTATCCAGGACTTTCTCCTTCAGGCCAATCTATGTTATAAAATTGGTCCAGTGGGTGTTTTCTATTCCTCATGGGTAGAGATGAGGCTTGATCCACTGGGGTGTCTGGTTGCATGTATATTCTTGGTTTATAATCCTCTCTAACTAATATATATATATATATATAATTACATTATTGAATATTAATAATTATTATTTATGTTAAAAATTTATAATTAAGTATATTATTATAAATTTTTAATTATGTTCTTATTATTATTTCATATATATATATATATTAATAATTATATTACTATCCATATTTGTATTTGTATACGTATGTAACCATCTTTAATTATTAATTATACAAATAATTTCTAAATATAATATTAATTATTTTAATTTAATTACATCATTAATAATTATTAATTGTATTAAATTATTAATAATTATTACTATTTATTAATTTGATTACTAATTATATTAGTAATCACTAAATACTTTTTAATTATATGTTTAGTTAAATTATTAATTAATTAATTATTTTTAACTATAAATTATATTATTAATTTAATTACTAATTTAAATAATCAGAATTAATTATTACATTATTATTTAAGTAGTAATTACTTTATTATAATTATTTATAATAAAATAAAAATAAATATATATTTATTAATAATAACTATTAGTATTTTTAATTATATCATTAGGTATTATTATTAATGTGTTTTTACAAATATTAAATTGTTATTTGAATGTGCAGGAAGGGGGGAATGTGAGTACCATATATGAAACCTGGAAAGAATGGCATGGGAGACTTTCTTATAAAAGGGTAGGCTGGGTGGGGGTTTTAGATGTGTAATATTTTTGAAATAATTTAATGAAAGTAATACTAAAAAAAAATCAAAGATGGTGTTGTTGAGCACAACACCTTCTTTGAAAGCCTTTCAAGGAAGGCACTATCCAGAACAATGCATTCTTTATGAGCCTTTCAAAGAAGGCATTGTCTGTGAAATCACCCACCCTTAAGCTTAAAATTTCCCATAGATTAAAAAATAATTTTTCAACTTACATATTTTCATATTTTTTAAAAATTTTATTATATGTGGAAATACCCGATAGAGTAAGGGTAATAGTCTTAGAATACTATAAATTTAAACCTAATTAAATTAAATATTATTAATTTATTGATTATATATATAAACCCCAACCTAATTAAATTAAATATTATTAATTTACTAGTTATATATATATATAATATTAACATGTTAAAAGTATATTTATCTACTTTGATTTTGTATCAGTTATATTTATAAATAAATTTTAAATCAAAAATTGATTTAATTAATTATTATTAATTCATTAGATATATATTTTTAAATAATAGCAAAATTATAAAATATATTTATTTAATTTGAGATCCATTCATTTTAAATCTATACATGTATTTTTAAAATTTAAAATCATAAACCAATATTTAACTGGGTTAAGGTACATAGTTAAACTTAGGTATGAAAATGGGTACTCATTAAATGAGTACTTAACACTACCAAACCTAATTAAATTGGGTTCAGATAACTTAAAATAAGGTTTTAATTGGGTTAGGGTAATAGGTTTAATACATGATTTATAATCAGGTAGAATTTAGGTACTAGATATAGGGTACCTGAAACTCTATACTATTTATAATAGTAATAATTATTAAAATTTTATGATAAAATTTACAAAAAAAAACATTTTATAGAGGTGGGACTTTATACGGTTGCGCATGGAATGATGTTGTAGGTGGCTTAAATATTATCAAATCCCGATACAAATGATATCCATCAACCACCCATTATTACTTTCCAAACCATTTTTTCCATTCACTTCAATCTATTTTCTACATCCCCACCCATATTCCAATTATTGAATCATCATCATCACCCTACGCTTTTTGATCATCACTTCTCCCTTGGATTGTCATCATTAACCTTACGACCATCATCGTCCCCCTTGATGGCCATCACACCCTCAATAATTTTCCCTAAAATCTAATTCTCCCAATGACCATACCTACTTGTAACCATAATGTTGGTGTACATCCACCCTGTATCTGAAGGTAGCTTTCACCAATTAAAATGAGAATAAGGAGGGACTTCCCTTTGTGGGGGCCTTTGATATTCCTATACCTGATATTTGAAATGGGTGTATGTAAGGTTATATATAAAAAAGAAACATGACTATTGTATATATAAACATTGAACATATAAATGTTGGATATATGATCATTGGATATATTTTCTTTGGATATAAATATACATTAAAGTTTTTTAATTTTTAGTGTTGAAAAAAATCCCTCAAGATTTTGGTTCAGTGTTTTTAGGGTTGTGTTTGTTGACAAAGCATATTGATAATGCTCTATAGCAGAGGTGATAATTGGTAATTTATGAAGGGAAGTCCTTGGATAAGGTTACATGTTTCCAAATAAGTTTAGTGTTTAAAGTGGTGATGTTTCCTAGTGTTTTCCAAATTTTTGGGTCCGATAATTTCAAGGAAGATCAAAGTTGATTTTGTAGTAAAGACATGATTTTTACACAAGTGAAAAGTTTTTATAATAAAGTAAAAGTTATGAAAACGTAGTTATTTGAATATTCCTCATTGATAATATAGAAAAGGGAATATTTTCAGGAAAATTTGGAAAATTATAGAAACATGGAGTTGCATGAACATAGTGCATGCAGAAGAGATATTACATGAAGATGGTGAGGTGCACATGAAAAGTGTATACAAAGGTGTTATGTTTTATGGTCATATAAAGTTATATGAACAACATATAAAGTTATGAAAATAAGGTGGATTTTCATAAAGGGTTATCCACACCTTTAAATAGGTCACTACCCCTATCATTTTCATAGAGAAATACTTAGAGGATCTGAAGGACTTGTTTTCTGATAAGACTTACACGAACATACTTATTGTATAAATGATTTTACACAAAAAAAGACGTGGGAAGAAAAGAACTTGTATCTTCATTAACATGTGGGTTATAAATATTTTTGAGAGTTTTTATAAAGAGTGTAGTTGCACAAAATTATGGGAGTTTCATGAAAGTGCGGAAGATATGAGAAATTTGCGTAAAGGTTTCCCAAAATAAGAAGTTGCACAAACCTAAAGGGAACTGCATTGAATTTATATGGTAAATTTGAATTAATCAATTAGATGAAATAATAGCTTCATATAACACCAATTTTAGTGTTAAACAAATTAAATATGATACAAATCATAAGAGTATTTCTTTGGAGGAGCAGTGAGTTCTTTTCAAAAGAGAGAGATCAGTGCGTTCTCATGTTTGTAAAATGGGAGGGACAATGAGTATACTCCAAACATTATAATAGTGGTTCAATTAGTTATTCTAGTACATTGGAATATTTCCTTTGTATGCTCCTTGTATTATCTCGATTATAGTGAACTAAGTAAAATTATTATCTCCCTTTCATGCTTTCATTTATATTTATATTTTTTTGTAAGAAGAAAAGTGAGAATATTTTTTTAATGAAAAAACATGATCAAAAGGGGTGTTTTTTTAATCCATAAGACCCTAATTCACCCCCCTTCAGGGTATTTAACATAGTGGTTCCAACAATTGGCATGAGAGTCAAAGGTTAAAATTAGTGATATTATCTCAGTGGAAGCTATGGAAACAATCAATCATAAAGGGATTATGATCTTTGAAGGAAATAACTTTTAGCTATGGAAGAATCAGATGTAGTTCTACTTATGATCTTTAGGAATTTATGTATATACAACTTCTATGTATGGTATTTTAATCAGTATATATAATGTGGCTTTATTAGAAGTAAGATGTAATTAATGAGATGCCGATTCTAGAGGAATCAATTCTTTTAAGGGGAGCTTTATCCAACACAATATATATGAACGTGGTGTTGTATAAATACTTACCCAATTAATTGAAAAAGTTTATTAATATCTATAAAGGTGATATAAAATGTGAAATTGGAGTATAAAGTTCCAACAAAATAGACAAAAAAGTGTTTGGAGAAGCAAAAGACACATCAGAATAACAAAGATAGTATAAGGCTTGATTGAAAATAGAAAACAATGATGGTTAAGGACCTGAATATAAGAACTCACTAAGAATTTGAAGGTTGATTTGGGTATAATTCAGAATCATAATACTTAGAGAACTCAATGTAAAATTGGTGATATAACAATGATATACAAAAATTTGCCTCATATTTTGTATTATTATTGTGGAAAGAAAGGGCGTTTTCAAAATATATATTCCATAGCTAAATGGAATCATAGGGTATAAGTTAACTAAAGGTAGCTAAGCAGAGTTCAATATTCTAGGCATGATTTTGATGGTCACTATTTCCAGTGTAGAGGATTTGAACATATGGAAAGATATTTCTTATTAACAATATAAAGGATTATGCCTATAAAGACCCAAAGCATAAAAAAATACCTCAAGGAATACTTAGCTTTTCAAGATGAAGTTGGTCTATAATTTTCCTAATAGTATCAAACATGTCAATCAACAATAGGTTTAAAGCTAAGGAAAAATATAAAAAATAAAATATCTGAGAAGGCATCAGTTGTAGAGATTTCCATAAAAGAATTAGATTATATTGGTATATGGATCCATGATAGTTGATGCACTTCCCACATGATGAGAAATAAGGATTTTATCATAGAAATCAAGTACAACATGAAAGGTGTCATCATATTCAACAATGATGAAGTCCGAAATATTATTGAATCCAAAAAATCTAGATGTCTTGGCCTTTTAAGGTCTTAGTAACAATTTTATAAGTTTCAATCAACCGTGTGACTCAGGGAATGTAATAAACTTTACCAAGAATATATGCATATTTAATGGAAAATATGGTATATTTATTATGTAATGGAAGAAAATGAAGGGGTATCTCTATCTTTTTAGTGGAGAATAAGACATATATTTTTTACCCAAGGAGGAATAAAATAGATTGTGGAATAAAAAACTTGAAAATTTTAGCTAAAAATCCTTAGAAGATCTGTTTTCTGATCCATCCCTTCATTGGATGCCCGAGTCGACCTAGGATAAGGCTTAAAAGGAATTTTTGATCCCCATGGGCTAGCATAGTTTCCTAGGAATCAAGGAAACACCAATTGAGAATGATTTCTCCTAATAAATAATTAATAAAAGAAACAACAGGAATTAAATAAAATTTTTACATGACCCGTTCATAAACTAGACATCCACACTAGTGAAAAATAAACAAAATATCAACCTAATATAAAACTTGAAGAGTGGTAAACAACAAAGAGCATTAAAAACCTCCATCCCTACCTCAGTCTCCCTCTCCTACAGGGAAAAGACACCCAAAAAATTCCCATACTTGACCACAATAATATCTATACACCTCTGATCGTAGAAAGAAGTAAAAGACTATGTGGACAAAAATACTAAAAAAAATACTATTCCAATAGTTTATAATTATTGGTATAGCCCCATAAACTATTGGTATAGCCTATACCAATAGTTTGGGTGACCATTGGGTGATTCTCCATATGTATAAACCTATACCAATGGTTTTACCAAACCATTGGTATAAAATACCTATACTAGAAATTCTCAAACCATTGGTATTGGTAATTTCAAAGGAAATACCTATACTAAAGGTTTACTCAAACCATTTTCATAGGTCCTCTATTGAAAAAAAATCCAACACTGAGTATGATCCCACAAATTTTCTCTTATATTACAATGACTTTACCACTATCCTATAATATCTTATATATTAATATATACAAATATAAAAATATATGTATGTATATATATATATTAAATTTAAGTATTTATTATTATTATTATTAAAAATAAATAATGGAACCACTTCTACCAATGGTTTGGGAAAATCGTTGGTATAGGTGTCTAGAAAAATTACCTATACCAATGGTTTGACCAAACCATTGGTATAGGTGGAAATATACAGACCTATACCAATGGTTTTCCCAAACTATTGGTATAAGTGTCCAGGAAAATTACCTATACCAATGGTTTGGTCAAACTGTTGGTATAGGTGGCCATATACATACCTATACCAATAGTTTTCCCAAACCGTTGGTATAGGGTGCCTATACCAATAGTTCTTCAAACAATTGGTATAAAATCATTAGTATAATTCAGATTTCCAGTAGTTTTATGTGATAAAGGAAACTAAAATGAAACTTAGACTACAAACATACTTTCCTCCTTGTGACAATATGAGTCACCTACCAACAAACAAGAACCACAACCCCATGGGTGAGAATAAAGGATACACTAAACCTATAATTGAAAATGATAATGTTTAGGTGGGAGAAATAAGCTAAGTAGGGATTCCAAATTAGAAACCATACCCCATGAATTACTTTTAAAAAGAAAACCATTTCATTCTAGTTTGAAATAAAATAATAAAAATAGGTTTTTATTTCAAAGTAAATCACATATCATTCATCTTTAATAAACCTTTACTTTTCTTTTATTAAATGAATAAAATTGTTAAGAAAACATTTTTGAGCCAACAAATCCTTTTATTAAAATAATCAATAAAAAAATACCTATTTTTACAACCTTTAAAAACAAGTTGCAATAGGTTTATTTAGAAAAACGATTTCACCATTTCATTTTCAAAATAGTTTCCAAAGAATGAGATATTTTCCAATAAACCATTTATAATAAAGAACAAGATGATAAAGTAAGAGTCTTAATAATAAATAATATCACAAGGTTCTACCAATAGAGGAAAGTAGAACATTATTTTTATTACATTAGACATAAAAAGAAAACTAAGAAAAAGATTATTTTAAAATAGTACCATGGAAATTTGAGTAAATAAGAGCAATCACAATGGGAAATCCCAAAGAAGATAGGGTAATTGGGGTCCTAGGATCCTCATAATCTCATTTCAAACCACATCCACATATCCCTTCCCATGTATGAGCCACTAGTGGGGATGAACGCAAGGTCCAATGGTACTAACTCATATTATATAGTTTAGTCAATGTTGTCATATAATCCTGCCAGGGAGACCAGCCCGCGACCCTACCAGGTTGCCTAACATAATAGACCTAGTCGACACACCTAGGCACCTAATATTACCATGTACCATGACCATAACCAAAATACATAAGGTACACTACAATTCAAATCAATCATATAACAACACCTCACCTCCCTGCACTGCCAATACAAAGCCTTGTTTTTTAGAATCATACCAACATGATAATCATATCAATTTGAGTCCAAAAAATACATAAAATTATGGGATTCCATTAGAGTACAACTCACCTTTCAAAAAGATTTAGAAATTTCCAACTAGACCTTAGTTTTTAGAAATCAACATTGATGATTTGGAAGAACACTTTTTATACCATAGATTTCACATTCCAAAACCATTATTACCACTTAAAGACATATACAAATTGATATATATATATATATATATATATATATATATATATATATATATATATATATAAGAACCCCTTATACCAATTTAGCAGTAGAAAAACTGTTGAAGTGGTGAAACTGTAGCGGTGGAGGTACTGTAGTGGGAACTGTAGTGGTGGCGGTACTGTAGTGGGTACTGTATCATCCGAGTTACTGTAGTAGTACTTTTCACTAGAGGTCCCTTTGGGTCAAAAAATGGTATTTCATTCCCCTATACCTTTGGGATATGTAATGAGTCTCCCTCTACCTAGACAAAAATGGGCCATTGATTTGCTTTAATAATAAATTGAGGCTTCGACCCCAACCTTTAAAAAAAATAAATAATAAAAAATATATATGCATATATGGATAAGTCATAATTAAAATATAAAAGGAATAGAAATAACTTAGAGGATTTTTAGGAAACCAAAACATGCCATTGGGCCTTTATGGAAAGCTGATCAAAAGACCAAAACATCCTTATTTATTTCAAAACTCACTCATTTTAAACAATTAGAAACAAAGCCAACATCCATGGTTCTTGGAATTTCAAACAATCTTAAAAAAATGATTTAATAAAGAAAACCCATGATGGAAATATGAGGAAAAATATAAAAATCATAAAATAAACTATTTTTATTTATCATAATAATTTTATATAATTTACTTACATTATAATATAAAAAAAACACATGCTAAATTAATCAAGAAATCATGGATTTCATTTTAAAGATTTAGAAATAAGGTAACACACCTCAAATCGAAGAAGAACCCACTTCCTTTGATGTGTGGGGCCTAATACCATATCAACAGAGTCTAAGGAACCCCATAAAATGAAAAAAAACCTAGGAATAATAAATACCACAAATATTAGGCCATAATAACTCCCTAGGGTTAAACAAATCTCATGTTGCAATAAGGAAAGAAAAGAGGGGAAGAAGAGAGGGATATATGAGAGGAAATACTCACATAAGATGATTACACCAAGAATCAGAAGAATAAATGACCAAAAATGGAGGGAGGAGAGGTGGAGGAGGCACACACGGTCAGGACCCCCCTTGGGCATGCATCAAATGAGAGGGAGAGGGGTGATTGGGAGTGAGAGAACCCTCTTTAGAAGATTAATATCATTAAGTTAAAAAGGATCATTTTATTTTTTTGGAAATCTAGACACGACACATGGTTTGGAAAACCGTGCACCCTCTATTGGGATTATGGAGAACTATGCACAAACATGACATATAGTTTGTAAAACCATGCATCGTCCATGTGGTTCAGATCTATCTAATTGTAAAGGTTGTAACACGGTTAGGAAAATCTTTCACCTTAATCATGGAACATTCTTTGCATACCCAAAAAATCCCATTTTAAAGGAAAAAATACCTTGTAAGATAGAGAAATAAATTGAAATCAAAAATAAATAAAATAATAGAATTATGTCAGGTTGGGGTGTGAAAATTCTACCCACCATGACACTTTCTTCCCCCAGAAATTCCAAAAAGATTTAGTTGATCATGACTAAAACAAGAATATACTACTACCCAAGATGAAACCCTACAACTCGAAGAATGACAAGGATACTTGAATTGGTTCATGTTGATGTGTGTGAACCAATATCACTAAGGAAAATTTATGGGAATAGGTACTATGTTCTCTTCATTAACGTTTTAAATAATATTACATAGATAATGATCACCACTCATAAGTCTAAGGTGTACAATTACATTACTCAATATCATAGTAATTTTGAATAGATTATTGGGTAAAAGTTTATAAAATTAAGGATAGATAATGTAACGACTTGAGATTTTGGATCCTTTAAATTATATACTTATAACATGTGTCACATTGTACACCCAATGTAAAAAAACCACAAGACATTAATAATAAATTATTAATAAATATATAATAAACACTATGATGGTATACCATTAATATCTATTACATTTAGGGGATACATAATTAATATGAGTTAATATTGAACAATGTCATAATAAAATACATTTTCTTTATATTTTAAATTTTTTAAAAATTGAATCTAAAAATTTTAAAATGTAAATTTTATAAAATAAAATTCATTTTTTGAACCCCTCTAATGAAAATTTACTTATTATTAATTTTTGATTTTTTTGAAATGATTTTTTAGTTAAAAATATGTTTTTTTCTATTTTATCACTATGTAAGAATATCATAAAAGTTTAAAAAGCATTTTTATGTAATAAAATTTATATTTTAAGAATAAAATAATGCATTTTAATATATTCTTTGATCTTATAAATACCATGTCCAATATTTTTATAACTAAATAAAAATGTTTGTTTAATAAAACTTAATTTAGGTTTTCTATTGGAATTTCACATTTTCAAGGTGATATTCAGTTGTGGATTTACTTGAAAGCCTCATAATTTTCATTAAATTTATAATAAATAAATTTAGGTCATTAACATTAGTAATAATTACAATTTTATCATATATATAAATTTAAAGATTAAAAATTTCATTTTTTAAAAACTATTTTTACATGATTATGTGTGTTTATTTTAAAATTAAATTTTCAAAAATATATAAATTTGATATGATAAAATTATTTTAAAATATAAAGTCATATGGTTAAAATTATGTAATAAGGTTAATTTTAATTTTAGTTATCAAAATTAATTACTAAGGGTAAAAAATAGTTACCTCGGTAAAAAGTAAAAATGATAAAAAGAGTTTTTCTTAGGGGAAATTGAAAAAAAGTTTTTAAATAAGTTTTTGAGATTATTTTAGGATTTATCTTGTCCCAAAATCCACTTTTTTCCACTTTTTATTCATTGACCCTTGAATAGTGTCATGACATAATTCAAAAATGAATTGTGTTTCCAAAAGTGCCCCTTTCTCCCCTAATAAATGGATATCACTTTAACCATTTAAAAGATACACTTAAACATAAAATTCAACCTTTATGATCTTAAATTTTACGCTCAATATAATCCCTTCCCATAAAAATAATCCCTATTCACTCATAATTAGACTAAGACTATCAATTTCAAGAGAACTTCCAAGGAAAAATCAAGTCTCCAATGTAAATATTATCTCCTTATTAAGATTTTATTCTAATCTTAATATTCTTGATATATTATCATCATAATAATATTATTACTTCAGTATCATTTTTATACTGATATGTTTTTATGTTAATGATATAACCCATAGTTATTTATTTCAATCTACTTAGAAAAAATACAGAAGAACATCATTAGTGTGTTGCGCGGACTACCACCTCCACAAATCGACACTGTTTTTTTAATTAAAAACATTAATAGATATTATTAATGGTAGTAATTATGAATAAATCATAAATATATCATATAATTATTATTCTGAAATTTCAAATTTAATATCCACCTTCACCCCTCTTATGCATTGAGAAATAAGAACGCTAATCGTGCGTAGGGGCAGATTACCAACTCCATGATGAAATATTTATCATTTAGATTTTCATAAATTATTTAAAAAAATTAAAATAATATTATTATTTCAATAGAAACACCTACTTAACAATACCCATCAACTGAGTTAAAGCGTGTTCAAGTTTGGGTCGGTTTAACCACCTATATGAACAATGATTTAAAATACAATTATAGATGACTATGGGAACAT
Organism: Viscum album; assembly: GCA_963277665.1. Lineage (NCBI taxonomy): Eukaryota > Viridiplantae > Streptophyta > Magnoliopsida > Santalales > Viscaceae > Viscum > Viscum album. The sequence goes on from OY728158.1 coordinate 1,181,064,592, forward strand.
GAAAAATAATAAAAATTATTATATATTAAGAAAAAAATGATTATTATATTTTTATATAAATATTATATTAAGTATTTAACTTATTATTAAAGTATCATTTTCATTCTCTAAAATTACCGAAATAAGTAGTTTTCAATTCAATTTTCACATAACATAACCAAAGAATATATGGAATGAAATAAGAACATTTAAAATAAATATATATTATATATTATAGAACCATAAATTATATATCAATAATTAACTTGGTATTAAATGATGATTAATGACATCAAAATTATTAAACATGCATAAAATAGTTAAAGTTATTAACACCCTATAGTTATAAAACACTATAACTAATTAATGTACTCATGATAAAGAATTATAATAAGGATTATAAAAGGGTAATATTTATGATTAAGGTTATGAAATAGGTTATCAAGTTAGCTATGACTGTTTGATATGAGGTAATAGTGTGATCAACTAAGCAAGGAAACAAGGTAAGGGATTTTATCTCAATTTCTCTTTATTGAGACATAATTCATATTTATAAACCAATTATTATTTAAGTGGTGTTTATAATACCTAATTAATATAAAATTTAATTAATTATATTTTATTTATGGTATTTTAAGTTTAATTCCATTCTATCCCTTTTATGGTGTTTTTGATTGAATTTTTACTAAGGTTGTAAGGGTTTCATCTTAAAATTTCCTTCTTTGAGCCACATTTTTTATGAACCCAATTCCATTTTTATGATGTATATATTTTATATTTGAGATATTATATCATGAATTAACTTTTATTCATGATAAAATAAGTTTAATTTTAATCTATATCTTTCACAAGGATTCGATTTAAAATCTTCTCAAGTTGTAAGAGTTTTTCATGACTCAAATCTCCTCCTTGGGTCAAATTACTCTTCTTTGACTATTATCTCTAAATATTGATATATTATAACCTATGATGATGTTATGTTATATTTTAACCTTGTTTTATAAGTAAATGATGTTTCACACCAAATAATAATTACTTGAAAATTCAATGGTTTCATGAAAATTCATTTTTGTTAAGAATAATTCCTATTCATTTTAATGAATTTTTCATCCATAACCATATTTTTAATTCCTAATAATGTTTTACTTTACCTAGTTGAAATTCAAATTATTTTTATCTTCAATGATTCATTTTCACAACTTTAATTATTTTAAAACTATGTTTTCATCATCCTTTTAATGATGTGGGTTTTTAACAAGGTTATTTCAAAATGTTTAAAAGGTTTTTCCTTCCTTTCAAAATAAATTTTTTATCATTCACTCCAAATTTTATTTTGATAACTTTTATGTCTTTTTTAAAGTTTTCATTATTAATGATTCTTTTTAAAATAAAAAATTTTCAAATTGTTTTCAATTACCTTTTGGAAAACTTTATATCCTTTTCAACTTTCCATTATTAATGTTTTTTTAAAAATAAAAGTTTTCAAAGTATTTTTACTTCCCTTTTTTGAAATCATTATATATTTTTCAAGTCTTTATTATTAAATATTATTTTAAAAGTATAATATTTAAAAGCATTTTATCTTATCCTTTTTGAAACTTTTATTTATTTTTAAGTACCTTTTATTTGGAAATAATATTTTCAAAATTCTTCTATTTACTTTCATAAAAAATGTTTTTTTGAAAGTAATTTTTACTTCAATGTTTTAAATTTTTTTTGAAAACTTTTGTATTTTTAATTATATTTACCCTACAAGGTTTATATTTCATGAAGATATGTTTTTATCACCCTTTATATATTATCATGATATGATTTCTTTTTAAAAATGATATTTTTGATATTAAATGATTTATTAAGTTCAGGTTATGTGATGTTTTTGAATGTTTTAAGAAACCCATTCTTTTTTCATGGGTTATTTATGATACAATGAATGTTTGATTTTTTTATGGAACTCATATGTATGAACAATGAAGGGTAGGGTCCTATATCACCATCAAATGCATTGGTTTAAGATTTATACCTCATGAGAAAATTTTGTTAAGAACAAATAATTTTTTTGTTTATAATATGAAGCGTGGACATTTTTTTTCATAATATGAAGTGTGTGATTTTTTTTTCAAAAAATGAAGCATAATGATTTTTTTGTTCACAACATAAAGCATGATATTTTTTTTAATTTAAAACATGAAACATGGGAATTTTGTTTGTTCACAACACAAACACAAGAATTTTTTTTATTCACAACATTAATTGTGGGGATTTAGTTTGTTCACAACATGTAGTGGGGAAATTTTATTTGTTCACAACATGGAGTGGGGAAATTTTGTTTATTCACAATGCTATAATTTCTCTATGTTTATAATTATCCCACATTTCAAGTTTTTATCATTTTATTCCACGTTTTCATGATTATAACTTATTTTTAAAGCATTATACACTTTTATTTAATACTCACATGTTTTTGGTTATTGATATGTATTTTGAGCCAGTTCATAACTTTTATGATTCCTTAATGGAATTTTTACGATATTATGTTTATATATCTCATTTTATGATTATCATCCATGGTATTTTGATCTTTTATTAAAGTTATGACTGAATCCTCTTTTTATTATGAAAGAAAATACCTCTTTAAATATGGGTAGAGGGAGACCCATTACATATCCTATGGGCCCAAGAAAAAGTTGTCTGCAACATTCTTGCATCATAGCCTTCCCACATCATGCCTGTGTCACTACCTACCCATGTCACGCCTACGTCACCACCCCTAATGTCAGCACCTTCATTATAAATACCCCAAGGGGATTTATGATATATATTTCCCTTACTAAGAGTTTGAGATCACCCCTTTCTTTTTTTTATAGTCCCCAAGTTATGGAGATGATCATATCATGTGATATGTATAGAAAAGGTATAAAGGATCATGATTATGGATAAATGTTCATAAGTATAGTAAAATAATATGTTTATGTAGCTAATATCTAAGACACTAAAACTTTAGGTCCTTGGATTGTGTGACTTTTGGTAGATGTATAATCTAAATCATGAGATTAATGTACTATTTATGTTTTGTTTAGAATGGGTCTATATAGTTAGTATTAGAGGATAGTTTAGTTATTTTGGAGATTAGTTTAGTTATTTTTAGATATTACTTTACATAACTTTAGTGAAAACCCTGGGGAGAAGTCTAAGGGATGAGTCTAAGTATAGGATAACATCCCGATGTTTTGATAATGTAGAGATTGTGTGGTTATCCAAGCAATTACATCCTTTTCTGAATACTACAAGTGTATACAAGATCTTTCATAGTTTTACCTAGGGGTAATAACATCAAAGAGTCTATATTGGGTATTAACTCGACCATCACTTAGTGTACGACAAAGAGACCTAATTGAACACCTACTTTAACACTCTTGGGGGATACTATTTAGCTGATCATATGATCATTATATACCACTATGAAGGATTGATTTACTCATTAAATTTAGGAATTAGGTTAATAAGTATGAGAGAACACAACTTAAAGTAACATAGGTAGAACCAAGAGAGTTATAGGATTAACCAAGTATTATATATTTTAAATAAAAGTATCATAGTTTTAAATGAAGGTGTTATTGGAGAATACATCATAAGATTGAGCTTTTTATATTCATATACACTAATTCTTTTGGACATTATCATAAACTTTTTGGATTTAGTATTTAGTTGAATAAAGATCAAGGAAATGAAACTATAAAAGGTACTCCCCTAAGAACTCAAGAAGAATATTTGGGATAAGTAGTTTCTTAGTATTACCAAGGGAAATGATTTGGATATCTCAATATAATATATATATTGATTTTTTCACAGATTTCTTACATTATTTCGTTAGTAAATAATAATTAAAATTATGAGGATACAATTTATTTATGGAGGGTGGAGGGGGGATGTAACGATATAAGATTTTGGATCCTTTAAATGCATAATATATTCTATAATTTGTGACAAATTCTATAAAAAACATAAAAAAACCACAATATATTAAGAAGACAGTATTAATATATATATATATATATATATTAAATAATAAGATGGTAGACCATTAATAGCTATTAAATTTAGTGGATAAATAATTAATATTATTTGATATTAAAAAATATTATAATAAAATATGTTTTCTTTATATTTAACCTTCTTTCAAAAAATGAATTTACAAATTTTATAAGGTAAATTTGATAAAATAAAATTCATTTTAGAACTCCTCTCATAAAAATTTACAAGTATGATTTTTTTTAAAGATTTATTTTTTAGTTGAAAATATGGATTTTTTGATTTTATCACTATGTAAGCATATCATAGAATTTTAAAAAACCACATTTTAATATATTTTTTGAGTTTATAAATACCATGCCCTACATTTTTATAACTAAATAAAAAATTTAGTTTAATACAAATTGATTTTAGTGTACTATTTGAATGAAGTATTTTCAAGGTGAGATTCAGTTGTGGATTTCATTAAAAGACTCATAACTTTCATTAAATTTATAATAAATCAATTTATGTCATTAAAATTACTAATAATGATAATTTTATCTTATATATAAATTTAAAGATGAAAACTTTATTTTTCTAAAAACTAGTTTACACAATTAAGTGAGTCAATTTTAAAATTAACTTTTCACACATTTAGAAATTTAATATGATAAAAATATTTTAAAATTTGAAACCATTAGGTTCAAATTATTTAATAAGGTCAATTTTAATTTTCGTTATCAAAATTAATTACTAAGTTTAAAAAATAGTTACCCCAATAAAAAGTAAAAAAGGTAAAAAGAGTTTTAATTAGGGAAAATGGACAAAAAATGTTTTAAAATAAGTGGTTGAGATGAGTTTAGAAATTAACTTTTCCCAAAATCCATTATTTTTACTTTTGAGACATTTTACCTTGAATAGTATCATGGAATTATTGAAAAATGATGAGTGTTTATAAAAGTTCAATTTTCTGCTCTTATAAAAGGATATCAATTACACACTTTTGAAGCTATAATTAACCTTAAAATTCATCATTTAAACTCTAAAACTTTAATCTCCTTATAATCCTATCCCAAAAAAATTAGCCTTTGGTAACTTATATTTATCCTAATACCTTCAATTTAAAGGGAACTTCCAAGGAAAAATCAAGTCTCGTAAGTATTATCTCATTATTAAGATTTTATTCTTAATATTAATCTTCAAAATATCATATCACCAGAATAATATGATTAATTTAGTATAATTATTATACTTATATTTTTTTATATTAATGTTATAACCCTTAGTTATTTATTTCCATCCACTAAAAAAACAAAAGAATATTATTAGTGCTTTGGGTGGACTTCCGCCTCCACGAAGCGACATTGTTTTTTTTTTCATTACTAAATTTCATGGATGGTATTAATGGTGGAAATGATGAAGAAATATGATATATGTCATATAATTATGATTCTAAAATTTCAATTTAATTTTCACCTTCACTCCCTCTCACACATTGAGAAACAAGAACGCTAATCGTGCATACATGCAGATTACTGCCTCCATGATGAAATTTTTTATTTTTTCATTTATATTTTCATAAATTATATAAAAATATAAAAATATGGTTAAAAATTATCAAAAAATTAAAATAATATCCTTATGATTCTGTTATAATGATATTACATCAAAATAAACACCTTCATAACTATACTCGCTAACTGAGTTAAACCGTGTTCAAGTTTGGGTTGGTTTAACCACCTATATAAAAAATAATTTAAAATATGATTATGGATGAATATTGGAATATTAAAAATAATAATATTATTATCTATTATTAAAATCATGATTAGTTTATTTTTATTGAAATATTATATTAAGTATTTAACTTGTTATTAAAGAAACATTTTTTCTTGCAAAAATTATCGAAATAAGTATCAATTAAATTTTCACATAAAGTAAAAAAAATATGGAATGAAATAAGTAAATTTTAAATAAATATAATTTTTATATTATAGAATCATAAATGATATATCAATAATGAACTTGGTATAAAATTTGTTGGTTCTGGGCGCAGCGGAAGCGTGGTTGGGATGAGACCCAACTTTGATTTTTACCATGATCAGTGATTATTCTGGGATCAATACGATGATGAAAACCAGTCTCCAAGGAATATAATCAAAGATTTAGATAAATAATAAAGAGGCCTGAAACCTTATAGAGGATCTTTCACATCATGTTTATAATTAATTTAATTAATTTCATAAAGAAAAATAATACTTGTATCTTTGGTATTTTTCTTTGTTGATGATGTTGATTGTCCGGAATGACCCTTCCAGATTATCTCATTGCACTTGTAAGGATAAAAACTAGAATCCCTCTAGCGGTGATCCACACATGCTTCGATGACATCTGATCTATACCACTCGTTCTCTGGGTGCTAGTGCGGCTAAGTGAGTGTCATGTGTCGGTCGTTCTTGATCATTTATTCTTCAGCCTTGAAGAACGCCTCTCATTCTTGAGATAGGAGAGAAGAGGATTCAAGAGAGAAATTGTTTGGCTCAATAATTCTCAATTCACCAGGCGTGTGGTGTGGTCTATAGAACAATAGGGGTACTTTCCTATTTATATACATGAAATTTCAGTTACAATATTTAATTTCATCGCAACAATTAAATACATTCATGAACTTAGAGAAAACCCATGCATTTAATAATAATACCACGTCATAATTTATAGTGTACCAACTTGTGAAAAATGGAATTATAAATAAAATTCTGCGTCACAAAATAATAGCAACGTTATTTTAATTTTTTTCAACTAGTTAAATAATTATTTTACTACCGGACCGACCTTGGTCTGCTCGAACTCCACTTCCATTTATTGAATACCTGAATAAATAAATAAATAATTTATTCTCTTAAATAAATATTTTATTTACAAACTTGTAAATAAATATTTATTAAATGTTCAATAAAATAAATAAATATATTTTATTTAATTTATGCAATCATCATAACTTGAATAAAATTATTCCATGGTCTTGAGAATAATATCTATATAATTAATTATATTCAAATAGAATTTATCTGAGACCACCAAAAACACTTAGTGTGTGACCCTATAGGATTATTTCTCATTGGAATTAAGTAGGCTTACCTAAAGTCCAAGAGTACTGTTTAACATTGGGTCAAAGCACCCAAGAGAAAGAACGTAAAGTCACAACAATGAAATCCACATACGAATGATCATTGTGTAATATAATCCATTTGTCACAATATCTCATCAAGCAGGTTTTATGATTGTATCATCAACTTTTATGCTTGATACATTGTTCTTTGACTACTTGAAATAAACTCGTCATTACACAATGAACATGTAATTTCGTGCGATGGTTCTATTTCAATCAAAGGTCCGAGATATCAACTTTCATAAATGGAAGGGATAAATCCTTCCTCAACTTATCCATTAATAACATGCCACTCGTGACGCACCCAACATACCCTACTTCCCACCAACTGTCTGCATGATGTTTTTCATTAATAAATCAAAGTGCATAATTTGTGACACGTATTAATGATAATATTAAATTTTAAGGACCATTACACATGCTCAAAGATAGAAATATCCAATGACACCAAAACATGCGGAATTCCTACTAGTGGGTCTGTTATCGTAATCTTTTATCTTGGAGATTACCAAGTGTGAACTTCATGAGAGGAAGTCTCATCTGCTTACGAGTACTCGTACCTGACGGTCTGCATGCTATGTGTCCCATTATAGCATGTCATCCAACTGAAGAACTATATTTAAGAATATTTTTATAGCCTTTCAAGGTTCTTACCATAGCGGGGAACTGCCGTGACCTTATCAATGCAACAAATAATATATGAAATTATTACATTATATTCATACAGAACAATGAAAAATATGTAATAATACATTAAATATCTATGTAATCAAAGTAAAACCACTTGCTTCTAGGACACCAACTCTTACAAACTCCCACTTGGACTATAGACAACTGATTATGACTTTCAGTCCATTAGACCTCACATGATAATCATGTTTCTACTGAGTCAAGGATTTAGTCAAGGGGTTCACCACGTTATCTTCCTTGGAAATACTGCTCACTGTAACTTCACCTATTTGAGAAAAATCCCTCAAGAGATGATACTTCCAAATCATGTGCTTCGTCTGTTGATGTGACCTTGGATATTTTGTGAGAGCCACCACTAAAGTATTATCACAGTACAGTGTGATGGAATCTTTTCTGCTAGGTATCACATCTAGCTCCTAGATGAAGCTTCACATACAAACTGCTTATTTAGCTGCCTTATAAGTTGCGATATACTTAGACTCTGCTGTAGAATCTACGAACACACTCTACTTTGAGCTCTTCCAGCTCACTGTACCTCTATTCAAAGTGAATATGTACCCCGTTTGTGACTTCATGTCATCTTGATCAGTCTGGAAACTAGAATATACATATCCTCTGATGACTAGTTCCCCATGTCCTCCATAAACCAAGAACATATCCTCAATATTCCTTAGATACTTTAGGATAGTCTTCACTGCCATCCAGTGAAAGTCACCTGGGTCAGCTTGATATTTTCCTACCATACTCAATGCATAGGCGACATCCAGCCTAGTACATAGCATGACATACATGACCGAACCAATCACTGATGCGTATAGAGTCCTTTCCATTATCTTTCTTTCCTCATTTGTCTGAGGAAACATTTTCTTGGAAAGATGAATGCCATGTGATACTGGCAACAATCCCCTCTAGGATTGTTCCATACTAAATCTCTTCAGTATCTTATCAATGTATGTACTTTGGATTAGGCCCAGAAATCTCTTGGATCTATCACGATGTATCTTGATCCTAAGAATATATGCTGCCTCACCCAAGTATTTCATGGAGAATCATTGATTCAACCATGCCTTAACAGACTGCAATACTGGTATCTCATTTCCAATGAGTAATATGTCATTAACATATACTATTAGGAAAAAAATTCACTACACTAAACCATTTGTAGACACAAGGCTTACATTCATTTTTGATAAAACCAAATTATTTTATGGCTTCATCAAAACTAATGTTACATGAATTGGAATCTTTCTTTAATCCATAAATGGATTTATGCAACTTGTATACCATATTCACATCCTTTGGATTCACAAACCCTTCAGGTTGTGTCATGTAGACATCTTCCTAAAGGTTCCCATTAAGAAATGCTATTTTGACATCCATTTTTTAAATCTCATAGTCATGGTAAGCTGTAATAGCAAATATAATTCTGATGGATTTCAGCATTGCAACTGGTAAAAAGGTTTCATCATAGTCAATTCCTTGACGCTGTTTAAAACCTTTTACAACCAGTCGTGCCTTATAGGTACTGACTTGTCCTTCCATGTTCAGTTTATTCTTGAATATCCATTTGCAACCAACAGGCTTTACATAAACTAGAGGATCTACCAAAATCTTGACTTGATTTTGGTACATGGAATCCATTTTAGAATTCATGGCTTCTTACCACTTGGCAATGTTTGTGCCACTTACTGCTTCCTTGTAGGTTAGAGGATCATTATTATAAACTAATAAGGAGTCACCATCCTCGGTAAATAGAAAACCATACCATTACGGTTCTCTAACCTATCTTGTACTCCTACGTAGTACTTACGTCTCTGAAACAGATTTTTATTCCATGGGGCTTTGTGAAATCTGTTCCTGTACCAACTCTTGTGCACCTTGAACCTCAAATTCATCAAATTCTATCTCGCTCCCACTATCTCTTTTGAATATGTGCTCCCTATCAAGGAATATGACATGTATTTACACTATAACCTTTATTTCTAATGGTTTGTATAGGTAATATCCCCTTGTTTCCTTGGGGTATCCTATAAAGGTACACTTTGTGCCTCAGGGTGCAAGTTTATTACCTAAAGAGGCCTTAACAAATGCTTCGCTACCCCACACATGTAAATTCAATAACATGGATTTTCTTCCACTCCAGAAATCGTATAGAATTCCATTTATCGATTTAGTTGGTACTTAGTTTAGTATGTGTGATGCTATTTGTAACACATATCCCCAAAAGGATAGTGGAAGACTTGTATGACTCATCATTGATCTCACCATGTATAACAATGTGCGGTTCCTTCTTTCACTTACACCATTCCATAGAGGTGTGTAAGGAGGAGTGAGTTGGGATAGGATCCCAAAATCTCATAAGTAATCAATGAAGTCCTGATTAAGATATTCCCCACCTTGGTCTGAGCAGAGTTTCTTAATCTTCTTACCAATCTAGTTTTCAACTTCATTATTGTATTCCTTGAACTTATCAAAGGAATCCGACTTATACCTAATTAAGTAGATATATCAATATCTACTAAAATAATTAGTAAAAGTTATGAAGTATGAGTACCCACCCCTTGCTTCAACTGGAAATGGTCCATACACATCGGTATGAACCAATTCAAGAAGCTCTTTCCCACCAAATGGGGCTTTAGTCATTTTTCCTTGTAAACATGCATGACATACGCCAAGTGGTTTTAGTTCAAAAGAATCTAAATATGAATCTTGATGTAACTTTGCCAAATTTTTTTCGTTTACATGACCTAGCCAATGATGCCAAAGTTGGGTGTGGTATGATTCATGTGAAGTATCTTTGTCATTGATTTCCATTACTTAGTTTGTGTAATCCAACACATAAAGACTGTTGTATAAATGTTCCCTATCAAAACAAATGCTATCTTTATAAAAGAAGCAACATTCATTTACAAACTTGAAAACAAATCCATCTATATCTATTATGGATATATAAATTATGTTTTTGGTTATATAAGGCACATAAAAACAACCCTTTAACACCAAGATCATCCCAGTTGGCAATGTGAGGTGGTAGTCCCTCACAACAACAACAACAAGTCTGGCTCTGTTGACTGCTTGTAGATCTACCTCCTCTTGATCAATCTTCCTAAATATACTTGGTTCCTATATTTGGATACATATGTGAGAACCACAAGCTATATCTAATAACCAATTTGTATAAATAGATATATTTCATTTGATAACAAACGCACCTGAATCTTCCCCTTGATTCTTAGGCTGGGTGCAGTTCTTCTTCCAGTGGCCCTTCTTGCCACATGAAAAACAAATAGCCTTCTGTTCTCTTGCCTCCCCTTTGATCTTATTTTTCTTAGAAGGCTATGAAGAATCTTTGGGCTTAAATCTCATTTCCTTCCCTTTCATCTTATTCACCATAAGGACAGAAGGATTTTCACACTTCATATCTTTTTCCACTTAGTGAATGAGGATAAGAAGATTAGATAGAGACTTATCAATGTTGTTCATATTGAAATTGACAAAAAAGTTAGAGAATCTCTGAGGGAGTGATGTGAGAATGAGATTAGTGCCTAGTTTCTTTGGGGAGTTTAAAACCTAGAACCTCCAGGCGCTCAATGTAGCCAATGAGCTTGACTACATGAGGCCCAACTGGGGAACCTTCTCCAAGCTTACTCTGAAAGAGTGCCTTAGAGATATCAAACCTTTCCTATCCTGCTCTCTCCTGGTAATGACCATGGAGGTGATCAAGCATGATATGAGCATCCATGTTTTCATGAGACTTTATGATATCACCAGACATTGATGATAACATCAAACATTGAATGTTGATCGCATCATTCACATGTTTCTTATAGACTAGGGAATCCTCATCACTCGCCTCTTTGGAAGGTGGATCAGGTAATGCCGACTCCAACACGTAAGACTTCCGTTCAAGGTATATGACAACCCAAAGGCATCTAAACCATTCCTGGAAGTTACTGCCAGTGAGGATGTTGTCTTTATCCAGAATTGATCATAGGGATAATGTGGTTGATGAGTTTGTCATTTTTATTCTATAATTAAAAGAGAAGATCATTAGTAACTTATTGATTACATTTTATAAGAAATAATAAATTTTATTAAGTCTCCCACTATTTTATCAAGTCCCAATAGCCCTCACCATTGAACTCAGAATGTCCAGTTTCCATGAAATTCTAGTGGAAATGATCCATATTCCCCTTAGCATAACCCCAAAAAGGGTTGATCAAGCTATTAGAAGGTATTTAGGTAGGCATGTCTTTGCCAACTACAGGCTTACAACTCCTTGATATGTTGAGTGGACTCCCCAATCCTGAAATCATGACTTTGGATTTCCTCAACTATTGCCTCCAATATTACACAAAGTCTAGCAAGGGCTACTACTCTTGATGTAATATGGTTAAGTCAACCCAAAACCTTTCACAAGGGCTTCCTATATAAAATTAAGTGTCCCAACAAGTGTTGGTCAAACACACAGTTTTATTGAGTTTTTCCCTTAATCAAGTAACGGAAGGCTTGTTCTGACTTAATATTTTATTTGAAGGATTTTTTATCTCTTATGCATGATTTTCTTATTATCATTATCACATGATTTTTAATATTAAGTGGAACTTACTTAAGTGATTAACCATGTCTTGATAATACTTATGCATAAGTCTAGTTTATTTTAGTTCCATATTGCGTGCTTGTTTAATTTATTAATTATGTGATCGTGACAATGCATCCATGATGATAAACCATGAAACTGAGAGAAATAAAATAAATTAAATGGAATGATCATGATATTTTATAATGGTTAGTTTATATAGCGGTTGATAAAATAACCCTGACCTAGGGTAGAAACACCTTGAACCTTTTGGGTTCGTGTTTACAACTTCCACATGTCCACCTCTGTATCTCCTGAGATTGGTTTTGCCTTAGATTCAGCTTGAACCACCTCCACTAGATTGGAAGTTCCATTCATTATATATGCCTTTTTTTAACTCACATATAGGTGAGGGGTAAAAATGGGTTTTACATAAAAGAAACCATGGGCATGCATACCCTACATATTAATGAGGATAAGGCTCACAGACCAAAAAATTTAATTCAAATAAATAAATTAAAAGAAACCATCCACATACAAAGGTCTTGATCTAGATCATGATCATCCATACATGAAACAATATTTATGTATAAATAAAACTAGCAATCAATTCTTTAATCGTTCTTGTTTAAAATAAATCATGCTAGAATCAATTAATTATCATCTTTAATTAATCAATCCTTTTATCTTAAACCCTTTTCTGAATTTCCTTGAGATTATCATCCATCATAATTTTAAACAAATAAATTCATTTAAAATCATATTTGTACATAACTTGTACCTTGGAGGCAACCCAGTGAATTCCTATTCATAACTAACCAATGAGTATAAATGAACATTACATAGATGTTAAATTAAACACATATATTTAAAACACCTATCACGTGTTGTGCCTCAGCTTTATGCCCGTACGATGGTACATGTCTCAAGGGTTTGTATAATATAATAATAAATTTTAATAAATTTGTGTAATTTGGACAAGTACATGACGTGTAGTTCCAACTACATGGCGTGTATTATTTTTCACCATCTATCCGAAGTACATACCTGGGGAAAAAACATGTGAGTATACTTTAGAAATCTTCAGAGTAAAAAACGTGTCCAGTGGGCCACACACCGTGTAGTTCCTCGTTACACGGTCTCCAGTCGGGAAAGTTGTGTATGGGGAACACGGTCTAACCCTAACTCGAAGGGACTACATGCTGTGTCCATTGGTCCACATGGCGTGTAATATGAAAACTACATGCCACCTATTCCTGGTCAACACACGGAGTCATTTAAGACTTAGAAATACTCCAACACACTGCTTGGTTTGGAAGACAGGTCCAATGCATTGAATCTTGACTACACGGTGTGTACTGCCGAATACACGTCGTGCGTTCTGGTGTTGTATGACAAGGAAGCTTTGGAACCTCCGGATGAGATCCTCTATTTTATTTTAATCAAAATTAAAATAAAAGATCGTTTCTGTAAGGTGAACGAGAAACAAAAGTGGAGGAATAGATCTCGAGATTCAGATTTATTGAACGATTAACTTGAATTGAAACAACTAAATTATTAAATGCGTAATTCATCAATGAAATATTTAAATAATTATAAACTATTATGTAACCCCTTTGATACCACTTGAAGGTTTCGGGCGTAGCAGAAGCGTGGTTGGGACGGGACCCAACTTTGATTTTTACCATGATCAATGATTATTCTAGGATCAATACGACGATGAACACCAGTCTCCAAGGAATATAATCAAAGATTTAGATAAAGAAGAAAGAGGCCCGAAACCTTAGAGAGGATCTTGCACATCATGTTTATAATTAATTTAATTAATTTCATAAAGAAAAATAATACCTGTATCTTTGGTATTTTTATTCATTGATGATGTTGATCATCCAGAATGAACCTTCTAGATTATCTCATTGTGCTTGTAAGGATCCAATATAGAATCCCTCTAGAGGTGATCCACACGTGCTCTGATGGCATTCGACCGACACCGCTTGTTCTCCGGGTGCTAGCGCGGTGAAGAGAGTGTCTTTTGTCAGCCGTTATTGATCACTTGTTCTTCATCCTTGAATAACAACTCTCATTATTAAGAGAAGAGAGAAGAGGATTCAATAGAGAAATTGTTTGGTGCAACAATTCTCAATTCACCAGGCATGTGGTATGGTCTATGGAACAATAGGAGTACTTGCCTATTTTTATACATGGAATTTCAGTTACAATATTTCATTGAATAGAAAAAATTAAATACATCCATGAAATTAGAGAAAATCCATGCATTTAATAATAATACCACTTTATTATTTATAGTGTGCCAAATTGTACAAAACGAAATTATAAATAAAATTCCGCATCATAAAATAATAGCAGCGTTATTTTAATTTGTGCCAACTAGTTAAATAATTATTTACCATCTTGAAAATAATTATTTTACTACTAGAACGACCTTGGTCTAATCGAACTCCACTACCATTTATTGAACACCCAAATAAATAAATAAATAAATTATTCTCTTAAATAGATATTTTATTTATAAACTAGTAAAAAAATATTTATCAAATGTTCAATAAAATAAATAAATATATTTTATTTAATTTATGCGATCATCTTAACTTGAATGAAATTATTCCACGATCTTGAGAATAATATTTATTTCATTAATCAAATTCAAATAGAATATAACTGAGAGCACCAAAAACACTTAGTGTGTGACCCTCTAGGATTATTTCTCGTTGGCATTAGGTGGGCTTACCTAAAGTCCAAGAGTACCATCTAGAAATGGGTCATGGTACCCAAGAGAACAAACATAAAATTGCAACAACAAAATCCACATATGAATGCTCATTGTGTAATATTATCCCTTTGTCTCAAAATCTCATCAAGCATGTTTCATGATTGTGTCATCAATTTTTATGCTTGATACATTGTTCTTTGACTACCTGAAATAAACTCGTCATTACACCATGGACATGGAATTTTGCGCGATGGTTCTATTTCAATCAAAGGGCTGAGGTATAAACTTTCATAAATGGATGGGACAAATCCTTCCTCAACTTATCCATTAATAACATGCCACTCGTGACACACCCAACGTACCCTACTTCCCTCCAACTGTCTGCGTGACGATTTTCGTCAGTAAATCATAGTGTGTAAGTCATGAAACATATTAATGATAATCTTAAGAGTCTAAGGATCATTACACATGCTCACAGATAGAAATATCTGATGACACCAAAACATTCAGAATTCCTACCAGCAGGTCTGTTCTCATAACCTCCTATCTTGGATATTACCAAGTGAGAACTTCATGAGAGAAAGTCTCATCTGCTTACGAGTACTCGCACCTGACGGTCTGCATGCTATGTTTCCCATCATAGCATGTCATCCAACCACAGAACTATATTTAAGAATATTTTTATAGCATTTCAAGGTTCTCATCATAGCGGGGAACTGTCATGACCTTATCAATGCAACAGATAATCTTGGACATTATTACATTATAGTCATGTAGAATAATGAACAATATGTAATAATACATTAAATATCCATGTAATCAAAGTAAAACCACTTGGTTCTAGGACATCAACTCTTAAAAAATTATGTGTAATGATATAAAAATTATTAAACATGCACAAAATAGTTAATGTTATTAACCCCCGATGATCATAATACGCTATAAATAAGTAATGTAATTATGATAATGAATTATAATAATGATTATAAATGGGTAATTTTTATGATTAATGTTATAAAATATTTTATTAAGTTTTATATTTTTTTTGTGATAGGAGGTTAGGGTGTAATCAACTAAGGAAATAAGGTAAGGGATTTCATCTCAATTTTCCTTCATTGAGACATAGTTTGTATTTATGAAGTAATTACTATTTAAGTGATATTCACACTAACCAATTGATATAAAATTTAATTAATTGTATTTTATTCATGGTATTTTAAGTTTAATTCCATTCTCTCTCTTTTATGGGGGCTTTGATTGAATTTTTACCCAGGTCGTAAAGGTTCCGTCTCAAAATTTCCTTTTTTTGAGAAACATTTTCTTTTATGCACCTAATTACATTTATGTGGTGTATATACTACCTATTTGATATATTATATTATGAATCAACTTTTATTCATGATAAAATAAGTTCAATTTTAATCTCTCTCTCTTTTATGATGATTTTATTTAAATGCTCCTCAAGTTGTAAGAGGTTTACTGCTTATTTGATATATTATACCATGAATTACCTTTTATTCATGATAAAAGAAGTTAAATTTTAATCTCTATATTTCATGGGTATTTGATTTAAATGATACTAAATTTGTAATAGGTTTTCATGACTCAAATCACTTCCTTATATCACAATCACCCTTCTTTTACTATTATCTTTCAAGATTTATCTATTATAACCTATGATGATGTTATGTTTTATTTTCACCTTCTTCCCAGGAGAAAAAAAGTTTCACACAAAGTTATTATTCCTTGATGATTATATGGTTTCATGAAAATATATTTTTGATAAGAATAATTCCTATTCATTTTAATGGTGTTTTCATCCATATCCATGTTTTTACTTCCCACTGATTTTCTCCTTTATCTAGTGGAAAAAAAATTGTTTTTATCTACAATGATCCCTTTTCACCCCTTTAATAATTTTAAAATTAAGGTTTCATAATCCTTTTAATGATTTGGGTTTTCAACAATGTTATTTAAAAATTCACTACTATACATAAGGCCTTTAACGACACTAAAATAAGGATTTTTCAACCCAAAAAAGCACTGACAGTCAGAGTTCCCTTAAAAGACATAGTCTTTTATCAATGATAAAAAAGCATCAATAAAAGGGTACTTTATCAGAACTTTTACTAGAAATAACAAGGAACACCTTTACCAGTGCTTTTACTAGAACTGATAAAGGGGCATACTTCTACAATTCGCTGTTAAAATTATAGCACATTTCAGTAGTAATAATAGGAAGCAAAGAAAAAATACAGGGAGAGAAAATAAAGAATTTAATTGAAATAAAATTTACAACACAAATACAAGAAAAAAATTATATTATATACATTTCAAAAATTGGCCTGTATAACTATACAAGTAAGTAAAATTTATCACAGACATTCAAAAAAATAAATATTCCTTTGTCTTTGGATCGAGTTCCCCAGTAATGCTATTAGTTTTCAAACAAACTACCCTAGATCGATCAGAATAATACACCTATATAAGAAAAAAATTACTATGTTAGTAATACCATAAATAAATAAATTAAACACAAAGTGTCAATTTTAAACTAAAAATATATACTTTGATTCATACTAGGCACATTGTGTGTTGGATTGAGTTGCAGTTGATTCTTACACATCACACCATTTATTGTTATTCTCAAAAGTAGATGCTATTGAATTGGATCACATCCATGGTGATAAAAAACTCACTACGTATGTGATCCAATTAAATATCACTTGATTTTTGAGAACAAGATTTCAAATGTCACACCATTTCTTATTCTTCTTCAAGCATTATCTCTATAAAAAGTAACTAAACAAGTATCAAATAAAAATTATAAAGAAATTAATTAAGTAATAGTAGATAAAATTATGAGAAAATAATCTGGGCATATTATACTCAGTTTTTCCTATGTGATGTGTATTTTAAACTAAAATGACACTTAAATATATTGAAAACACACACATTGAGTCATACCGACCACATCATGTGACCGATTGACGTGTGGTTAATTTATACACATCACAAATGAACTATTGATCATTTTCATAAAGTTTGAAAAAAATGATCTCATTTTCTCAGTATTGATTACTAAAGTGTTATTTAAACTAAAATGACACCTTTATATTGACAACACACACTTTGAGTCATATCGGTCACATCATGTGTCAGATTGATATGAGGTAAATTCTTACACACCAAAAATAAATTAAAGACTTTTATCCTAAAGTTTAAAAAAAATTTGATCTTTTTTTCTTGGTTTTGGATATTTAATGTGTGTTTTAAACTAAAATGATACTTTTATATTGAAAACATATACTTTAAGTCATACTGACCACATCATGTGTCATATTGGCATGTAGTCAATTCCTACACATGAAAAATGAATTATGAATCATTTTTATAAAGTTTGAAAGCAATTTGATGTAAGATCCTGAACTTTTATGGAGAAATATTAGGCATGTTTTCAGGTAATTTTTGTTATTATTAAGTAACTTTGGGTTGGGGTATGACCTCGAGTGTGTTTGGGTGAAGTTTTTAAGGAAATTGAAAAGATAGGGGGCTATGCACAGTTTGCACACGGTTTGGATAAACTGTGCGCAAGATAAACGCGCATATAGTGGAGGTCGGCGTGGTTGGTGCATGGTTTTTCTAACTGTGCACCATTGAGCCGTGTGGGAAGTGGAAGACCAAATGGTTGGCGCATGGTTTGCCCTAACTGTGTGCCTCTGCCCAGCAAACCATACATGCGAAATTTTAAGATCCTAAAATACTTTTTAAAACCACTTGAACCTCAGATACTTCCATATTTTGACCTTGGATTGGGATTGAAAAATTATAGGTGCTCCTAGAGCCTTTTGAAGTGATTCCAAGGTGATTTAAACACTGTTCTTCGATATTGAAAGCCCATATTTAAGATACACTCTCTTCCCGGTAAGTGGATTTCATCCCATTGCTTCTCCCATTCTTTCCTATATCTTTCCTTAATATTTTCATGGAATATATCTACTCTTTTCATGGACTAAACCTATGAGTTGAGATAAATATATTGGATTGTGGATCTAGATCTAGTTTTTCAAGATCTTTATGCCTTTGATCTTAATTTTGGTTTAGGGATTTAGATTCAGAGCTTGATCGATGACGTTGTGCCACTCGGATTTTGGGGATTTCTATTGGGATAAATTTCATAAATAATCCAAGGTAGGTGGTCTAAATCTATATCCTATAGTCATGATTTTGATATGTGTATGTGAGTTTATGATTTTATAGCTTCCCTTGATAATTTATTGCCTAAATTGGAGTAATTAGGAATGTGGAATTGACTTATGATCGCCTTGGTGATTAATTGATAATTTAATCACAAAACAAACGAAGGGGGGTTTCCCAAATAGTTATTTTGGTGATTTTTTATGGGTTTACATATTGTAATTGAGATATTTAATTGGTTGTGTTAAGATAATTAATTGAGGGGAATTAAATATGAAATGATGTTTGGCTGTGTAAGATGATTAATTGTGATAATTAATTATGTTCCATGATGTTGACCAAAGATAACTAATTGTGAGAATTAATTACGTTCCATGACATTGATCAATGATAATTAATTTTGAGAATAAATTATGACAAGTTTAGATTTGATATGGATAATTAATTTTAAAGAATTAATTATGGAAAGATAATTGTATTGATTAATTAATTAATTGATGAATTAATTATTGGGTTATGTGCTTAGTTAATTGCTGAGTTAACTAATGGCCTTTGAAATGTTTAACTAATCATTAGATTAGTAATGGAATGATTTGGCTAATTCTTATGAATTAAAGAATTATTAAATGGATGATATTTTTGTGGTGATAGACATGGAGTTCTATACCGATTAGAAGTTGGGACTTGTACATGACATTCCTCCCCAATAGTTATCCAAGGTTGAGATTATGGGGTTCTATGCATGAAGTCCTACACCAAATGAGATATAGAGTGATAGGAATGGAGACCTACACTTAATGAGATTTGGGGTGATAGGCATGATGACCTACACTAAATGAATGATAATAATGAAAGATGATTCAAATGGGAAACATGAATTAAAACTGGGCCTAATGTGATGATTTAAAGATTAAATGACAATGGGATAACTGTTTAATTATGAAATGTATTTACTAATTCATAGAACTGAATGCACTATCTTTTGACTAAACTTGTTTTAGACACCGTTGGTGGTGGCCTATTGAGTTGTACTCACACCCTATTCAGGCCGCCTAATCAGCACCTGAGCAGACTTTGTTGTTGCAAGATAGGATAAGGGAAAGCCCCTGAGATAGGTTGTTTGAGATTAGAGCATGGGAGAGAGAACCCGATGTAGTTTAGGACCTTATTGAGAGTCATTGTGTCTTTAATTTTTGTTTCAATGTAGACACTTAACACTGGAATCATTATAGAATGTTTTAATTTTTAGCTGAGTATTGTATTTTCTGGTTTTGACTATCATATGACATGGTATTATTCTGGTTATTTATACGATTCTGCACTTGGTTATTGTTGTTTTCTTTTATTGGTGCTTTGATTCTAATAAAAGAGGGTATAGTCTCCCCACAACTAACTTACTAGACCCTCACTACCAGTAGGAACCCTCTGGCGTACATGGAGGCGTGCTTGAGGGCATGTGGCCAACTGGCTTGAGGCCCTGTTTAGTAGCATCCGGGTCAGGACGTCACAAAGTGCTATCAAAGGTGTTTTCTTTTCTTTCTTATTCTTTTGACTTACTATTCTGGGAAAGGTAGACATGATACTAGGAAGAGTCGAGGCTTGATAATGAGCTCATGCCTGGGAGTTTCAAACCCATGTATGGGGGAGAATCCGAGTACTCAGGGTGGGATTGTTGTGATTACTGTTTGTTGTTACAGTTGAATATTATTTCACCTTGGGTGACCCACTTGTGGTGTGATGTGATATTTTTTTTGATAATTTTTGAATTTTGATTCGTGGCCTAAAGAGGAACGATACTTGAGTCTACATGCATCATTCTAGGCACTCAGGGTTGTTGTGACATGCATCATTCTAGGAACTCATGGAAAAATGAGTTATGGGTATGTTGTTGAACTTGAACTATTTTTCCTTGTTGAGATATTGAAATAATGATGAAAAATGAGATTAAATGGGTGTCTAATGAGAACCTTGATTAATGAAATGAGAATGATTAATTAAATAATTGTTGAATTAATTAATTTGAGATAATGTGATTAATTAATGGTTGGATTTATTAATGATAATGAATGTACCCTTGTTAACCAATACCTAGGAGTAGGATGGTTAAGGGTAGTGATAAGGCCTTGGTGTTGACCGAGTGGTGAGAAAAATAGAGAGGAAAATGACATGTTGAAACTTGTTATATTAGTTTCTCCTCTTATGTAAATGTTTTAAGGCTGCGTTATGAGATCTAAGACGTGTGTTTGGATTTGTAGAGATATGTCTCCACAAATCTTGTTGAGGGAGAGAACAAGGGGTATATCCTAGAACAAACTTCTAGAAAGGGAACATGAGGAACCATTGGTGCAATATGGGGAGGAAGGGGAGAAATTTTGAGAGAAATTTTCTCGTTTCATGCAATTCATAGAGAGAGACCCAGGGCGGGTTCAGAAAATCATGTTAGAGTTGACAAGAGAGTTTCAGTTGCAGTACCCTCCTACTTTTACTAAATAGGGTGGTCCTGAGGGAGATGAATTATGGATTGAATATATAGAGATGATACTTGAAAATTTGGAGACTCTGGATGGGAGGAGGGTCAAGTTGTCTTCTTATATGCTATGGGGTTCAGCAAAATGCTGGTGGGACATTCAGGTACAATCTGGATAGACTGATGATATGTTATGGAAGGACTTTCTGGAGAAGTTATTGGAGCACTTCTATCCAGAGATGATGAGGCATGAGAAGGTTTTAGAGTTTATGCATCTAACCTAAGGAAGCTTGTATGTAATGGATTATGATGGACTTTTCATAGATTTACAGCATTTTGCTTCATCTTTGGTGGTATATGAGGATTCTTTGGAAAAATTATTTTAGGATGGAATTAGGTGTGAAAATAAGTCCCAGGTGAATATCTTTAGGCTGAAGAAATTCTCAGAAGTAGTTAATCAAGCTCTCATTTTAGAGTGGAACCCAAAGGAGGTTTCCAGTATCGGATAGGTAGTTGTCACTAGACGATCAGGGAGTGTGCCTTCTGAGAACAGGAAGCGCCATTATGAGAACCTTGTCAGGATAATGGAAAACAAGGTGGATATTTATAAGGAACAGTTACACTATACCTTACCCATATGTTTTTTCACCAGTGCGGTAGGTAGGGACACTATCATACACATTTTCCTTGACCACCAATGGAGTTCTGGTTTTTTAGAAAAATGGGGCACCTACAGAAGTTCTATAGGAAGTAGTGATAATCTGGTGCTGAGGGATCAACTGCTCAGAGTTAGAGTGTGGGAAGGGGGTATTCAACACCATATAGTACTGGCAGCTAGAGTTCTACTGGACAAGGCAGTAGATGTAGTAGATGTTGTGCTTCAGGGTATGAGCACCCATATTAGTAGAGTGGTGCTACTCAAGGGAGTCATGCGAAACCACAAAGAATAGGGGAAAGACATTTACATGCAGTGCAACCTACACTTGTGGAGAGCAAGGTTGGTCCATCGATAGTGAGAGGTACTATTCTAGTTAATTCTACTTTAGATACTTCCTTGTTTGATACTAGTGCCTCTCATTACTTTATGAAAATATTGTTAATGGTTTGAGCCTAGAGGTGGAGTACATAAGAGGGGTGATGAATATCGATACACCATTGGGAACACGGTCTAGGTATATCTGTTTATACAAGGGATGTTCTCTAGAGATTGAAGAGTATCGTTTTCTTTGGGATATCTATATCCTTGGTATAACATGATTTGACCTGATTATGGGTATGTATTGTCTAGTCGCATACCAAGCCTACATAGATTTTTACCGCAAGAGAGTGACCTTTGTATCTCCTAAGGGTGACCAATATGTTCACCGTAGAGAATGGGATATCCATGCAAGACGAGCTGGGCCAATTACTCAACAACAAGGAGATCTCACAACCCATGTTACTAGTCTTTTGTTGGATGATAGGAGTGGTAGGCAAGACGTCCTTCCACCAGTAGTGGAACTGTTTCAGGATGTCTTTTCTAAATACTTTTCAGGGTTTCCACCTGAGAGAGATGTAGAATTAACTATTGATCTCATGCTAGTGGTTGAGCTGGTATCTATTCCACCTTAAAGAAGGTCACCAACTGAGCTTCAAGAGCTCAAAATGCAGTTAGAGGAGTTGGAGTATAAAGGGTTTATCCGTCCAAGTACGTTGCCTTGGGGATCACCTATTTTGTTTGAAAATAAGGCCGACGAGAGTTTACGATTGTCTGTCAATTACTAGAAGTTGAATAAAATGACCGTGAAGAACCGATATCCCATTCCATGTATCTATGATCTATTTGACTAGATAAAGGGAGATTGTGTGTTCTCAAAGATCGATCCGAGATCAGGGTATCATCAGGTGAGAGTTTAATATTCTAATATAATGAGAACTGCTTTCAAAAGTAGGTATGGCCTTTATGAGTTCATTTTAATGCCATTTGGGTTGAAAAATTCTCCAACAATGTTCATGGACTTGATGAATAGAATCTTTCACCCACACTTAGATCAGTTTGTGGTGGTGTTTGTGGATGACACCTTGGTGTACTATAAGACTCATGAAGATCATTACCAACATCTTGAAATCATCTTGGGTACACTGAGAGAGCATTGACTATATGCCAAGATATTTAAATATAAGTTTTGGATTGACAAGGTAAACTTTTTTGGGGCATATCATCTCAGAATAAGGTGTGATAGTGGACCTAGAAAAAGTGAAGGAAGTGATTTCTTGGGATCATCCCAAGAATTTTTTTGATATCCAAATATTTTTGGGATTAACTGGTTATTACATGAGGTTCATCCAAGACTTTTCCCAATTGGAAGCACCACTTACAGGTTTGAAAAAGAAAGGGATAAAGTTTGATTGGATAGAAGCATGAGAGAATGCTTTCCAAGAGATGAAGAAGTGCTTGACATTGACACCAATTTTGATCTTAACTGAGCTAGGTGAGGAGTACACGGTGTATTGTGACACTTCTGGGATCAGTCTCAGAGCTGTGTTGATGCAAGTGGATCGAGTAGTTGCTTATGGGTCTCGGAAACTAAGGCCACATGAACAGAATTACCCTACACATGAACTCTAGGTGGAAGCAGTGGTTTATTCTCTTAAGTGTTGGCGACACTAACTTTTGGGTGAAAAGTTTATTGTTTTTACGAATCACAAAAGCTTGAAGTATATCTTTCCACAGTGCGAATTGAATATTTGGCAATGAAGATGGGTAAAGTATATGCAATCCTTTGATTTTGAACTGGAATATACACTTGGGAAGGGGAATAGTGTGGCTAATTCCTTGAGCAGGAAAACTCAAACTCAATTGGTACATGAGTCAAGTGCAGAGTGGAGGATGGTGACTTTTCTAGCATAAATGCATGTGGTAGTTTGGGAGAGTCACGAGAGGATGACTCTGGTTTCTATAGCAGTGGAGTCTATGCTCTTGAGATGAATTAGGGATAGGCGATATGGGGATCTAGAGTGTTAAGACTTAAGGGAAACCATTGAAGGTGGGGAGACACCTTCAGAATATATAATAGATGAGGATGAGATCATCTATATGAAAAATTGGGATGTTGTGCCTATGAGTATGCGAGAGGAAATCATGAGAGAATTTCATGCCTCAAAGTGGGTAGTACATCTCAGGGTGAAAAAATGTACCATGACCTACGACGACAGTTTTGTTGGCTAGGTATGAAAAAGGAGATAACCGGGTTCGTAACAAGATGTTTCAACTGTCAGTAGGTGAAGGCAAAGCATCAATGAACTGGAGGCCTATTGCACCCACTACCTATTCTGAAATGGAAGTGGGATGACATGAATTTGGATTTTTTGGTAGGAATTCCAAAGAATCTTATTAAGAATGATTCTATTTGGGTCATTGTGGATATAATAACGAAGGGATCACACTTATTTTATATCAGGGGAACCTTTACAGTAAAACAGTTGGGAGAAATTTATGTGCGAGAGATAGTTTTTTTGCATGGGGTGCCATGGACTATAGTTTCATATCATGATTCTCACTTTAATTTATGTTTCTAGAAGGGCTTACAAAAGGTGCTTGGTTCATAGGTTTTGTTAAGCACGACCTTCCACCCATAGAAATATGGGAAGTCATAGCGTACCATACAAGTGTTAGAGGATATGATGCGAGCATGTGTATAAGTCCCCCAAAACTTGAACCTCATGTTTTGATAGGTTCATGTTTACATTTTGTTTGAATCTCATAACAACTAAAAAACTTGTTTTTCATGAGAAAGTAATAATATGGTTTTAATTTATATTAGAATGTAATTGAGTAAAACACACAAATGGGCACAAGGAATTTCATAATAAAAAGAACATTTTAGTGTTTACAATGTGTCAAGAACACAAGTAACAATCCAACCCAAAAATTCCTAATAAAAACCTTATCAAAACTATGGGAAGTCCCCCTCCAAATACAACTATACATGGTAAATAAAGAAGACCCTTCGGGTCAGTGAAAATGAAGAACAACACCACCATGATCATATAAACCGTCCTGAGCATCAATGGTATGACAAGCACCATCTTCTCCATCTTCTCCTTCTTCTCCTTATCCTTCTTCTTCTTATTCTTCTTATTTTTCTTGAGTTTAGGACACCCTAAGACAAGGTTTTATATGGAATCAACTCAACCATTACCTTGGGTGACCATTGGAAATCCAATGGCTATAACTATAGTTGTTGGCCTTATGGTGTTTTAACTAAAGAACAATTAAGTACAACTTAGTTTTCTAAAATTTACGTTATGAGTTGAAAAATTATAAGATAAACCCTAACTATGATATAATTCTTTGAATTACACTTAAGTTTTGAAATATAATAAGGAATTCAAAAAAAATTTCAAAAATTTTAATTATAGTGTAAAGATTTTCATTTCTTAAACAGTGTTATAAATTCTGTTTAATTTCTTTATATTAAATTATGTTTTTGATTAAACTAAGTTTTCTATAACACTAGTATAAGAATTATCATGAAGGTTTATTAAATTCTTAGTTCATAATTTTTATGTTAAAGGTTTAGTGTTTCTAAATAATTTGAGCTAAGACAAAATATAATTTATATTCTTTATCCTTCTAAAGTTTAGGTGAAAGTCATGTCTAAAAAGACAATTTTTATAAGGTTTTAATAAATATATATATATTTTAATACTTTTTGGTTTATTTAAAGTTATGTTTTATAAAAAAAAGGGCCACCTAGGGCTATCCTTTTAAGGCTGGGCCAAGGGAGGTAGCTCACACGTAGTGGCTGAGCCTAGCCCTCAGCCCAAGCCAAGGCTGGCCCAAGATCTGACATAGGTTCCCCAAAGGGAGCACAGGAGCAGGAGCACTTGGGCGTGCCACAGTGGGCGCAGGGTCACAACGAGGCAGGGGTAGGCCGAATCTTGAGGGGGAAGGCAGGAGCCCATGTGTAAGGCTCCCTGGTGTGTGCTGTGTTATTGGTGATGTTGTGGGAGGCTTAGGCCTATAAAGTGCCACCAAAACCCTTGCCGATTCGATGTGGGACAAGGATTTTTGAGCAAAACAAGATCTGAGCCATTGGATCGCATCATTTGTGATCTATGCCATCAATCTTGACCTCGCGATCGAACCTCAACAACCGCAAATCTTTCCGCGTTTTTAAAAACGCCGCGACGATCATGAGCCACCCGATCTTGCCACAGGTCGATCCAAGCCGTCCATCACCTTTATAAAAAGTGGATGTCTCCCGACCGTCAGATCAAGCCCAGACCAAATCCTGACCATCCATTTCTCTCCCGGTCTCACCCCACTATGTCATCTTCTTCTTCCCCATGTCCTGTTCTACACCGAACCCTACACCCCATTGCACCATTTCTTTTTGTTCCTTCTTCCACCTTGATAGCCGGGTGAACCCTCCTTGTCCCCCTTTTTCCATAAGTCTTCCCCGACCAATTAATGAATCAGTTGGACTTGGTTCTTCTCAACGGTTATAATAAAAGCTTAGTATATTTTATATAGTTTATAAACCGGTTTCTCCTAAGAACCTCACGATTCTTTTGCTCTCGAACCTCTAGAAAGCTTCAGCCTAGTCTTCCTCTAATTCTCCTTCTCCTCAGACCAATGTAAGGGTTTTTACGCTTTGTCTTTCTCGTGAAAAATCCTATATATATACACGGTTTATATATATATATATATATATACGAGTATGTATATGTTCATACACGCACACGTATATATATATATCATCTCTAAGGTGAATCTAGTTTTGTAAAGGTTAAAATTTTATATGCACTAATATTTCTAAGGTCGATGATTATATTTTTGGGTCGTTTAATATGGTTTTATGTATGAAAAACCAAAAATACACTTAGTGTATATTCGAACATATACACATAACTAAAACCATTCCTATTTTATGTTATTAAGGATTTCATTTACAATCTTCAAAAAAAAGACTTGGATGCGAATGAAGTTTTGGGTTCGAATGGATTTATATTATTACACAAAATTTTAGTTTTTATGTATATATGTCCATGCGTTTATGTATTCAAAACTAAGTATGAGTTTTGGTTTTAAATTTGATGATGTTAACGACTATATCTTGTTATGGAGTATTTATTAAATGTAAGGGTTAAATATTTGTCCTGAATGTTTATTTATTTTTAATATCTTATGACTTGTAAGGGGATCATCTTCTTCTAATTAAATTATTCTCAATATTATTTTCTTTTAAGGGTTTTAATTTTTGTTTTGTCTTGTTTCTTTGGAAGTATATACACACATATACTCATAAGTATATATACATATAATCCTATGGTTTAGTTAACAAACCTCTCCTTTAACCAAATCTAAATCTTTTGGTTGAGTTCAATAGGTTTTACAAACATAGGGGAGTATTTTAATACAAGAAAAGCATAATTTATGTACTTTATATATATAAATACATGCATTTGTTGTAAATTTAATTTATGAATGTATGAATTCATGTATAGTCATATAGATTGTGTGGAAATCCTCAAATACCCGATTCTAGGTCCTTCAGAGCATCGGGTTATGCAAACTTGAAGGACTAATTCCTTTCCT
Source organism: Viscum album (assembly GCA_963277665.1). Classification (NCBI taxonomy): domain Eukaryota; kingdom Viridiplantae; phylum Streptophyta; class Magnoliopsida; order Santalales; family Viscaceae; genus Viscum; species Viscum album. Next base: position 1,181,092,998 of record OY728158.1, read on the forward strand.
CATGAAACATATATATGTGCATATATTTTATAGTTATATAGGTATATATAGTCACATATATCATAACCTAATATGGTTGGGTTTTAATGAAGGCGTAATAAATATGTTTTAAGAATCTATTAATAATGTGAAATTATTAAACTTAGTTTAAAAATTGAAAACTCATATATATATACTTAGAAAGTATATACATTTATAGTTTACAACACCTTAATTTTATAAATGGATCATTAGTAATTAATTAATTAAGTAAAACTTTAAATAATTTCAGTCTCCATGTAGGCCAAACCAAGAGGTATTTATGTAAGAGTGTATGTTCTAAATCTTGTCAAACTTGTTTTGGTTAAATAATTCTTAATAATATGAGCCTTATTATGATTCAATGTTCCAAGGGCATTGTATGATAGACCTTGTTGTGTTTTATGATTAAAAAGAAGATAAAATTTAGTTTTTACCGAAATAAATTTAAAGGATCAAAGTTTGTGTTAAACCATGCGATCGTGTTAAGATCACCTAATGTTGTGTCAACTGCGGTGATTATTATTGTTAACTCGTAATGTAATTTATTTATTTGATCACTGACACTTCTTGGAAGCATGTTAAGTAACATGTATTTTTATTCATGGAATAAGGTTTTTAAATCAAAGAGTTATCATTTTAACATATCATATGGAAAACTCCTTCTCACCCACTATATAATGTTCTTTAGTAAATGTCTCTTGTGAAAAGAATGTGTAATGAACCATGTATGCCTTCGATAAACTCTTACTGCCTTAATTTCAATTTTATCTGTCATATTATGTGTTTATGGATTAACTGGTTTCATTTTCCATTCTAAAGTTGCACTCAATAATGCATTCATATGGCATAACATGATAATAAGATAAGAAATTAAATTACTCAAAGTGGAATGAGACACCTTGAGTAATATGAAGTAGAATTTAATTATTCAAGGTGGTATGAGACACCTTTAATACATGACCCAATCTGACATATGAGGAATGTATTGGACTAGTATGTTCCAGGTTAGGGACCGGTAAAAGTAAGCCCTTCGGGTTGGTGACCGGTAAAAGTAAGCCCTCTGGGTTGGAGTCTGGTTATAGATGCTCTTTGGGTTGGAGTCTGATTACATATGCTCTCTGGGTTGGGGTCTAGTCACAGTTATCGCCTAGGCCTTGGCACATGGCCTTGACACAGATGTACGAAATTATACATTTCCCTCATTATGTGTATGATAATAAATTAACAAAATGGATATTTGATTAATAGAATATCCATGGTTAGGAGCCAGTACTTATGAGTATCAGGAAAGTAAAACTTATGGCATGACATATGTTTAGCACTTAGTGAATTAGTTTTCAGTGTGTGAAAATGAAGTTATTACCTTTATACGCAACTCTGATTATTATTTTTAATTGGTGCTTACACATTCATATGTCATATTGGTTTTTAATGTCTTTTATTTGTTTACTCAAAATGATAATTCATAATTGAATCTTTTATCCTTTTAATCCTATTGGAATGTTATTTTAATTGAGCATTTTTATAATATGTCACATGTGTTACAACTCTTATTTAAGAAAAATGTTTTTTGGAAAGTTTTAAAGAATGTTTTAAAAAGATATAATGGTTTATTTTTAGACCCCTTACTAGGCATTCATATGCTCACCCTACATTTTTTATTTAATTTTTTTTCAGGATTCAGTTTGAGTTAAAAGAGTATGACAGAAGTAGATGGTTTCTCAGAACCTGAACTGAATTCGATCCTCTCTAGATAGGACATGATGTGTAATTTATCAGTACATGTTTTTGTTAAAATGTACACATCATGTTCAGATGGCACCAGCTCTGGGTGTTCTGGGGCCGGGTCCTCACAATGTGTGCTTGACTTTGGTGGTTCTTGAGAGAATCACTTGGCTTTAATAGATTTCACATATAAGAACAGTCATAAGGAAAATATAAATATCACACTATATGAAGAACTTTATGGAAAACCTTGTAGATCAACACTATGTTGGTTAGAGGTGGGTGAGTCAGAGCTGTTGGGACCGAGTCTTGTTCAGGAGACAACATAGCAGGTGCAGTTGATTCAGAAACATATGGCTATGGCTTAGAGTAGGCAAAAGTCATATACTGATAGATGGAGATGACCCCTAGATTTTACATATGGTGATCGTGTATTCCTTCGGGTGTTTCCTAGATTGGTTCACCATAGGATATAGAGGTAGGTCAAGTTGGAACCTAGGTTTGTAGGACTGTTTGAAGTGTTGGAGAGAATCAAGCCAGTGGTGTAACGATTAACACTTCCATAGAAATTCAGCTCTATGCATGATGTTTTCCATGTGTCACAACTATGGTGGTATCACTCCAACCCTTCTTATATGATTGATGTGGAAGATGTTGACCTCTATATAGATGTGTCTTTTAAGGAGCATTCGATACATGTGCTGGGTTGCAGTGAGAAAATTTTACAGGGAAAGACCGTGCCGTTAGTGCATGTGTTATGGAAATATGGAGGTGTTCAAGAGGAAACTTTGGAATAAGAAGAAGACATGAGGGATTAATGGTCCAATCTTTTTGGCTTGGAATCTTAGAGAAGTTCAGGAGTGGAGCTGAAGGATGAGCTGTTATAAGGTGGGGAGATCATAAGATCCCAACCTTTTCTAGAGTAATCTAGGGTGTGTTTTCAGGTACTTTTTGTTGTTGTTATTACGTAGATTTGGGTTGGGGTATGACCTGGGGTGTGTTTGGGTGAAGTTTATAAGGAACTTGGGAAGACAAGGGGCTGTGAAAGGTTTGCGCACAGTTTGGCTAAACTGTGCACAAGATAACAGTGTAGACAATGGAGGTCGGCATGGTTGGCACACAGTTTTCCTAACCGCGTTCCATTGAGTCATGCAGGCAGTGGAAGACTGCACAGTTGGTGTACTATTTTTACTAACCGTATGCCTGTGCCCAGGAAACCGTGTGCACATAATTTTAAGATCCAAAAATCATTTTTAAAACCACATAAACCCTCGAGACTTCCATATTTCGACCTTATCTCGGTCTTGAAAAATTCTAGGTGTTCACAGAGCCTTGTAGAGGGATTCCAAGGCGATCTGAACACCATTCTTTGAGATCAAAATCCTATATTGAAGATCCTCTCTCTTCCCGGTAATTGGATTTCATCCCGTTACTTCTCCTATTATTTCCTCTATCTTTCCTTGATTTTTATATGAAATATCTCCACCATTTTCATGGATCTAAACCTATGAGTTTAGATCTAGATCTAGGATTGTGTATCTAGATCTAGTTTTAGAATATCTTGATGCCTTTGATCTTAATTTTGATTTAGGGATTTAGATCTAGAGCTTTATTGACGACGTTATTTCGCTCAGATTTTGGGGATTTATGTTGGGCTAAATTTCATCAACAAAATGAGGTAGGTGGTATAAATCAAACTCCCATAGTTGTGTTTTTTATTTTTGTATGAGATTTTATGATTTTCTAGCTTCCCTTGATAATTGATTTCCTAAATTAGAGTAATTAGAAATGTGGAATTGACTTATGATTGCCTTGGTGATTAATTGATAATTGAATCATGAAACAAAAGAAGGGGGGTTTCCCAAATAGATATTTTGGAGATTTGTTATGGGTTGAGATATTGTAATTAGGATATTAAATTGGTTGTTTTAAGATAATTAATTGGGGGGAATTAATTATGAAATGATGTTTGGCTATGTAAGATAATTAATTGTGAAAATTAATTATGTGCCATGATGTTGACCAAAGATAATTAATTGTGAGAATTAATTACATTCCATGATGTTGATCATAGATAATTAATTTTGAGAATTAATTATGAAAAGTTGATATTTGATATGGATAATTAATTGTGAAGAATTAATTATGGAAAGTGAATTGTGTTGATTGATTAATTAACTGATGAATTAATTAATGGGTTATGTGTTTAGTTAATTTTTGAGTTAACTAATGGCCTTTGAAATGTTTAAACAATCATTGGATTAGTAATGGAATGATGTGGATAATTCTTTTGAATTAAATAATGATTAAATGGATGAGATTTTTATGGTTCTAGACATGGTGTTCTAGACTGATTAGAAGTTAGGACTTGGGCATGGCATTCCTCCCCAATAGTTATCCAATCTTGAGATTATGGGGTTCTAGGCATGATGACCTACACCGAATGAGATATAGAGTGATAGGAATGGTGACCTACACTTAATGAGATTTTGGGTGTTAGGAATGACAACCTACACCGAATGAATGATAATAATGAATGATGCTTCAAATGGGAAACATGAATTGAAAATGGGACTAATGTGATGATTTAAAGATTAAATAACAACATGATAACTATTAAATTATGCATTGTATTTAATACTTCATAGAATTGAATGCACTATCTTTTTACAAGATTTGTTTTAGACACTATTGCTGGTGGCCAAATGAGTCGTACTCGCACCCTATTCAGGCTGCCTGATTGGCACCTGACCAGACTTTGTTATTGCAGGATAGGATAAGGGCAAGGCCCTGGGATAGGTTTCTATTTGGGATTGGATAATGGGAGAGGGAACCATATGTGGTTCCGGACCAGATTTATATTCATTGTGTCTTTAATTTTAGTTGCATTGTATACACTTGAAACTTTCATTGTCATAGCATGTTTACCTTTCAGTTGAGTATTATATTTTTTGGTTTTTACTATCATATGACATGGTATTATTATAGTTATTTATACACTTCCACACTTGGTTATTGTTGTTTTCTTCTATTGGTGTTTTGATTCTGATAAAAGAGGGTATAATCTCCCTAAGAGCGACTTACCAGACCCTCGCTGCTAGTCAAAACGCTTTAACGTATGGGAAGGCACACTTGAGGACATGTGGCCAACTAGCTCGGGGCACCGTTTAGTGGCACCCGGGTTGGTAGGTCACATTTGACCCCGTTTTCTTGGTTTTGGCTATGTGATGAACATTTTATACTAAAATGGAACTTATATATTGAAAATACACATTTTGAGTCATACCTAACACATAGTGTGTCAGATTTATTTGCGATCAATTTCTACACATCATAAATGAATTATTGATAATTTTTATAAAGTTTGAAAACAATCCATGCTCGTTTTCTTAGTTTTGGATAGGGACATGAATTTTAAACTAAAATAACACCTTTATATTGAAAACACACACTCAAAGTCATATTAATCACATCATGTGTTAAATTGATGTGTGGCTGATTATTCTAAATAAAAAATTATTTATTAACAATTGTATTAAAATTTTAAAACAATATGATATTGTTTTCTTGGTTTTTACTATTTAATGTGTGTTTAAACTAAAATGAAACTTTTATATTGAAAACATGTACTTAAATTTATACCCACAACATCATGTTTTATATTAGATTACATTAAATTCCTAAACATAAAAAATGAATTATAGATCATTTTCCTAAAGTTTGAAAAAAAATCCACGTTCATTTGACTGGTTTTGGATATGTGACATGTGTTTTAAACTAAAATGACACTTATTTATTGAAAAAAAAAACACTTCAAGTCATACCGACCACATCAGGTATTAGATTGATGTGCAGTTGATTCCTACATATCAAAAAATAATTATTGATATTTTTTATAAATTTTGAAAATAATCTGAGCTCGTTTTCTCAGTTTTGTCTAGTGACTTGAATTTTAAACTAAAATGACACCTTTATATTGAAAACACATACTTTGAGTTATATCAGTCACATCATGTATCATATTTATGCGTGGTTGATTTATACACATCAAAAATGAATTATGTACCATTATCCTAAATTTTGAAAATAATATGAGCTCATTTGCTCGGTTTTGGCTATTAGATGTGTGTTTTAAACTAAAATGACACTTTTATATTGAAAACATGTACTTCAAGTCATACAGACCACATCATGTGTCAAATTGGCATGTGATAAATTCATACACATGAAAAATGAATTATGGATTGTTTTTTCTAAATTTTGAAAATAATCTGATCTTGTTTTCTCAGTTTTGGATTTGTGACATGCATTTTAAACTAAAATGGAACTTCTTTATTAAAAACATACAATTTGATTCATACTAAGAACATGAAGTGTCAGATTGATGTGTGGAAAATTATTGAAATTCAAAAATGAATTATCAATTATTATATTAAATTTTGAAAGAAATCCAATATTATTTTCTCAGTTTTGGATTACAATGTGAATTTTTAACTAAAATAACAGCTTTATATTGAAAATGAACAATTCGAGCCATATCAGTCACATCATGTGTCAAATTGATGTTTGGTTAATTTATACATGTCAAAATGAATTATGGACCTTTTTCCTAAAGTTTAAAAACAATCCACACCGATTTTCTGGGTTTTGGCTATTTGATGTTTTTTAAACTAAAATGACACTTTTATATTGAAAACACGTACTTTAAGTCATACCAACCACATCATGTTTCAGATTTGAATGAAATCAATTAATACACATGAAAAATGAATTATGTATTATTTTTATAATGTTTTAAAACAATCTTAGCTCATTTGATAAGTTTTGGTGATGTGACATGTGTTTTAAACTAAAATGGCACTTCCTTATTGAAAACACTCACTTTGAGTCTTATTCACCACATCGAGTATCAAATTGAAATGAGGTTGATTAATATACATCAAAAATAAATTATCTATCATTTTAATAAAATTTTAATAAAATCTAGCTTGTTTTCTTAGTTTTTTCTAGTGACTTTTGTTTTAAACTAAAATGACACCTTTATATTGAAAACACACACTTCAAGTTATATCGGTCTCATCATGTATTGGATTGATGTGTGGTAAATTTTTACACATCAAAAATGAATTATGGATCATTTTTCTAAAGTTTGAAAATAATCATAGCTAATTTTCTCATTTTTTGATGTTTGATGTGTGTTTTAAACTAAAATAACACTTTTATATTAAAAACATGTACTTTAAGTCATACTGACCACCTCATGTGTCAGATTAGTGTACAGTCAATTCCTACATGTGAAAAATTAATTATAGATCATTTTTCCTAATGTTTGAAAATAATCCAAGCTCATTTTCTTAGTTTTGGTGGCGCGACACACATTTTAAACTAAAATGGAACTTCTTCATTTAAAACACACACTTCGAGTCATACTGACCACATTGGGTGTAAAATTGATATGAGTTTGATTCCTGCATGTTAAAAATAAATTATTAATCTTTTACCTTAAGTTTGAAAACAATACAATCTTGTTTTATTGGTTTTGTCCATTTAATACTTTCTTTAAACTAAAATGAAATTTTTTATTGAAAATATACACTTTGAGTCATAACAACCAGATCGAGTGTCATATTTATTTGTGGTCAATTCCTAAATTTAAAAAATGATTTATGGATTATTTTAAAAAAAATTTAAAACAATATAATATTATTTTCTAGGTTTTATATTTGTGATACCTGTTTCAAAATAAAATTTAGCATATTTTTACTATTCATCAAAACATGAAAGTTATCAAAAAAATATCATAAATTCATCCAAAGTAAATTTTTATATCCCACTTCAAAATAACATGTCTATGTTTTCATATAAAAATTATTAATGTGTCAAAATATTAATTTAAAATGGGTTTTTCATTCAAAGGTGTAAAATTAACCTTTTAAAAAATAGGTTTTTTATACATCAAATAGGGTTTTATTCATACTCTATGACTAAAATATCCATTGGATAAATATAAAAAATATTTTATTAAGTATATAACACACACACACACACATATATAATTAATTTAATTACCAAAAGTAATTCACTCAAAAATACAAATATCTATTTATATTTTTCATAAATAATTGATAGCCAATGAATTCATAAGGAATTTTCATAAGTTAGTTATAATTATTACCACTAACCTAATGGCTAGTCTATAATGGTAATTTTATAATAAGGGCATCTTGCAGTTCATTTAAACTTATGATTGCGTGAAAAGCAAGCTAATGAAGAATAAAAATTATTTACAGAAAATATTTTATAAAAACATCTCGGTGTTACACCACTCACTACCATATTTTAAATTATATAACTTCAATGTAACTGAGAATGTTGTGTATTTAGTACAACTAATATAAAATGGTCTCTTAGACCAACTATTTAACTTCTTAAATAACTTTGGACAATCATAAAGGTCATTTTAAAATTCCATTTTCATTTTTTCAAAACGATCTCTATTATCATTTTTACTAGTATTCGTATCAAATGAACCATTAACTGTAGTATCATCCTAATATATGTGCACATTTAGTTTTTACCCATATTTAGTCTAATATTTATATTTATAATCTATTCTATGGAAAATAAATTGTTCTTCCAAGTCTTCTAGACTAATTTTTCTTGAATAACAACAATGTAAACACAAACAAAGGGTTTGAGAAGGATTGTATGCATACTCTATTGAAATATTAATGAACTCTTTAACTTTATATTCATACTCTTTTTTCATGTGATTAGAGTGAATCCATTTTTGATTCATACCCATCCTATTAGGTTTATAAAATATTCATTTTTTATAAAAAACAAATCAATACATATAAGATATTCATAATCAAAGGAGAAAGTTATAGATAATTCTAATAAGGGGAACCCAACATTTGAATGTTATCAGTTATGATTCCTAACAAGTTGTCATTTTACAAAATGGTGACATGAAAAGAAAAAACCCAGGGTAAACATGTGGTTGTGGTTCCAGGTTCTCAATTTGATGTTTTGTGGGAAAAAAGGTGGTAATAAATAGGTTATAAAATAAAGTTTATTTATTATTGGATGGAATAATTCCATTAGAAATTATTATTCTTTCTTGTAATTTAATTATGACCTATCTTTCTAAATTTGTGTAAAAATAACTTTCCTCGAAACATAAAAAGTCATGTAATCACTGGATTTTGACATAGGGTCAAGGATAATGGAATTTCATGAAACAAATAGATGAAGCTGTTATTGATGATGAAAGTGAAGTTGGAATCTATGTCACTCTCTTTTTCAATAGATTATTCAAGACCATGTATTATAGGAATACCAATAAATATATTTGCACTATAACCCACTAATGAACCCCTATTTCAAAAATAGTTGAGCTATCAATAATAGGTATATTTCACATATCTTATAATATTAATTTATTTAAAACACCACAAATACTTTACATTAATAAAAATTACAAAAAATTTAGTTAGCTTGGATTTCACATCATTGATACCCAATATTTTTTATTCCACCTCTAAAAATGAAACATGCCACTATAAGTTATCTCCCACATCTAGTAGTCAAAACCTTTACAAGCATATCCAAAAGAGTATACTCATTATAAATAAAATCCATACCAAATGTATAGTTAGTAGAGATTATAATAATCTTTATAAAATTATTCCACTATCTTCTAAACCTGCGTGTGTTTGAGATAAATGTGTTTTAAATTAATTTTTTTATGGGTGACACTCAAACCATTCATAATGATACACAATAGATAAAAGTAGAAATAATATTTTGTACATGGATTAATCAAAGAAAAAATAATTTTATAAATAAGAAGATGAAACTTATACATACCCACACACCTCAAACCATGACTAAATTTTTCCGTGAACACCCCTTATATTTAAGGTAATTAGATAGTAAAATGAATCTAAAAAATAATTTTCTCAACCAAGGAAAACTCAAAAAACCTTTGGTTTTAAATGCCTATTTGGTGCCCGTTTTTCATAATTATAACATTAATATCTCCTGAGACATTTTAAACACTAAAACATACATTATATATATGGGTTGTATTTTTCAAAATCTAGTTTAATGAGTTTTACTCATTCCACCACTCATTTATTTAAAAATTGTTATAAATTTCATGAGTATTCAATAACTTGATATTCCATTTTCATAAATATCATTCAAAATAAATCAAACCAACATAAAATATGCCTATTTATTCATATTACATATGGTCCATGCCTCAAAATAATTTTTTAAATCTATATGATCCCTAAAACAATCCAGAATAGTCAAGAATCATATCAAAAGTTTAAAATAAACAATTTCACATTATTATAGTCAATCAAACCACATCCCAACTCTAAATTAAAACAAAAATAAAATGGAAATAAATAATAAAATAAAAAACTTCCAAAATGAATGAAATAATCATTAAAACCCTTTTAAATTTATCACCACAAAAAAAAACAATACCAACTAAATGAAATAAATATTTAAACCTACACCATTCGAAAAAAAAGTTTTGAAAATAGATACAAACCCAAACAATGAATAAAACCTATAAAAATTTCAGGGGAAACCGTATAACTATTTTAAAATAAAGACGATATATTAGTTTTAAAAAAACAACCCAATCTCACTCAAAATGTTTTTACAAAGAAGTTTAAATATTATCCACTAAAACCACCCTTTCTAAAACCAATAAACATAAATATATTTTTAAAAACATTTGGAATTAGTAAATCAAATAAATATTAAAACCACATTAAAAATCAAAAAAATATAATCAAAACCACATCCTATTGATACAAAACACAACCAAAATATCTCAAAATGAATTTAAATTCATTTAAATTCATCATTTCCAAAATAATCCAAATTAATTATATAAATCAAGTTAAAACACAACCTAATGAAACTTTATTGTTTACAACTATATTATTTTATATTATAATTCATCTTTAAACTTAAACTGAGATCCACCAACATACTTATCTTTTGGAATGAAAATTATTTTATTTTACTTTATAAACCACTCTAAAACCAAAATCATGTTACAATACTATCTACACCATTTCCTTGATAATTTTTAAAGGTTGACTACACTTGGAAATAATTTTTTTTTCTAAAAAAATAATAAAATTTAGTTTAAAAAAACAAATCTATAATCATAAACTTACCAATACACTTAATAACATGAAAAATATATCAATAAACACAAAATCATGCAAATATTTCCATAATAGTTAGTTAAAAATGCATATATTCAACTTTCTTAAAACTATTACCACACATGAATATAAATTTAATATAATTCTAATACACTTGAAATAATACCATTACTCATTAAAACAATAATACATAAATCTAAAGTACAATTTAAATCCATCAGTTTCCATAATTCAACTCAATTCAAATACAAGTTTCTTGACTATTACATTCAAAAATAGTCATTTTCATGGAAAGTAAAAATAGTTTAATATCGGCCAATAAATTTTAACCATTGATACCCTTATAACATAATGTAATAAATATGAAATAAATCTTAAAATGATTTATCCATTACTCATAACATAGTTCATTAAAATCAAATACATTAAATATGATTAGATAAAATAAGTGCACTAACCATAAAATAAACTGAAAACCACTCACTAATTAGGTCACTAATATATCTAATTATTTAACCTATGTTATGTATTTTTCTATGGATTTTAAATTGTTTTTAACTCTATCCCATTTTATGGTATCTTGATAATTGGGAACAAGACTTAATAAAATAAACACACCTAAAAAATAATAAAAACTACGATCTATGATACCTCAAATATAATCATTTCAAAAAAAACACCACATGAATAAAATAATTCAAATATATTAAATCTTACACTTACATTCAAAGAATAAAATCAATGAATTCAATGAGGTTAGTTTTAATTTTTTTCAATTTAAAACTCCTTGTTTTCCTCCCTACTATAAAAAATATTTTCATCATGTGAAAAACATAATCCATTCACTTCAACATAAATTTAATAAAGGAAAAAATGAATTTTAAGGAGGATAAAAAATGGTCTGTTAATATCCATCCAAAGGAAGACAAGGAGGTAACATTGTAAAAGTGAGCTGAGTATGGGTTGACTTTAGGTAGGAGAATTAAGAAGCAATAGGACCACTCAGTGGGTGGAGGTACTACCCATAAAAAATGATGTGGGGTGGCACTAGTAGTTCTCCTACACCATAGTATTTTCATTCTAGAGAGATCAAGAGAGATTTTTTTTACTTGTGGAGTTTAGTTCACACCATAATTGAGTTTACAATATAAAGAGATAATCGAAGACACTGATAAACAATAGGGGAGAAAAATTAACATACCAAATATTTGAGAGTTGATTCGTCCGAGAGAAGGTTGAGGGGGGAAACAACAAAGGTGAACTTCCATGAGAGCTTGAACGATGTAAGGGAAGTTTGTTCGATTAGGGTTCCATTTAAAATATCAGGAAGGGTTTTATTAGCGATTTCAAAAAAGCACTGATAAAGAGGGGTTTTATCAGTGCTAAAATAATAAGTGCTGATAAAATACCAATTTATCTGTGTTTTTTAGCGCTGATAAAACATATATAATTAATTTTTATAATATAATTAATATAAATAAAAAATATAAATGTATATAATTATAAATAAATATATAAATATAAATTTATATAATTATAAATATATTAAAAGAATTGTAAATATGTATTTATAAATATAATTATAGATATGTAATTATAATTATATTTATAAATAAATATATTTGAAAATATATTTATAAATATTTTTATATAATTATATATATATATATTTAATAAATATGTATAAATATAAATATAGTAAACATATCCATTATTTAAATATATTTATTATAATTTTATAATTATTTAAATATATAATTATAAATATATGATTTTATAAATATAGTAAATATAAATATATATATATATATATATTTATAAATATTTATTTATAAATATATTTTTAAAATTATTAATGAATATATAATCTTAAATTCTTGAATGTTAACAATGAGTGAAATTGAATAATTAAAAATGAGTAGACTTTAAAAATATTAAAAAAATGTATAAGCTTTATTAATTATACAAATTATTTTAAAAATAAAATATAGATATATATTTAAATAAAGATGATTACATATTGAAAATATTAAAACATAGTAAATAAATATGTATAAATAAATATTAGAAAATGATTAAATTCTAAAAAAAAAGAAAAAAGAAAAAATATTAAAAACGAATAAATAACACCAACCGAAATAATATTAAAAATAAATAAATAAAATTTACTGATTAAAAAAATAATATATTAAATATAATATGTTACTAAATGAAATTTTAAAATGAATATTAAAATTTGAATAAATTATATAAATATCAGTTGTGTGTGTTTCTATATCAGATTTCATTAATTACAAAAATATCTTTATGGGGGAAATTAATGTATATATATAAAAGTTTTATATATGTTAAATTAAATAATGACATTATATAATATGTAGCATCTATTACAGAAATAAATAATAATAGGAATGAATAAATTTAAAAAATGAATAACTGTTATTAATTAAATAGATAATTAAAAAAAATTAAAAATAAATATTTATATATGTTAAAATAGAAATGAATATGTATTAATTATATAAATTATCATCATATTAAAAAAATTAATTATTAATGAGCAAATATATGTAAATAAATATTAAAAAATATATAAAATTACAAAAATATTGAATAATGAAAAATTAAAAATGAATAAATTAAAAAAAATATTAAATATTTTATTGAATAATTATGTATAAAAATTATTAAAAATGAATAAATTATAAAAATATTAAATGAATAAATATTTTAAATCTATATATTATAAAAAAAGTAGGCACACACTTAACATTATCAATGAATAAATTATATTAAATGAATTCATATTAATAATGAGTGAAATTTAATTATATATATAATTAAATAATTAATATACTATTTATATTTAATAAAAATGAATAAAATTATTGAAAAACTGAATAAATTTAATATATATATATAGAAACAAATAGAATATTAATTATTTAATTAGTATATTAAGTATTTAATTAGTATATCAAGTATTTAATTAGTATATACAATAAATAGTGCATTAATTATTTAATTAGTATATTAAGTATTTAATAATTTTATTCATTTTTATTAATTATAAGCATTATATTAATTATATATATATATATGATTAATATACTATTTATTACTATATATATATTAAATTTAAAAATTTCAATTATAAAAAATTTAGGGGTTGTCCTGGTTGAGCTTGTAAACCCGCATGAATATATATTTAAATAAAAATGAATATATATTAATTATGTAAATTACAACTGCATTAAAAACATTAAATGATAAAAAAATTATTTAAAAAATTATTATGGAAATGTTTCTTAATAAAAATGAACAAATTTAATATATATATAGTAATAAATAGTATATCAATTACTTAATTAGTATATTATGTATTTTAGTTGGGGTTTAGCTTAGCGGTAAACACCCTATAATCCTACATGAAAAATGGGGGTTCAAAACCCATTGAGTGCAGGTACTGTATCAGTACTATAGCGTACTGTAGTAGTAGCGCTACTGTAGCAAAGGTGGGTACTATAGTGGCGACAAGTCATTGTAGCGATGGTAGGGCACTATAGCAGTGGCAGGTACTGTGTGGTACTATAACAGGCGGGTACTGTAGCGGTACTATTCACAAAACGGGCCTTGGGCCAAAAATTTGTGCCTACGGGCCATGTAATGGGCTAAATGCCCACTGGGCCTTCAGGCTATGTAATGGGTCTCCCTCTACCCCATTAAAGAGGTCTTTGCTTTGCTTTAATAATAAATGAGGCTTCGGTCCCAACCTTTAAATTTATTCATTTTTACCAAAAGAGGTCTAGCTAGAAGCCAAAGCTCCAGACTATTTATTAAAATTAAACATAAAATAAATCAAACACATGAAAAGTATGATGGGTTCAAACATAGGGAAGCCCTCATCCATAGAAAGCAACAACATGTCTAAAGTCACCATAATCATTAGAATCATGACAAGGATCTCCAACATCATCGATAAACTCCCACTCTGACTGGGAGTTATGTTGATTGAAGAGCGCAATTTATTTCTCCTTAATCTTCTCCTACTCCGGGGTGAGTTGAGTCCTGGAAGACGTACCTCGACCACACCCTCATGTTGCAACCAATTTCTCCTTTTTGCATCCTCAACCATGTTTTTTTGGATGAAGACCCTGCCTCCATGTCTTAGGATGTTTTCAATCCCCTTCTGTATCTTCCCTCCCCAACTCAGAAGCATCTTGAGTTTGTTCATTAACCTTAAGAGTCTCAATTCCCCCATAGGGGACATCAACTTCATTGCAGCTGTCAGTAATAGTTACTATCAGCACTAGATCAAGCACATCAAAAGTATTTGAGGTGGTAACTTGCACCAAACCCCTACTCTATGAAGGGGATAGAGGAGAAAAATTATCCTTACCCTTCCTATTAGAGGCAGTCAAAGCTTGTTCATGGATCAGTTCCATGTCCACTTTAATTTTTATATCATGCTCTAAAACATCGAAATCATAGGAGGGTACCAATGGAACAACAACATCCACATCATAATCCTGATTCTTCTTTTCATTAGTATCAATCTCAACCCATGAAACCTTGGATCCACCACTAGGGGTAGAGCTAGTAGCCTACTTGACAACATCAACAAAAGAGGGATTCCCTACAACAATAACATGTTCTTCCCCATGACCACTACAAATAGGGTCCATCAAGGGATGAATATTGGATTAAATAGTAGCCACCCCACCTCTGCTTTAGAGACGAGTTTCTTTTAAAAAAAATCAACGGAGTGCCCTTTTATCCCATAAAAACTACATACCATCCTTCTACGACACTTATCATAAGTGTGTATTAAGTTATTGCATCCTTATAAATTAGTAGATTTTTCATATTCAACCAATAGATCAAATATGTTTCCATCCGCTATCAACACAATGGACGTGAGCTGAGATCAGCTTTATTTTTATTAATTATAAACAATGTATTACTTATTTATTTATACATATATATACGTGTAATTTATTAATTTATTAATTAAATAATTGATATATTATTTATTACTATATATATATATTAAATTTAATAAATTATATATATATATATATAATTAAATAATTAATACATTATTTATTAATATATTTCAATATATTTCAATATATATATTAATATATATCAATATATATATTAATATATATCAATATTTAATAGATATCAATATATTTTTATATATATCAATTATATTTTTATATATAGAATAAAAATTTTGTTACAAAAAAAAGAATGAATATAAATAAATATTAAAATTGAATAAAATTTAAAAAATATTAAATAAATAAAAATTAAAAACAAAAAATGTATATATATATATACAAATTAATATTTAATATATTAATATATATCAATATATATTTATATATATGAAATAAGAATTTAATTATAAAAAAATTAGGAAGTCAACTAGCCCTCAACCCGAAGGGCCAACCATTTAGGCAGCCCAACAAAGAAGACCGACTAAGTAGAGGGTGGACCAAGGCTCGTGGAAAGTGTTGGGTGGGCCAACGCCTATGTGGGCCCATTCGTGTAGTCATGATTCCATTTAGGCATGTGAAGATTGTATGAATGAGGTTATCCTTACAGTAGGCTTCTAGAGTTGTCACACGACATAATCATATAAAGAAAGTGGCAGAACATCCGCAATTTTGATGTGGGACTTGCACATGGTCATTAACTTTATCAGTGATAGAAAATGTACAGATAAAGGATACCCTTTATTAGTGTTATAAAGAAATTTCTGATAAAGGGATACCTTTATTAGCGCTAAAAACAAAGCACTAATAAAGGGAACCCTTTATCAGTGATAAAAAAGAACCACCGATAAAGGTATATTTTATCAGTGCTTTTCTCTAATGTTAATAAAAGATAGCATTGAATAAATCCAAATCTATAGTAGTGACATTCAAAAGATTTTTCTATCATTTCAAAATAAAAGTTTTATCATCCAATCCACATTTTTTTTGATAACCTTTAAGTCTTTTTTCAAGCTTCCATTATTAAAGTTTCTTTCTAAAAGTAAAAGTTTTCAAAGTGTTTTCAATTTTCCTTTTGGAAAAATTTATGACCTTTACAGATTTCCATTATTAAAGGTTCTTTTCAAAGTAAATGTTTTCAAATTATTTTCACATCCCATTTTTGAAATCATTATATCTTTTTTAAGTCTTCATTATTAAATATTCTTTTAAAATTAAAAGTTTTCAAATTATTTTATATTATCATTATTGAAAAAATTATGAATTTTCAAGTATTTTTTATTTGGAAATAAGGTTTTCAAAAGTCTTCTCTTTCCCTTCATAATTTTTTTTGAAATTAATTTATACTTCAATGTTTTAAAAGTATTTTTTGAAAACTTTTTTATTTTCACTTTTATTTACCCTCTATGGTTTATATTTCATGAAGATATGCTTTAATCACCCTTTATATGTTATTATTATATTATTTATTTTGGAAAATGAGAGATTTTATATTCTATGATTTATTATGTTCAAGTCATGTGGTGTTTTTGAATGTTTTTAGAATCTAATTATTTTTTCATGAGTTATTTATGGAATTCATATGTATGAATAGAGAAGGTTGGGGACCTATATCATCCTCTAATGCATTAGTTAATGATTTATACCACACGAGAAAAGGATGTTAAGCATGGAAAATTTGTTTTTTCACAATATAAAGTGTGGAAATTTTGTTTGTTCACAATATAAAGCATGGATTTGTTTTGCTCACAACCTGAAGGGTGATAATTTTGTTTGTTCACAACATGAAGCATGAGTATTTTTTTTTGTTTAAAGCATGAAGATTGAGAATTTTTTTCACAACATAAAGTGTGTGTATTTTTTTGTTGGAAACATGAGGTGTGGGAATTTTGTTTGTTCTAAACATGTAGTGGAGACATTTTTTATATTCACAACATAAAGTGAGGATATTATTTATTCACAATTCTATAATTTCTATATGTTTATGATAATGCCATATTTTCAAGTTGTTTATCATGTTATTACACGTTTTCATGCTTTTGCCTTATTTTAAAGTATTCTATACTTTTATGTCACACTCACTTGTTTTTGATGATTGATATGTATTTTGAGCTAGGTGATAACTTGTATGATTCCTCAATGATATTTTTATGATCCTATGTTTCTCAATCATGTTTTATGATCATCATACAAGGTATTTCGATATTTTTATTAAGATATTTATATCCTCATATTCTCCTTCATATTTATGATCTAATACTTTATGATATATCTTTCCCTTACTGAGCGTTTGATCTCACCCATTTCTTATGTTTTTAATCCCCAGGTTATGAAGATGGTTATATCATGTGAGATGTCTAGAAAAGGTCTAAAGGTGCATAATTATGGATAAATTTTTGAAAGTGTATTAAAATAAGATGATTATGTGGATAATCACCAAGACACTAAATATTTTGGTCCTTATATTATGTGACTATTTTGATATATATAATATAAATCATGATATTATTGTACTATTTATGTTAATTTTACCATGGGTCTGTATATTTGGTATTTGAGTATGGTTTAGTTATTTTGTAGATTATCTTAGTTATTTATGAATATTAGTTTAGAGAAATTTATCAAAAACCCTAGGGGAAGGTTTAAGGGATGATTATATGTATAGGATAACATCCACATGTTTTGGTAAAGTAGATATTGTATAGTTATCCAAGAAATTACATCCCTCTATAGATACTAAAACTAGATTCAGGATCTGTCATAGTTTTACCTATAGTTAATAACCCCAAATAGGGTATATTTATTATTAACTCGATCATCATCTAGTGTATAACAAAGAGGCCCAACTGCACACCTCGTTTGAAACTCTCGGGGGACATTATTTGGTTGATCACATGAAATTTATAAACCACTAATAAGGATTGATTTCTTAGTTAATTTTGAGAAATTGTTTTGAGAAGTATGAGAGAACACAAGTTAAAGTAACCTAGGTAGAACCAAGAGAGTTATAGGATTGACCAAGTATGAAATATTTGAAGTGAAAGTATTATATTTTTAAATGAAGGTGTCATTGAATAATACATAATATGATTGGTTTTTCATATTCTTATACACTAATTATTTTGGATATTATCATAAATTTTTTAGATTTAGTATTTGGTTGAACTGTGATCAAGGAAATTAAGCTGTGAAAGGTATTTCCATAAAAAAACTTAATAATAATATTGGGGATAATTCATTTTCTAGTCTTACCAAGGGTAATGAGGTGGATATCTTAAGAGATGATATATGTTGTGTTTTTCATGGATATATTATCTTCTTCCTTTAGTAAATGATAATTAAAATTATGAGGACATAATTTATTTAGGGGGAATGCAATGACCCAAGTTTTTGGATCCTTTAAAATACATACTATGTTCTATAATTTATATCATACACTAAAACCAACGTAAAAAAACTACAACATGTTAAGAAGAAATTATTACTAAATCATTAATAAACACTAATATGTTATACCATCAATATCTATTACCTTTAGTAGATAAATTACTAACATGTTTTAATATTGAAAAAGGTTATAATAAAAGTTGTTTTATTTATATTATAACTTCTTTAATAAACTATATTTACAAATTTAAAAATGTAAATTTGATATTTTTTTGAACTCTTCACATGAAAATTTATATAGCATGAAATTTTGAATTTTTTTCTAAAAAGATTTATTTGTAGTTGAAAATATGGTTTTATTTGATTTTATCACTATGAAAGTGTATCTTAGAAGTTTAAAAAACCTTTTAAGTAGTAAAATATATATTTAAAGAATAAAATTATGCATTTTAATATATTGTTTGAGATTATAAATACCATGTCCAACATTTTTAGAACTAAATAAAAATATTAATTTAATAAAAATTTATTTCATTCTTCACTTTGAATGAATTATTTTCAAGGTGATATTTTGTTTTCCTTTAAATACTCATACATTTCATTCAATTTATAGTAAATAAATTTATGTCATTGAAATTAGTAATAATGATAATTTTATCTTATATATAAATTTAAATAAAAAAAACTTCAATTTTCTAAAAACTATTTTTACATAATTAAGTGTGTTTATTTTAAAATTAACTCTTACCACATTAGGTAATAAGGTTAATTTTAATTTTAGTTATAAAAATTAATTACTAATGTTAAAAAATAGTTAACCCTATAAAATTAGAAATGGTAAAAAGAGTTTTACTTAAAGTAAATGACCAAAACATGCTAAAAAATGTTTTAAAATAAGTTTCTGAGATTATTCTAGGATTTATATTGTTCCACACTCCAATTTTTTACACTTTTTAGCCATTTACCCTTGAATAGTTCCATGACATTATTGAAAAATGATGAGAGTTTCCAAAAGTGTCCCTTTTTTACTCTTATAAAAGGATATCATTTTCACCCTTTCAATGATACAATTAAACTTATATTTACTCATATAAAATATTCTATTTTACTCAACCTATAATCCTCTTCCACAAATATAATCACCGGGTCACTCATAGTTAGCCTAAGACCTTCAATTTTAGGGTGACTTCCAAGGAAAAATCAAGTCTTTAACGTAAGTATTATCTCTTTAAGATTTTATTCTTAATATTACTCACCAAAATATCATATCACCATAATAATATGGTTAATTCAGTATCATTATTATTCTAATATTTTTTTATATTAATTTTATAACCCTTATTTATTCATTTACATCCACTTAGAAAAAAAAACAAAAGAATGTCGTTCGTGTATTATGTAAAATACCACCCCCATGAAGTGACTTTTATGACTTGTATTAATGGTGGTAATGATGAAAAAATGTGATATATATCATATAATTATGATTCTTAAATTTCAATTTAATATCCACTTTCACCCCCGCTCACGTGTTAAGAAATAAGAATGCTAATTGTGTGTATGTGCGGATTAATACCACCATGATGAAATGTTTTTTTTTTCATTTAGATTTTTATAAATTATCTAAAAAACTTCAAATATGGTTAAAAATAAAAAAATGAAAAAAATATCATTATGATTATATTATAATGATATTACACCAAAGTACACACCCCCATAACCATACTTGTTAACCAAGTAAAAGCGTGCTCAAGTTTGGATCGGTTTAACAACCCAAATGAACAATGCTTTAAAATATGAATATGGATGACTATGAGAAAAAAAATATTATATATTAATAAAATAATTATTAGTATATTTTTATCAAAATATTATATTAATTATTTAACTTATTATTAAAGAAAAATTTTTGTTCTATAAAATTACTGAAATAAGCAGTTATCAATTTAGTTTTCACATAATGTAACAAAAATACATATGGAATGAAATAGGAAAATTTTAAATAAATATAAGTTATATATTAAAGAATCATAAATTATATATCAATAATTAAATTGTTATTAAATTATGGAAAATGATATGAAAATTATTAAACATGTGCAAAATAGTTAAATTTATTAATACCTGATGGTCATAATATGCTATAACTAATTAATTTACTCATGATAAAGAAATATAATAAGGATTATAAAATATTAATTTTTATGATTAAGGTTCTGAAATATTTTATTAATTTATTTATGTTTTTTAAAATATATAAGAGTGTGATCAACTAAGCAAGGAAAAAAGGCAAGGGATTTCTTCTCAATTACCCTTCATTGAGACATAGTTCATATTTATGCATAAATTATTATTTAAGTGGTGTTTATACTACCTAATTGATATTAAATTTCATTATTTATCTTTTATTCATGTTATTTAAAGTTTAATTCTATACTCTACCTTTTATAGGGTTTTTATTGAATTTTTACCCGGTCGTAAGCGTTTCATCTCAAAATTTCCTTCTTCGAGACACATTTTCTTTTATGCACCTATTTTTTTTTATGTATATACTAAATATTTTATATATTAAATCATAATTAAATTTCATTCATGATAAAATAATTTTAATTTTAATCTCTCTATTTCACGAGGATTTGATTTAGATGTTCCTCAAGTCATAAGAGGGTTTTAGTGACTCAAATATCTTCCTTGGGTCATAATCACTCTTCTTTGACTGTTATCTTTAAAAATTTATATATTATAAGATATTATTATGTTATGTTGTATTTTAAACTTATTTTATATGGAAATAAATTTTCACTATAAAGTATTCTTCCTTTATGACTATATGGTTTCATGAAAATTTATTTTTGTTAATAAAAATTCTCATTTATTTTAATGTATTTTTCATCCATATCCAAGTTTTTTACTTCTAAGAAATGTTCTCCTTTCCCTAGTTGAAAATATTTTTTTTATATTCAATAATCCATTTTAATCCCTTTAATAATTTTAAAACAATGGTTTCATCATCCTTTTAATAATGTTGGTTTTCAATAAGGTTATTTCAAAATGTTCTAAAAGTTTTCCATATTTTCATAATAAAAGTTTTATCTTCCCCCACACATTTTATTTTGATAACATTTATGTATTTTGTTAAGTTTCCATTATTAAATATTATTTTTAAAATTAAAAATTTTCAATATATTCTCACTTACCTTTTAGAAAACATTATGTTTTTTTCATGTTCCCATTATTAAAGGTTCTTTTAAAAGTAAAAATTTTCAAAGTATTTTCACTTCCACATTTTGAAATCATTTTTCCCTTTTAAAGTCATAATTATTAAAGATTATTTTAAAATTAAAAGTTTTAAAATTATTTTAGATTATAATTTTTGAATCCTTTATGTATTTTCAAGTATCTTTTATTTAGAAATAAGGTTTTTAAAAGTCTTCTCTTTACCTTCACAAAAATGGGGTTTTAAAGTAATTTGTACATTAATGTTTTAAATGGTTTATTGAAAAAAATTTAATTTCACTTATACTAAACCTAAGAGGATTATATTTCATGAAAAGATGTTTTGATCACCCTTTATATGTTATTATGATATGAATTCTTTTTTAAAATGAGATTTTTGATATTCTATTATTTCTTAAGTTTATGTTATGTGATGTTTTTGAATGTTTTGAGAATCCCATTCTTTTTTCCATAGGTTATTTATGATATTATGGATGTTTTAATTTATTATGGTAGTCATATGTATGAATGGTGAATGGTGGGAACCTATATCACCCTCTAATTCATTGGTTAAATATTTATACCTCATGATAAAAGGATGATAAGTGTGGAATTTGTTTTGTTCAAAATATGATGTGTGGGAATTTTTTTTGATTAAAATATGAAGCATGAAGTTTTTTTGTTCACAACATGAAGCATAACCATTTTTTATATTAAAAAAATAAAGTGCGGGTATTTGTTTTGACAACTATATGAAGTGTAGGCATTTTTTTGTTCACAATATAAATCATGGGATTTTTTTCTATTCATAACATAAAGTTTGGGAATTTTGTTTGTTCATAACATGAAGTAGTGACATTTTATTTTTTCACAACTTGAAGTAGGAAAATTTTGTTTTTTTTTAAAATTATATAATTTCCCTATGTTTAATATTATGACACATTTTCAATTTATTTATCACATTATTCCATGTTTCCATGATTATGCCTCATTTTAAAAGTATTTTACACTTTTATGTCACGATCACATGTTTTTAGTTATTGATATATATTTTTTTCCAAGTTAAAACTTTTATGATTCCTTAATGATATTTTTATGATATTATGTTGCTCCATCCCATTTTATGATTATCATCCATGGTATTTTGATCTTTTATTAAGATATTTATATAATATTATCCTTCATGTTTTTGATAAATAATTTATGATATATCTTTCCTTTAATGAGTGTTTGAGGTCACCCCATTATTATGTTTCCAATCCTCAGGTTATGAAGATTATTATACCTTGTGAGATGTTTATAAAAGATCTGAAGGAGTTTGATTATGGATAAATGTTTGAAAGTGTAGTAAAATAATATATTTATGTAGCTGATCTCCAAGACACTAAACCTTTCGGTCCTTGGATTGAATGATTGATGTGAGATGTATAATCTAAACCATGTGATTAATGTACTATTTATGTTAAGTTTATCACTGGTCACTATAGTTAGTATCAAAGGATGGTTTAGTTATTTTAGATATTTGTTTAGATATTTTTATAGATTAATTTAGATAAATTTATCAAAAACCCTAGGGAAAAGTCCAAGGGATGAGTTTAAGTATAGGAAAAAACTATGGTGTTTAGGAAAATTATAGATTGTGTGGTTCTCAAAGAAATTACATCCCTGTATAAATGCTATAAGTGGATTCAGTTTTTGGAATAGTTTTACCTAGTGGAAATAACCTCGAAGTGGGCGTATT
Organism: Viscum album; assembly: GCA_963277665.1. NCBI lineage: Eukaryota > Viridiplantae > Streptophyta > Magnoliopsida > Santalales > Viscaceae > Viscum > Viscum album. The sequence goes on from OY728158.1 coordinate 1,181,117,291, forward strand.
GGGTATTAACTTGATCATCACTCGGTGCATGACAAAGAGGCTAAATTGTACACATTATTTGACACTACTAGAGGATATTATTTGTTTGAAAACATTATTTTTATATACCACTATAGAGGATTTACTTCCTAGTTAATTTAATGAATTAGGTTGAGAAGTCTAAGAGGGCACAACTTAAAGTAACATAGGAAGAACCAAGAGAGTTATAAGATTAACCGAGTATTCCATAGTTGAAATGAAATTATTATAGTTTTAAATGAAGGTGTCATTAGAGAATACATCTTATTATTTAACTTTATATTCATATACACTAATTATTTTAGATATTATCATAAATTTTTTGGATTTAGTATTTGGTTGAATCAAGATTAAGGAAATGAAGATGTGAAATGTATGTCCCTAAGAATTTTTAAGAAGAAAATTTGGGATAAGTAGTTTCCTAGTCTTACCAATGGGATTGATTTGGATATCTAATTAGAAGACATATATTGAGTTTTAATGGATCCATTAGATTATTTTTTTAGTAAATAATAATTAAAATTATAAGGATACAATTTATTTAAGGGGATGGGGGATGTAATAACCTGAGATTTTAGATCCTTTAAAATAAACACTATGTTCTATAACTTTTGTAACATTTTACAAACAACATAAAAAAAATAAAACATATTAAGAATACATTATTAATATATCTATAATAAACATTAAAATGGTAGTCCATTAATAGCTATTACCTTTAACTGATAAATAATTAATATGATTTAATATCGAAAAAGTTTAAAATAAAATCCATTTTTGATATATTAAAACTTCTCGTAAAAATTGAATTTAAAAATTATAAAATTTAAATTTTATAAAATAAAATTCATTTTTTAAATAAAATTAGGAAAATTTACTTAGTATGAATTTCTGAATTTTTTCTAAAAGGATTGATTTTTTAGTCGAAAATACAGTTTTTGTGGTTTTATCACTATATAAGCCTATCCTAGAAGTTTAAAAACTTTTTATGTAATAAAAAAATATTTAATGGATAAAATTATTCATTTTAATATATTCTTGTTCTTATAAATCCCATGTATAATATTTTTAGAAATAAATAAAAATGTTAGTTTAATAAAAATTGATTTCAGTATTCTCTTTGAATAAAGTATTTCCAAGGGGATATTCAGTTTTGGATTTAATTGAAGGAATCATAAATTTAATTAAATTTATAATAACTCAATATATGTCATTTAAATTAGTAATAATTATAATTTTATCTTATATATAAATTTAAAGATGAAAAACTTCATTTTTCTAAAAACTATTTTTGTGTGATTAAGTGTGTTTATTTTAAAATTAAATTTTCACACATTTAGAAATTTGATATGATAAAATTATTTTAAAATTTAAAATCATAAGGTTAAAATTAGTTAATATTTTCATTTTTAACTTTAGTTATCAAAATTATTTACTAAGGTTAAAAAATAGTTACCCTGGTAAAAAGTAAAAATGATAAAAAGAGTTTTACATAGGGGAAATGATAAAAACATGTTAAAAAATATTTTAAAATAAGTGTATGAGATGATTTTAAACTTTATCTTGTCCAAAAATCTAATTTTTTCCACTTTTTATCCATTGAACCTTGAACAGTGTCATGGAATTATTAAAAAATGATGAGTATTTCCAAAAAATTCCCTTTTCTCATATTATAGAAGGATATCAATTCTAAAATTTATAATATAAAATTAAAATTTTAATTAACAATTTAAAATATATAATTTTAATCTCCGTAGAAACATATCCTAAAAATTTAAGCCCCTAGTTACTCATAGTTATCCTAAGATCTTCAATTTAAAGGGAACTTCTAAGGAAAAATCAAGCCTCCAATGTAAGTATCATCTCCTTCTTAATATTTTTTTCTTAAATTAACTATTAAAAATATAATATAACCATAATAATATTATGAATTAAGTATAATTATTATACTTATATGTTTTTATATTAATTTTATAACCCTTAGTTATTCATTTCCTCCCACTTAATAAAAAAAAGAACATCGTTAGTGTGTTGTGCGGACTACCGCCTCCATGAGTCGACGCCATTTGTATTTCATTACCAAATTTCATGGATGGTACTAATGATGATAATTATGAATAAATATGATATATATATCATATAATTATGATTCTAAAATTTCAATTTAATATCCAAATTCACCCCTCACGCATTGAGAAATGATAATGATAATCGTGCGTATGTACGGATTATCACCTCCATGATGAAACATTTTTATTTTTTTGTTTAGATTTTCATACATTATATTAAAATATAAAAATATGTTTAAACATAATAAAAATTAAAATAATATAATTATAATTCTTTTATAATGACATCACATCAAATGAAACACCTCTTTAACCATACCCATCAACCATGTTAAAGCGTGTTCAAGATTGGGTCAGTTTAACCTCCTACGTGAACAATGCTTTAAAATACGATTATGGATGACTATAAGAACATGAAAAATAATAATAATATTATATATTAATAAAATAATTATAATTATATTATTATATAAATATTATATTAATTATTTAACTTATTATCAAAGTAACATGTTCGTTTGTTAAATTTACCGAAATAAGCTATTATCAATTCAGTTTTTGCATAACTTAACCAAAAAAATTATGTAATGAAATAATAAAATTTTAAATAAATAAAATTTATATATTAAATAATCATAATTATATATAAATAATTAATTTGATATCAAATTATGGGAAATAATATCAAAATTATTAAACATGTGCAAAATAATTAAGTTATTAATACCCGATCATCATAATTATCTATAATTAATTAATGTTATCATGATACAAAATTAAAATAAGGATTATAAAATGGTAATATTTATGATTAATTTTTATAAATAGATTATTAATTTATCTATGTTTTTTATAGGAGGTTAGAGTGTGATCAATTAAGCAAGGAAATATCGTAAGATATTTCATATTAATTTGCCTTCATTGTGACATAGTTTATATTTATGCACTAATTATTATTTAAGTGGTGTTTATACTAAATAATTGATATAAAATTTAATTAATTATATTTTATTCATGGTACTTTAATATTAATTCCATTAACTATTTTTATGGGATTTTTATTGAATTTTTACCCAGGTCATAAGGGTTTCATATCAAAATTTCATTCTTCGAGACACATTTTCTTTTATACAACTAATTCTATTTATATGGTATATATAATAAATATTTGATAATTTATATAATTAATTAAATTATATTAATTATAAAATAAGTTTAATTTTATTATATATCTTTCATAATGATTTTATATAAATTATCCTCAAGTTGTAAGAGGTTTTCGTGACTCAAATATCTTTCTTGGGTCATAATCACTCTTATTTGATTATCATATTTCAATATTGATATATTATAAACTATAATTATGCTATGTTGTATTTCAACCTTATTTTATTGGGAAATAATGTTTCAATCTAAATTATTATTCCTTGATGATTTTATGGTTTCGTGAAAATGTATTTTTGTTAAGAATAATTCTCATTTATTTTAATGGATTTTCATCAATGTCTATGTTTTTACATCCCAAAAATGGTCTCATTTATCTAGTGTAAACTTAATTTTTTATCTCCAATAATAATTTTTTTCAGCCCTTTAATAATTTTAAAATAAAATTTTCATAATACTTTTAATGATGTGGGTTTTCAACAAGGTTATTTCAAAATGTTCAATTTTTTTCCATCTTTTCAAAATTAAAGTTTTATAATCCACCACACATTTTATTTTGATAACATTTATGTCCTTTTTCAAGTTTTTATTATTAATGATTCTTTTTAAAATTAAAGGTTTTAAATGTGTTTCCACTCATCTTTTGGACAACTTTATATATTTTTCAAGTGTTCATTATTAAAAGTTCTTTCAAAAGAAAAAGTTTTCAATGTATTTTCACTTCCCATTTTTGAAATAATTATATATTTTTCAAGTCTTCATTATTAAAGATTATTTTAAAGTTAAAAGTTTTTATATTATGGTAGCTTATAATTTTTGAAAACATTATTTATTTTCAAGGATCTTTTATTTGGAAATAAGGTTTTCGAAAGTATTCTCTTTCCATTCACAATTTTTTTTTAAAGTAATTTGTACTTCAATATTTTAAAATGTTTTTTAAAAACTTATGTATTTTTACTTATATTCACCCTACATGGTTTATATTTCATGAATAGATGTTTTTTTCATCCTTTATATGTTATTATTATATGATTTATTTTTTAAAATTATAGTTTTAATATTATATTATTTATTGAGTTCATGTTATGTGATGTTTTTGATCATTTTAAGAAGCACATTATTTTTCTGTGGGTTATTTTTGAGATGATGAATGTTCAATTTTCTTATGGAACTCATTTTTAATAATGGTGAAGGGTTAGGTACTATAACATCATATAATGAATTGGTTAATGATTTATACCTCATGAGAAAATTATATTAAGTGTGGAAATTTATTTTTTTCATAATATGAAGCATGGGAATTTTGTTTGTTCACAATATGAAGTGTGGGTTTTTTGTTTGTTCACAATATGAAGTGCGTGTATTTTTTTTTCACAACATAAACCATGGGATTTTGTTTGTGAAAAACATAAATCATGGGATTTTTTTACGCAACATGAAGTGTGAAATTTTTTCCACAACATGAAGTATGAGAATTGTTTTTATTCACAATAAGAAGTGTGGGGATTTTTTTGTTCATGCCATGAAGTGGGGAAATTTTTTTATTCACAACATGAAGTGGGGAATTTTTTTTGATCATAATGCTATAATTTCTATATGTTTATTATTGATCCAAATTTTCAATTTTTTAATCATGTTATTCCATGATTTCATAATTATTCATTATTTTTAATGTATCCTACACTTTTATGTCATGATCACATGTTTTTGATTATTGATATGTATTTTGAGCTAGGTAATCAGTTTTGTAATTAATTAATTATATTTGTATGATATTATGTTTCTCTATCATGTTTTATGATTATCATCCATGGTTTTTTGATCTTTTATAAAGATATTTATTTCTTAATCATATTCTCCTTCATGTTTATGATCTAATAATTTATGATATATCTTTACCCTACTGAGAGTTTGAGTTCAAATCCTTCTTATATTTTAAATACCAAGGTTGTGAAGATGATTAAATCACATGTTATGTTTAGAAAAGGTCTAATGAATAATGACTATGGATAAATGTTCACAAGTTTAGTGAATTAAAATGTTTATATAGCTGACACTAAACATTTCAATACTTGGATTGTGTGACTATAGTTAGATGTATAATATAAATAATGATATTAATATATTATTTATGTTATTTTTATCATGGGTATATATAGATAATGGAATGGATATCATAAATATCTAGGTATATAATTATCTTGAAAAATAAGGGATAAGACACCAATTCTCAGTTGTGAGAAATCCTCAACCAAATGGTGTGGTTGACAAGAGAAACTATATGATAAACAACATGGTAAAAAATATTCTTATCAATAAATACCTACCAATGAAGTTTTGGAAGTAACTAGTAATAACATTAGTCTATATTTATAACAGAGAACTTTTATTTCTAAGGGAAGAGAAGACTCCACACTAGTTGTGGTATAGAAAGAAGCCAATTCTGAAGTAGTTTTTAATCTTTCAAAGTACATGTTTAATTCTCAATAAAGAGAAACTCATGAAGCTTTAGTCTCATATATATGACATAATTTTACTTGGCTAATTAAGAAAGAGTAAAGAATATAAATTCTTTAATAATAGGATATGAAAGGTTATTAAATGCAGTGTTTTAACTGTAGTGATGAATGAGAAGAATATTTAGTAAAATGGTGAGCCGATCTAGGAGGATAATGACGAAGAGTTAAGAAGATCATGGGGATCACAAGGTATTGAAGGGAATTTAGAAGAATAAAATGGTAATAAACAAGATTAAGTTGGAACTTTATTTTCATAAAAACCAAATAGTTGAGTTGAAATTGATAGAAAAAATATCATCAGTGATAATAAAGTTCTAGTGCAGACATGAAGAATGAATTAGAGATTGAAAAAATCAAGAAGAATAATAGTTGGGATATTGTTTTGATATGAATAGAAAATAATTTCATCAGAATAAAATAGGTATTCCATAATAAAATAAATGTATATGATAAGGTAGTTTGAAACAAATCATGACTAGTGTGCAAGGGATATTCCCGGATTGAGGGTATTGATGTATGTTAAACATTTACACACATGGAATAACTAGATAAAATTCAACCATTCTTAGAAATAATAGTATAAAGGAAATTCAAGTTTTTCCAAATGGATGTCAAGTCAGTATTTTTAAATGTATTTTTAGAAGAAGAAGTTTACATCAAACAAATGAATGGTTTTCTTGTCCATAAAATTACAAACAAATTATATAAGCTGAAAAAGGAACTTTATGGGATAAATCATGCACCAATATAATATTATTCAATATTGTACAAATAATTGAATAAGTTTAGTTTATAGAATCATAGTTTAGATTATAATCTATATGTTAACAATGAGAGAGATTAAAGGATGATGGTTTTATTTTATGTGAATGACATAATATTTGGTGGATCAGATGAAATAGTTATTAGGACATACATATATTGATTGGTCCAAATATGATAGAAATTAAATATTAGGTAGCGCATTTTATATTGGAAGATTGTGCATTTTTTGCATTAGTAAGAAATAAGACTACATTTATCTAAGAATTTCAGGTGATAAATATATTGTGGCCACTCAGGCTACATACAATAACTATAGAGGAGAATTATCTTGAAGACATTGGAGTTTAAGTGAAGTCTACGATCAAAATCAATTGTGATGATTAAAGTTCTATAAAACTTAGATTAAATCCCATCCATTAATCAAGGACAAAAAAATTTAAATCAAGTATCAATTTATAAAGGAAAAAAGTAGAGCATGAGATATTGAAGTTAGAGATTGTGCCTTTAGAACTACAAGTCAAAAACATCATGATAAATAACTTAACCAAATAAGTATTTGAAATACATCAGTTGGATTTTAGTATACAACCAACCCCCATAATTAAATAGTGTAGATATGAAACCCCCACTCCCCAAGGTGTGTTATAAATTTACCTATGTACTAATAACTATTGTTTTCTATATTTCATACCAAAAAAGAGTGACCTTTGGGTTTATTAATAAAGGGGAGTGGGAGAATTTAATTAAGTGGGGGGGGGATGCAATTTCTCAAACCCACTACATGGGAGAGTAAAGTTGTTAAAGGGTTATAACATATCTATGTTGAATCAGGAGGAGAAAGAATGGAGGGGGAATGGTGATATCTGGTGATACTGAAGATATTATATCAATAAATATAAATATTAAAATGAGGGGACTTTGGGTTCAAGATACAAGAAGTTACCATGTTTGGGTTGTAGAGTAGTCTCTAAGGTTGAGAATGATTCAAAATTTGTTATCTATAAAGATTCAACAAGTGGTACTAAGAAAAAATTGATTAATTGATGAACTTTTCATTATACTATTTTTTCTTAGGCTAATATTGAATCATGTGGGTTTAGAGAACGTGTTAAGAATGTCTTTGATTATTATTTGAATTTTTATATCTTAGGATAAAAAAGGAAAATGGTGATTTTAGAAGAAAATATTATAGTGTTTTTCAATAAAAGTGTTAGGTATTTGAATTATTGTTAACAAACCCAAAGGGGGAGATTATTAGAAAAAATTCCTCAAGAAATTGGTTTGAATTTTCTAGGGTTTTGTTTTTTTTAAATAGTGGGATTTAATTGAAAAATAATATTTAAAATTCTCTATATTAGAGGATATCATGGGGGAAAGGAAGGAATTTGAGAAGGTTATAGGTTTCTTAGTAATTTTTTCATTTATAATGGTGATGTTTTCCAGTGTTTTCCAAATTTTTAGGTCTGAAAATTTGAAGGAAGATCAAAGTTGATTTCAAAGAAAAGATTTTTTTTAATGAAAGTGAAAAGTTTTTTGAACAAGGGTAAAGTTTCATGAACTTAATTATTAAAAAATACCACACTGAGAATATGGTAAAGGGAATATTTTCATGAATGTTTAGAAAGTTTACAAAATATAGAGTTTCATGAATATAGTTCATGTAGAAGGAAAACTCTATAGAGATATTGAGTCATACATTAAAAGTACATATAGAGTAATCACGTTTTATGGTCATGAAAATGTGCACAAATTCCATCAAAAGTTTATCAAATGAGGTTTAGTTATGGAAATAGTTGACTATGCCTATAAATAGACCAATACCCTTGTTATCTTCATATATAAAGACTTAGAGGATCCAAAGTATTTATTTTCATTTAAAAATTATATGAATACACTTATCGTGTGGAATATTTCATGTGAACATTAGTTTCATAATGAAATGAACTTGCGACTTCAATAACTAGTGAATTTCATGAAATTTTAAGATTTTTTTGAAAGTAAGGAGTTATAAAAAAGTGTGGGAGTTGTACAGAAGTGTGTAATTTCTATGAAAATTTTGCAAGGTTTGTGTGAAATTGAAAGTGGAGTGAACCTAAATGGAATTTCATAGAATTTCTGTTGTAAATTTGTATTAATCACTTGTATTAAATAATAAATTCATGCCACACCCATTTTATTGTAAAAAAAATAAAAACTAATATAGATCATTATAGGATTATTTTATAGGAGAAGTGAGTTATTTTTAAAAGATAGAGCAGTGAATTCTCAAGCATGAATGATTATAAATAAAGAGGGAATGTGAGTATACTTATAACATTATAATATTGGTGTGCTTAGTGATTCTGGTACATTGGTACATTAACTTTGTATATTCCTTGGATTATCCCAGTTAGGGTTAACTAAGTAAAATTGATATGTCTCTTGCATGATTTTATTTCTATTTACATGTTACTGTTATCAGAAGAGTGAAAATAGTTTTATTTAATGAAAAACAAGATCAAAAGGGGTATTTTTTTAATCCTTCATAACCTAATTCACCCTCACTCTCAATTTATTTAACCTAGTGTATCTAATAACGTAACATCCCAAAAATTTATAAATTAAATTCTTTTTTTAAATGAGTAAATGAATTATTAAGTAATATAGTTATAGAAAACACATTCACTACTTTGGTTATGTTGGAATGTTATATCATTTAATATTTAAAAGTACATTAAGCATCATAACCACTAATAATATATACATTGAACAATTCTCATTTGATTAGTATATATAAAGGGTTATGATAAAGTCCAATTGACACAGATGGAAGATGTGACAACCTTGACTAGTAAGATCATACCCTATGAAGCCCATTTATTGAAGTTTCCATGAGAGATAAAATCACTAGGCTTATCCCTTGACCAATACTAATCCAAGATTCAACAAATTAAGCATGATTTAAACCATTTATATGATAAGTTCAAGTTCATCGAGATCACATTTCAAATCATGATCACCGAACCACCCCATGAAAATCACACCATTGCACACCTTACCCTTAGGGCATTCACTAGTGTAATAAAGGGATATGTATATACACACTATAAGTATGAATTTTTAAATTTTATTTTTAGTAAAATAATTATTATATTTATCCTTTATTATTATTATTAATATTTTTTAAAATGATTAGATAATAAGTTTGATAAAACATATATTTTAATATGATGAAACATAAATTATATTTTTGAGAAATGTATAGTTTCAATCAAGACACTAGATTTTAATGAATTAAATAATTTTTAAAATAAATTATATTTTAATAAAATATTATTATTAAATAATTTTTATTAAATATAAATAATAATATAATTTGATAAAGTTAAAAATAATTTTTATAAGGGTTAAATAAATGTTATTGTAAAAAACCCAGTATTTTTCAATAAATGTGAATTTTTTATTTTAAAGTATAAATTCTAATACATATATAATTATTTGGATAAAATAAATATTATTTTTCAAATCATCATTTTAAAATTATCCAACAGTGATTTTTTCATAATTTTCAGAGATAGTCAAATTTTTAGGTCAAAATTAAATATGGTATAAATATACGATGTGTATTATAAAATCAAAATGACCCCAAAAGGAATGTAATATATGACATAAAAGGTATAAAAAACCAAATATATGTTTCCCCTTTATAATAATGTGTTTTTGAGGCTATTTTTTTAATTTTATAAACCCTTAATGAATCCTCCAAAACCAATATTATATTTTAAGGTTTTAAAATCAAATATTTATAAACACAACTCACTTACACATAACCAATGATATTATTTTAATTATTTAGGTTCTTATAATTATAAAATAATGAAAACCACTCTTCTTTTGTAGAAATAATCGGAAAAAACCATAGTAAGGTTTGTGGTTTTGGTTACTTTATCATATAGATTCCAAAACCTAAGTTTAGAAATTAATAAATAATTCTCTCCTATTTTGATATAGAAACCCACACAAACTCCAATTAATCTTACCTAAAAACCATTGGAGAATTAATTTTCTCTTCTATTACCTATATAGATCCCTCCCAAGGTTCCCCCAAGCTCTTAATAATCTCCTATCAAGATTTTAGAAGCGCCCTCTCAAGGCAAGGAATTATCTCCTTCTCCTCTTTATTCAAGAAAATTCTTTGTTTTAGGCCCTTTAATTTACAAATTCTCATGCTGGGTTATGTTCTTACATACCCATATTACTAAAATTATTATTTAAATGTAATTATATACCCTTTTAAATCTCATTAATCCATTCTATGACTCTTTATATACCGTTGTTATTCTACTGAAATTATCCTCCAATTTTTCAAGACAAACAATTGTGTAGTGAATACCCATCTGCATTTCTACTCAAGGGTGTTCAAATAGTTGTACCTATCCTTAATTGATGAAATACATACTTATGTTTTATGATCTATGGGTAACACTTATACATGTACATGATATGAAAGTGATGGGTGGGCCTAGAATTATATAGCCCTCCAATTCATTGGGTAATATTTTTAATCTCATGAGATTCCATGTATGGTTAATGATAGGATATCCTAAGAATACTATGTTATGTCATATTGGTGGTTATCCTTGAATTATGTTTATGATGTCATGTTTTATGTTGTTTCCACATTCCCATGTCGCCTTTATGCTATCATGTTATATCATGCCTCATTGTTCAAGATTATGATTCTCACCCCTCTTATGTTACCTTGATATAACTATTGGATCACATTTACTACTTTACCTTATTATATTATTTTTTTATTCCCTTAACAAGATTTATATGTCACCCCTTTCTTACTTAATTCTTGTGGTTATCCTGTGAATTTTTAGAATAATGATGGAATTTTAGGAGCATGTTAAGGAAGTTTTCAATAATGTAATTGTATTCTTGTTTCAAGTTGTCATGATATGTACCAAACTTCACAAAGTCACTAGGATTCATGATATTTTGGAATTTTATTGTGTGTAACTTTATGTAATAAATCACGAATTAAGGTGTATTAAAGATATGATTTTTCATAAATAATTGGTATCAGAGAAAAAGGTTAAAGTAAATTGTATTATCTTAGTGGAAGATATGGTAGTAGTCAATCACAATGGGATTAATATCTTCAAAGGAAATGACTTTTTGTTATGAAAAAATCATATGCAACACCACTTTCGATCATTAGGAATAAATGTACATACAAATTCTATGTATGGTATTTATTTCAGTATAGACAACATAGCTTTATTAAAAGTAGAATTTAATGAACTAGATGATGATTCTAGAGGAATCCATGCTTTATGGGGATTTTCCTAATATAATCTACACAAAGGCGATGTTGTGTAAATACTAATATTCTATAAAAGGAAAAATGATTAATATATATGAAGGTGACATAAAATGTGAAAGTGGAGTATAGAGATTCAATAAAATAGGAAACTGAGTGTCAGGAGAATAAAATGATATATCATAATGATAATGGTAGTATGGGTCTTGATTACAAACAAAAAACAATGATGGTTAAATCCATGCCATGAACACCATCCAACGGCCTGAAGGCCTTCAATTTTTTTATTTATTAAAATAAAATCCCCTTTTAAGGGAAGAATAGGGAACCCAAACAAACTCTATGAACATAGAAAAATCATGAACTGAAGGTCTAAAAGAGTAAAACCAGACTGAAAACATGGAGCTGCCCCTCCCCAACATTTGATGATGATAAATCTCTCCACCATTGCATGAATGATTGGTAATAAAGTGCCATGTGTCAAAGCACATGCCCAATATGATAGGTAATTACACACCCTCTCAAAAATCAAAATTCAAAAGGCCCTACAAAGATGATCAAACATCCCTTGAACCTCCTTTAGGGCCTATTCCATGTGGTCGAGTCTAGGTGTATCAATATTCCAACAAACCACACAATTTTACACACACCAAAAAGGAATTATGCATCAAAATACCCAAATCAAGAATAACATTAAGGATAAAAACCATCACCACCAGCTCGGATTGACACTTGAAGAAGCAATGTAGAACCATCGTTGAAATGACTCCACCGAAATGATCCCATGAGCATCCCTACAATGCTGCAACAACAAGTAATACAAAGGGGCAGGCGCTCTAAGATGTAAGGTGCTGATTCATCACCACCTAGGGCTGGAAGACCTAGAAAGCACACCACATAAGCATGAAGCACCGCTCTGGGATGAAACTGGGAAGATATGGATAGAGAAAGAACCCTCACCAGCTGCCGAGTCAGACGAAACCACTGAATAGGTGAGAGGGAAACAATGAACCAGGAGCAGGACCATGCTGGTGACCCCAAAACCATAGAACGAACATAAACCTACCAAAAAACAATACACCGCATCACTGAACCACTGACACCATCATGATAAACCTGGAGCATTAAATACACCTTCGAAATACAAAACGAGAAAGCCTCACCCCCTCCGAGCCGCTATGGATTCAATGCCGATCCACACCGGAAATCCAGAATCGTCCCCAAGCTATGCCAACTCCAAGCCAAGCTGATTCGTAGACCATATCCACATCAAAAGCCGAAGATACTGAGCCGCACTGGAGAAGATAAGCCTAAACATGGATGAGACATCGCCACACCTCACCAACCCCGAGTTGAGGAAAATAATTCCGAGACTCCTAAGCACATCAGAGGAGGGAAGAAAAAATCGCTGAAAGCGAAACCCTAGTCACCGTGAGAGAAAAGGAGACACCACTCCAAGGACCTTTTCTAAAAAACTAGGCCATAAACACCCACTTCAAAGCTAAAGGTTGATTTCAGTAAAACTCATAATTAGAATACTCAGAGAAACCAATGGAAAACCAGTACTATAGAAATGACATATAAGAATGTGCCTTGTATAAGGTGTTATTATTGTGGAATGATGGGAAATTCTAAAAAATGTTTGTTCCATAGACAAAATTTACCAGATATAATAAGAGAAACAAAGTAAATTGAGAAGAGTTAAATATTCCAATCATGATTTTGATGGAAATTATTTTTGGTGTGGCGTATTTGGATATATATAAATATATTTCTCATAAAAAATATAGAGGAATTTACCTATAAAAACTTAAAGTCATAAAAAATATTAGATTAAGGAATAATCAAGCATGCTAAAAATGTAAAACCAATTTGAAGATTTGAAAGATGAACTTAGCCCATCATATTTTTAAGAAGACTAATAATTTCAATCAACACCAGGTATGAAGTCAAAGATATGGATAAAAAAGAAAAGAGATTAGAAGGAAACGATTATATAGATTTCCATAAAATCATCAGATCATTCTAATGTATAGATCTATGACCATTGATGCACTTTCCATATGATGGTGAATAAGGATCTTATCATAGGCATCAAGTAAAAAAATATAAAGTTTATTCAAATTTATAAATCATGAATTTATAAATATTATTGGCTCTAGGAAATATAAATTTCAGGGAAAATATTTGAGACACATATATTTATTGGTTTTTGAAGGTATCAATTAAAGATCGCTAAGTGTCAATCAATCGTGTGACTAAAGGCATGCAATAGACATTACCAAGAAGTCATGTATCATCAAGGGAAAATATAATGTAATTATTATGAATGTTAAGTACACTATGGGTGATATCTACCTTGTGAGTGGAGAAAAAGAAATGTATTTTCTATCCAAGGAAGAAGAAAAAATATCGTGGCATAAAAAACTTGTCTATTTGAGTCAACAATACTCAGAAGATCTAATGAAAAATTATAGAACTTGAGATCTCCCTAAACTATCATGTGATCATACACACACATGAAATGTTTTTCAAAAAGAGAATATTATTCAAAATATTTAAAATAAAAAATAATATAAGTTGAAAAGGGTGATTAAATTGTTTTATGTTGATTTATGTAGATGAATATCACCAAGGGACATTGATCGGAATAGGTACTATGGTATTTTCATTGATGATTTTAAAAGGATGTAATAAATAATGTTCATCACCAAAAATTATGTTGTGTTTAGATTCATTACTCAGTATCATAAGAATTCTGGAAATATTATAGGGTAGAATATTATAAAATTATGGATTGATAATGTCAAGAAGTTCACAAACAGCCAGGTGGTGGATTATTTAAAAAACATGGGATAAGGCAATGAGTCTCAACAATGAGAACTACTCAGGAAATGGTTTGGTTGAGAATAGAAATCAGATGATAAAATACATGATCATAATTATTATTATCATGAAATACCTACCAGATAAGTTTTTAAAGAAGTATTGCTAACATTGATCAATATTTCTAATTGATTTTTTTTGTGTTTGTGGGAAGAGAATGCTCCACATGAGTTTTATGGAAATAAGTCGATACTGTAGTAAATTTTAATCTTTGTAATTAATTGTTTCATTATCAATATGGAGAAATATATAAAGTTTTATTCCATTGGATGTGAAATAAATTTTCTAGGTTACTCAAGTAAGAGTAAAACATATAAATACTTCAATAAGTGGATAAGAAAGGTTGTTGAAAGCAATGTCATCACTATTATTGAGAATGAGAAGAATATTTAGTAAAATAACAAGAAAATTTAAGAGGATAATGATGAAGAGTTTAGAATCTTAGGGGGATCACAAGAGCTTGAGATATATTTATAAAAAGACACTGGTGGTGGGAAAGGTGAAGTTAGACTCGCATCAAAACATAAACTAAAGATCCAAGCTAAAATTGATAAGAAAAATATCATTGGTTATTAGATAGTTGCTATGAAGACATGGGGAGTGAAGTTTCTATAAAAAACATCCTTCTTATATCTGGTAGATCCGAAGTGTTTTGAGTAAGCTTCTAGGGATGATAATTAGTTTTAGGAGATGAATGAATAACTTAACCAAATCGAGAAGAATCAGACAAGGGTTTTTTTGATTCCAACATATATGAACATCTTCAGAACCAAATGAGTCTTTTATAATAAAATAAATGAATATGGTGAGGTGATTTGAAATAAATTATGACTAGAATGAAAGGTAAACTCCCATACTGATGGAATCAATTTCGATGAAACATTTTCACTCATGGCATAACCAGGGACAATTAAAAAAACTCTTAATAATTGGAGTGCACAATAGATTCAAGGTTATCCAAATAGACATCAAGTAATAATTTTTAAATGGAGTTTTAGAAGGAGAATTTTACATTTAACATGTTTATGGTTTTCTTGTTATTTAATATAAGAACAAAGTGTGTCGGTTGAAGAAGGTGCTTTATAGGTTGAAGTAGGAACCAAGAGAGTGGTATTTAAGTCTTATTCAATATTTAAATAAGCTTTTCTTCTTGAATGGTAGAGTTTTTTAAAATATCTATGTTAACAATGAGAGTGATCAAAGGATTATGGATATAGTGTATGTTCATGACATAATCTTTGGTGGATTGAATAAATAAAAATGAAAACTACTTATAGAATTCATGAATCCAGAGTTTGAAATAAAGATGATTGGAGAATTTTTTTCCTTTTATCTGTAAGTGCTGTAAGGAAAGTAGGGTATATCCATCTCACAATATAAATATTTCTAGGAGGTTTTATACATATTTATAATGGAGGATTATAAGGTATTTAAAACACCAAATTTTACGTAGATGGAGCTGTTAAGGGATGATGATGGAAAAAGAGTTAATGTCATAAAATAAAGGCATATCATTTAAATCCTATTGTACTTAATAGTGATATGAATTGATATTATATTTTAAACATGTTAGGTGGAATTATGTCAATGTAATACCTAAGAAATTCACTTTATTATAATGAATAGAATACTATAGTATATCCAAGGAACATTATATTTTGGTTTTCTATATAGTGAAACATCTCATCATGAGTTATTAGGATATATAAACACTGATTGATCCAATTCAGTGGATGATAACAAGTTAAAAATATTTAGTTCATTTTATCACGATAGATATTTTATTTCTTAGATTAGTAAGAAACTAGGATGCATTTATTTGAGCACTATAAAGGTTAAATATATTATGTCTACTGAAGCTTCATGTAATTACTACGGATGAAGCAATAACATGAACTCATGGGAGTTGAAGTGAAGTTTCCAATCATAAACCAGTATAACAATTAAAGTGATATAAATATTAGAAAAAATCCCATCTATTACTCAAGGACCAAGCATATTTAAATCAAGTGTCACTTTATAAAGGGAAATTTGAGCATGGTCTAGTGAATTTGGAGTATGTTCCTATACAAATTCAAGTCATAGAAATCATGAAAGTGACCATATCCAAAGAATAATTTTAAAGGTACCAGATATCTATCAAAGTCTAGTCGATCCCCTCATATAAAGGGTGTAGATATAGAACCCCCATTCCTTGAGGTGTTTTGGAAATTTTTATAATACCAATTATTGTTCTTTTCTTTGTTGTAGACCATAAAGGAGTGACATTTGGGTGTATTAAAAAAGGTGGAGAAAAAAATTATAAGGGGAGAGATGAAATTTATCAAACCTTTCATAGGGGTGAGTAAATTTGTTAAAGGGGAGAGGATTTTTATGTTGAATTAGGGGGAGTCAGGATTCTGGGAGAGTATTGATATCTAGAGATGTTGAAGATATTGTATCAATGAATATAAATCATGAAAGGAGGAAATTTTGGGTTTATAAGGTAAATTTTTACCATGTGTGGGTTTTGGATTAGTATTTATGGTTTAACATGATTCAACATTTGACATTGATAAAGACTCAAAAATTATTATTCAGAACAAAGTGATTCATTGATGAAGTTTGAATGATAATATTGTTTCTAATTCGAAAATTGAGTCATGTAGTCTTAGATTATATTTGAGAAAGTCTATAATTTCTATCTAAAGATGTATATCTTAGTATTTAAAAAGTAATATGGTGATTTGACTAGTAATTATTATATTTTTTTCGATAAAAGTTTCAAGATTTTTAAGTATTATAAAGAAACCGGAAGGGAGATATTATTGGTAAAAATATCCCAATATGTTGGTTCATAGTTTTTAGGTTTGTGTTTTTTGAAAAAGTGGGTTATCATTGAAAAATAATATTGGAAATACTCTAGATTAGAGGATATCATAGGGAATGGATGAAAGGAATATCTTGGATAAGGTTATAGGTTGTCCATGAATTGTCATGCCTAAAGTTTTTATGTTTCGTAACGTTTTCCAATTTTTTGGGTCTAATTTTTTTGAGTAAGATAAAAGTTTATTTCAAAGTAAAGTAAGGGTTTTTATGCAAGTGAAATGTTACATGAAGAAAGGAAAATTTACAAAAATTAGTGATTATAATGCACCTCATTTAGAATATAAAAAAGTGAATATTTTCATGAAAGTTTATAAAATTTACATTACATGGATTTGCGTGAACGTAGTGCATGTCGAAGGAAAGTTATTCCAAGATAATGAGTTTCACATGAAAATAATATTTAGAGACATAATATTTTTTAGGATTATAAAGTTTAATGAATGACATGGAATTTTTTTGTGAATGAGGTGTATTTATGTAAAGGTTCAACCATTCATATTAATAGGCCACCACCCTTTCCATTTTCATAGAGGAAGACTTGGAGGATATGGGTGATTTTTTTTCACTGAAGACTTATGTGAATGTAGTTATTGCATGAAACATTTTATGTGAACATAAGTTTTATAAAGAAATGAACTTTAATAGTCATGAACAAGTGAGTTTTGTGAAATTTTGAGAGTTTTGTGAAAGTAATGAGCTGCATGAAAGTTTGGGAGTTGTGAGAAAGTGTGGAAGTTACACAAAATTTGTATAAGGATACACAAGAACCTAAAGGATTGCCTATAATTTCTATGGTAAATTGAATTTATTTATTTTTATGAAAGAAAAGATTCATGTAACACCCATTTTAGTGTGAAATAAATCAAAGTTGACACATAGCATCAGAGGATTCTTCTAGTAGAGTAGTGAGTTACTTTCAGAAGAGAGAGTAGTGAATTATCAAGTGTGTATGATTGTAAATCAGGAGGGATAATGATTCTGGTACCAATATTTTAAAAATAATATTCTTAGTGATTCCAATACATCAACACATTGCCTTTGTATACTCCTTGAATTATCCTAGTTAGGGAGAAACAAGTAAAATTTCAATGTCTCTTATATGATATAATTTATATTTATATATTTATATAATAAGAAGATAGAAAAGTGTTTTTTTAATAAAAAAACAATATCAAAAGGGGATTTTGTTTTAATTCTTTATACCTAATTCACCACCACTTAGGGTATTTAACATAGTGGGGCTAACAATTGGTATCAGATCCAAAGGTTAGAGTTAGTGGTATTCTCTTATTAGAATCTATGAAGCAATAAATCACAAAGGGATTCTGAAATTCAATGGAAACTAATTTTAGATATGAAAGAATCATATGCAACACTACTTAAGATCTTTAGGAATGGATTTTTATATAACTTTTATTTATAGGATTTTGGTCAGTATGGATGACATGGATTTATAACCAGTAAATAGTAATGAACTAGATGATGATGCTAGATGAATCAATTATTTTAGGGGAGCTTTGTCTAACATAATATATACAAAGGTGATGTCATGAAAATTGTCACACACAGTGTGGGAAAATCTAATTAATATCTATAAAGGAGACATAAAATGTAAAAATACATCATGGATGTCTATAAAAATAGAAAACAAATAGTTGGGAGAAGAAAAAGATGTATCAAAATGAAAAATTTGGTATGGGGATTAATTACAAATAGAAAATAATGATGGTTGAAGCTAGGACATAATCACACACTCTAAAGTTAAAGGTTGATTTTGGGTATAAATTACAACTAGAATACTCATAGAACCGAAGGGATAAACAATGATATAGAAATAACACACCAGAATGCACCTCATATCAGGTGTTATTATTATGTAAGGATGAGACGTTATCAAAATGCCCATTCCATTGACAAAAGTTACCAAAGGGTACAAGATAAAAAAAGGCATTCAAACAAATTTTAATGGTCCATGAATGATTTTTATGGTCACTATTTCTTGTGTAGAGGATCCATACAATGGAAATATATTTCTCATAAAAAATATAGAGGAATGTTTATATTAAAACCAAAAGACGTCAAACAGTGCAGCTCAAGGAATTATCAAGGGGGATGGAAATACATTTTTTTTAATTTTAACAATATGAAGTTTTTACATTATTTTATAAAGAAGATAAATCATGTCGATAAACACCAGGTGTGAATTCTCAGATATAGATCAAAAATAAAAAAGTTTAGAAGGAAAAAATTATAGATATTACCCAAAAATCATGAGATCATGATAGTGTATGAATCCTTTCTAATGGACACACTATTGGAGTTGGTGCCCTAGAACCAACTTGTTTAGTACTTGGTTACATGTTTTTATTAATTAATGATATTTTCTTATCGCATCTTGATTATTTTTCTTCATGATATTTATATGTGATAATGTCTATAAAATATATGCTACGCTGATAGGTCATAGCAGTTACCCATATGATGAGAACCTAGAGGTGCCATAATATTATTATTGAATATTGTCCTATGGATGAATGATATTGTCTATTGGGACAAAAATAGTATAGTATATTAGATTTATGAATCTCATAAGATATTGAGAAACCTTCTCATGGTGTTCACCTTTGATAATCTCCAAGATAGGAGGTTTTGAGAACAAACTCATCAATAGGAAATACACATTTCTATGTGTAATTAGATATTACTATATACAGATGTGTGTATTGATCCTTATACTTTAAGATTATCATTAATGAATATAATGAATCATATAATTTTATGTATTGATGAAAACCATGATGACATATCATTTCATCTAGGTAGGGTACATTGGGTGTGTCACGAGTGATATTCTATTAATGGATAATGTGAGAAAGTATTTATGACTTCTGTACTATGATGTAATTTGATATCTTAGACCCTTTTATGGAATAGAACTTCCTACATGAATCCATGTCCATGGTGTTTAGTGGGTGAGTTCAATTCTATAAATTCAAGGAGAGATACATCAAGTGTATAGGTTGATGACACCGGTATACAACCATATTGATTATAGATATCATGATAAAGATATTACATTATAGGGTAAGAATTTGTAGGAGGATGGGAATCATTGCAACATTAAATTATTCATATAATGAAGACTTGGAATGTTGCTACATGCTAACCTTAGACTTTAGGTAGTAATGCCTAATTCTACTAAGAAAGAGGCCTATAGGGTTACACAATAAGTGTATCCAAAATCTCTGTTAAATTTAAGTAATGAATTTAACAAGTTAAAATAAAAAATATTCATTTAGTTTTAGTTGATCACCATAATTTAATCAAAAGTTATTCAAAATAATAAAGTGAGTTAAATTTTAATAATAAATATAAGTTTGAAAGTTTATAAAATATAATATTTATTATATTTATCACAGAGTAATGTAGTGAAATTTATTTAATTAGATAACCATTATTCAAGGATCGATAAATGTCAAAGAGGGAAAGCAGATCAAGTTTAATATTTTGAATGATATAAATGATATTTATTTATATTCTTAATACATTTCACATATCAAGAAACTAATAATAATAGTGTTATTATTATTGTACATGGGTCCATTTAATAATATCAAAGATGGTTGGGGACTTCTGTGTGATTTTACAACCCTAAACCAGATATAATAAATATCTATTTATATCACTTTCCTTGTTCACTTTTGGTGTACACAATAGATAAGGTGACCATAGAGACCCCTATCCCCACCTTTTATCTCAATATTTTGAGAGAACACTAAGGGTTATCCATCCTTCTTAAAGAGAACTATTACAATCAACTACAAACAATGTAAGTGATCAGGATCAACTGTTCTAGAACTCATAGGTTCTATGGTGTTGATTAGAGATTGTGGTCCACATGTGGATCACTTCTAGATGGATTATACACTTTAATCCTATATTTAAACGACGGTGTGATGAATTTCATTCCATCAGGTCATCAAAAAAATTGGAATTACAAGATGAGGTAATTCTATATCTAATCATAAATTAATTATGAATTATATATAAATATCCCCCCCTATAATTCTGATGTAATAATGTAGTCTAATTAAACTACTCTTTTAAGTGGACATGATCTCATAATCATGTAAATAAATTATTACACATGATTTAAGACTAAAATACAAGTTGGTCATACCTTCAAAGGATGCTTCCACTACACCTATAACCTACTCACACATCCTACATGATGGGAAATAAGGATCTTGTCATATGCATCAAGTAAAATAAGAAATTTTTCTTAAAATTAAACAATAAATAAGGCATAAAGATTATTATATTTTGGAAATCCAAATACAAGGGAAAATATATGAGGGAGGAAAATTCCTTACTTATTGAAGGTCTTAATCACAACATACTAAGTATTAGTCAACTGTGTGGCCTAAGGAATATAATAAAATTTACTAATAATGCATTCATCATCACAGAAAAAGATGATGAGGTTTTATACAAGGGAAGCACATGAATGGGAATCTATACCTTGTTAGTAGAGAATAATACATTTTCTTCTATCCTGGGAAGAAGAAAAAATATTGTGGCAAAAATGAATTAGCCATTTGATTCAAAAATCCTTGGAAGATCCAGTGAAAAATGATGGAGCTATAGATCTCCCTAAATATGATGTGATCTTACACACATTTGTGATATTTTTCAAAAAGGGAAGATTATTCAAAATATATAGAAGGAAAAGTAATTGAATTTGATAAGGGTTATTGGATTGGTTCATGTTTATGTGGGTAGACTAATATCACCAAGGGACATTGATGGGAAGAGGTACTATGTTCTTTTCATTGATGATTTTAGTAAGGTGGAATTGATAATGGTCATCATTCATAAGTCTTAGGTATTCAGTTGTATTAATCAATATTAATATAATACTAAAAAGATGCTTGGGTATAAGATTCCAAAATTTTAAAATGGAAACTACCTGGAGTTCACAAACAATGAGGTATAGGATTATCTTAAAAAACATGGGATAATGAAAAAATCTAAACAATTAGGAATCCTTAGAAAAATAGTGTGGTGGAGAGGAGAAACAAGAGTATAAATAATATGTCCATAAATATTCTTATTGAGAAAGGCATACCAAAGAAGTTTTGGAAAAAATAAGTACTAATACTAGTCTATATTTCTAAAAGATATTTTTTATATTTGGGGGAAGAGAATACTTCATATGAGTTATGATATAAAAATAATTTGATGCTGAAGTACCTTTTAATCTTCATAGGTAAGTGTTTTATTCTTAATAAGGATAAAAATAGAAATTTTGAGTCTCATAGAGATAAATGAATTTTTCTTGACTACTCAAGAAAGAGTAAAGAATATAAATTCTTCAATAAGTTTCTAGGAAAGGTTTTTGAAATCATTGGGGATAGTGTAGTGGTGAATTAGTAGAATATTCTATAAAAACATGTGCCTATTTTGGAGGATAGTAATAAAGAGTTAAGTAGATAAGGGGGGAAACAAGGGCTTGAGGTAAATTCAAAAACATATACTAGTGACAAGAAAGATAAAGTTAGACCTATATATGTACAAAAACTAAAGAGCCGATCTGAAATAGATAGACATAATATTATTAGTGAATAGAAAGTTCCAATACAGGCAAGGAGAATCATGTCTCTATAAAAAAGTCATTCTTATCTTAGGTAGAGACAAAGTGTTTTGAATGAGATTATAGGGATGATAATTGGGTTTAGATAATAAATGAAGATCTTAACTAAATAAAAAAGGATCAAACTTGAGAGACTGTTTCAAGGCCAACATATAAGAAAATCATCAAAACCAAATGGGTCTTCTAAAATAAACTGAATAAATATGGAAGTCTGATTAAAAATAAATCATAACCAGTGTGTAAGGGATATTCCTAGATTAAGGGTGCTAATTTAGATGAAACATTTGCACCTATGGAATAACCGAATACAATTGGATTATTCTTATCCATGATAGTGAAAAATAAATTCAAGGTTTTCTAAATGGATTCCAAGTCATAATTTTTAAATAGAGTTCTAAATAAAGATGTTTATATCAAAAGCATTAATGGTTTTCTTTTCCATGAAGATGAGAATAAGGTTTTCCAACTGAATAAGGTATTTTAGGGGTTGAATTAGGCACTAAGTGCATGATATTCAAGGCTAGATCAAGACATTAAGAATCTTGGTTTTCGGTGTGATGGAGTTGATTCCAATATCTATGACAACAATGAGAGGGATCAAAGGATGATGGATATAGTGTATACACATAACATAAAATTTTATAAATAAAACAAATCATATTTTAAAGAGTTTATATAATTCATGAAGTGTTAGTTTGAAATATTGATGATTGGAGAACTAACATTTTTCCTTGATCTATAGGTGATGCAAGGAAAATATGGTATATTCATATCATATTCTCAATATTATATTGTGGTTATAAAAAAATTTGGAATAGAGGATTTCAAGGTGATTAAAAAACTAGTTTCTACCCAGATGAAGCTTTCAAGGGATGATAATTGAAAAATAGTCAATGTCCCAAAATATAGGTAGATAATTGAGATCTTATTGTACCTAACAAAAATGAAAAATAATACTGTATTTTAAACATTTTAGGTGAAATTGTATTAAAGTAATCCTAAATAAATATACTTTATTGTAGTTAAGAGAATACTATGGTATATTAATGGCATAATATATTTTAGTTTGTTGTATAGTGAAACATATCACCAAGAGTTATTGAGGTATACAGATGATGATTAGGCTAGTTCAGTGGATGAAAAAAGACAACATCAGGTAGTTCATTTTTTCTTAGGGGGATTTTAAATTTCTTAGCTTAGAAATAAGAAAATATGAATTTATTTGAGCATCATAGAGAATGAATATATTACGGCCACTCAAACCTACATAAAATTACTATGGATAAAGCAATATAATGAGGACACAAGTGTTGAAGTAAAGTCTCTGGTCATAATAAATTATGACAATTAATGTGCTATAAATATTAACAAAAATATTGTCCATCACTAAAAGACAATGTTGATTTTAATAAAGTATCACTTTATAAAAGAGAAAGTGTAGCATAGGCTAATATAATTGGAGTATGTTATTATATAATTTAAATTCATAGATGCCACGATAAAGGAATTACCTAAATAAGTGTTTGAAAGACATCAACTAGATATTAAAGTCCAGTCAACGCTTGCACTAAAAAATGTTGATATTTAACCCCCAATCCCTAAGGGGTGCTAGAAATTTCTCTATATATTAATAAATGTTATTTTATATGTTATAAACCTTAAAATAAAGCCCTTTGGGTCTATTGAAAAAGGTGGAGAAAAAAATATAGGGGGGGATATGTGATTGTTCAAGAAAACTATATGGTAGAATATAGTTTTTAAAAGGGGGAGTGAATTTATATATTGGATTAGGGGGAGAAAGGATATATGGGGAGTAGTGATATATAGAAATGATGAATTTTTTTTATCAATGAAAAAAATATTGAAAGGATGTTCCTTTTGGTTCATGATGCAAGTAGTTATCAAGTGTGGGTTATGGAGTAGTATTGAGGGTCGATCACAATTGAACATTTGTTATTTAGAAAGATTCAACAAGTTTTATCAATAATGAAGTGATTTATTAACGAATTTTGTATGATACTCTTGTTTCTCACATCAATATTAACTCATGTGGGATTATAATATTTTTTGAGAAAGTTTCTGATCACTATCTAAATTTACCCATCTTAGGCCACAAAAAATAAATAGTGATTCAAGTAGTTTGTATTATAGAATTTTTCAACAAAAGTGTGAGGAGTTTAAAGTATTTTCAACAAATTTTAAGGGGTATATTATAGGAATAAGTCCCTTAAGAATACAATTTAGAGTTTTGAGGGTTGTATATTTTAACAAAGTGAGCTATCATTGATAAAGTATATTGAAAATTTTCAAGAGTAGAGAATATAATAGGGAATTGATGAGGGGAAGGCCCTATAAAAGGTTAAAGTCTATATAGAAAGTTGTTTGTTTAAATTGGTGATGTTTTCTCTTGTTTTACAATATTTTGGGTATAAAAATTTGTAGGAATATCAAAGTTGACTTTGAAATAAAGGAATGTTTTTTCATAAAAGTTAAAAGTGTCACAAATAAGGGAAATTTTGTGTGAACTTAATGATTCAAATCCTCCCAATTTAGAATATGAAAAATAGAATATTTTCACGAAATTTTTGAAAATTAATAAAACACAGAGTTTCACAAATGTAGTGCATACATAATATAAGTGACACAATGACAGTGAGTTAGGTATGAAAAGTTTATATAGAGGTGTCATGTTTTTAGGGTATAGAAAGTTATAAAAATAGAGAAAAAATTTATGCAAATGAGGTGGAATTTTATGAAGGGTTGACCACACATATAAATAGGACACTTCCCCTATCATTTTCATAGAGTAAGAATTATAGGATATAAAGGATTTATTTTCACATAAGACTCATGTGAACATACCTTTTTCATTTAATATTTTATGCAAAAATCAATTTCATGAATAAAATAACTTGTGTCTTCACGAACAAGTAAGTTTTGATTTATTTGTGATTTTTTTTGAAAATAAGGAGTTTTATAAAATTTTGAGAGTTGTATGAATGTGTGTAAATTGTGTGAAAGCTGCACAAGACTTACACAAAATTAAAAATTGTCTGAACTTAAAGGTATTACCCAAAATTTATTTTCTAAATTGAAATTCATCATTTGGATGAAAGAAGAGCTTAATGTCACACCCATTTTTGTGTGAAACAAAATAGAGATGATATAAATCATTATAGGATTATTCTAGAGGAGTAGTGAGTTCTTTTTAGAAGAGTAAATAGTGCATTCTCAAGTGAAAATTGTTTTAAACTAGGAGGGACAATGAGTCCACTATAAAAATTATAATAGAAGTGCAATTAGTGATTTTGCTACATTGATATATTTCCTTTGTATGCTATGTGAATTAGAATAGTTAGGGTAAACCAAGTAAAATCGATTTTTCACTTTCATTATCTTATTTCTATTTATATATTTTCACAAGAAGAAGAGAGAATAGAGTTTTGTTTAACTATAAAACATGATCAAAATTGGAGTTTGTTTTAATTCATCATACCTTGATTCACCCCCTATCAAGGTATTTAGCCTAGTGGATCCAAAGTTAGTAAAAAATTAAAAATAATATAATTCAAAAATCATAAATAATTCAAGAATGAAATAAAAAGATAATAATTAATTAAAATGAATTATTATAAAACATGTATTCTTATTCATTACATATTATTATTATTATTATTATTATTATGATTTTATGTGTTTATAAATTCAAATAAATATTATTATAAAAATATATTTATAAAATTTAATGTTTATAAGATAAATAAATAATTTTCAAGGGATTAAATTAAAATCATTTAATTCTAAAAGTGTTAATTTTTTAGAAAATTATTTTTTCTAAGTATTATGCATTTTTTTACCTTAGTAAATTAAATTAATCACTTTTAAAGGATGATTATTATAAAATGAAATGTTTATATTCTTAAAAAATACATTAACACTTATTTAATTAGAAATTTATATGAAATAATATAAATAACACTTTATTTTTAAAAATCCATTTTTCTATAAAATTAGTTTTTATATATATTTTATATTTTCATTTAAAGATAAATTTATCATATTTAGAAGCCAATGATCCCGTACCTGAGTGGTAAAGGATCCTTCTTGGAATCTAGTAGATCCTATGATCAAACCCTATTGGGTGAAGGTACTATTATAGTACTATATAGGTGGTGATGTAGCCATGATGTAGGAAGGTAGTGACGTAGGCATGGAGTAGGCAGGATGATGGAGGCATGACACTGCACTGGGATTTTGAGCCATGTATTGGGGTTCATTCCCACTAGTATTTTAGAAATTTTATTAAATAAATAAGTCTTAATGTGAGGGCTATACCTTTGGGGGGATGGGGGGATATGACCTGCTTTTCCAGCCTATGTGTATGGTGTGTGTGTGTGTGTGTTTGAATGTAATTATACCCCCAAGAACCAAATATATATATATATATATATCATATTTATAAATTTAAATATATTAAATGGAGTTAAATTTCATAATTTTAACATTTAAATTAGGCAATAGGGGTTATCTTATATTTTTAGTAAAAAAATAATTACCATGGTAAATAATTAAATAAGGTAAAAAGAGGTAAAAATGGGTAAAAATCATATAGATCAAATTTTTGATAATTAAAATGATATGAGATCATTTTAGATGAATTTTTTGGTGTGTGAATAACTACTAAAATTCTCACCATCATTTCCTTACCTAAATCATGTAACTCTCATGTGATTCCATCTTTACCCTTCATTTAACTCAAGTTTCCAAAGAATTGTCCCTCATTCACACCTTTAAAAAGAGCTCTCTTCCACCAACTCCAAACCACTTCTTTCATTAATTTTTGTCTTGAATATACATCCAAAATCAATATCCTAATGTATTTTACATTTTTTGGTATCTTTTGGTCATAAGAAGGAGGTCTAAATCCTTTTTGAAGGAAGATGCTGTGAGAAGGAGTGATTCCGTCAAAGTAAGTAAGAAGTTCTTATTAATTCCTTTAATTAACTTTATAATATCCAATATTACTAAAAAAATTCACCACTATAATTATGTAATATTTAAATCATTATAATTATTTAAAAATTATATTATCATTATATAAATTTATGTTTTTACTTATTCATTAGTTATAACACGTTCTTTTTTGGGTCAATTTTACCACCTACATAAATAATGCTATAATGTTTCTGTCATGAATAATTAAGAAAACTAGAATACTATTAATATGATGTAATTATTATTAATAAATATTTTTTCATAATCTTGGAATGGAAATATATATATAAGTATATTAATTTATAAAATCAATTCTTTTTATTGAATAAAAATGTACAAAAAATATATTTTAACTTCTCTTTATAAATAGTTACTATGACTTCCATAAAATTAACATTGGAATTTAAAAACATGTAAAAAACACCTATTTAACTTCCATTTTAAATCTATATGCGATTAATACATGATCAAGTATCAAGTAATGGAACTACCACATCAAAGCTAGCACAAAACAAATAGGACAATTAACACCCAAATATTAATTTTAACAAAGTATGATTAATAAATGAGAAGTAAGAAATTATAAATTAATTTTATCAATTAAAATAAATATAAATATAATTATGCTATATATTAATGAAAAATATAAATTTATTATACAATAGGTTTGAGCATTTTTTACCCGAGCGAGAATCCATGGTAAGGGTTCCTCATCTCAATTTCTATTCATTGAGATATGCTTTATATTCACTAATTAATTCCTTTTATATGATGTATATAATACCCAATGGATATATTTTATCATAATTATAATATAATTTAATGTATTTAAAAATCTATATTAGGTTATCTCTTTCAAGTTCATTTGATTTAAAATTTACCAATCCATAAGGGTTTCTATCTAATATCACTTTGAAATCAAGATTGTCTATGACTAAATTTATGTTGTTTGAAATTGTATATTATTTCTCTCTAAAACACCATATATTTTCTTCATATAAATATATTTTTGTGGTTTACATTTCACTTTAATACCCCCTTTGGTTCAAAATTATACTGAAAGGATTCTTGTAAGTAGAGATAACCATATCTCTTATTTTTGATTAAGAATATTTCTCATCCATGTCTATGTTTCACATATGTTTTTACCCTTACTTACATGATCTATTAAGGTAATTTTATATTTAATTTTACTTTAATTAAAAAATTGTGAAAATAATCTTTTTTATTATTTTTTTCTTGGTCTTTTTCTTCCACAATTTTCTTCAGTTTTATTTATGAAGCTTCCTTTGCATGTTTTCATGGTTTTACGAAGAAAATTTTATTCACTTTATAATTATTTTTCTAAAAATTTATTTTAAATTTTATTTAATTTTAAAAATAAATGTTATCAAAAAATAAATTACATTTCTTCTTATTTTTAAAATAAATTCTCTAATGGTATTATAAAGTGTTTTTATTATAAGTTGATATCCTTTAGTGCTTCTTATGCTCCACTTGGGATAATACCTATTGATACCATTAAAATTATTTCTCTATATGGATTATATATTATATAAATTTTCATGAAACCCATTTATTTATGATGATTTAATTATGATATAATGTAACTATTAATGTTCTCATGGGTAAAATATATGTATGGGTTTTCATTATGTTATGGGTGGACCTAAAATTACATATCCCCCAATGCATTGAGTAAATATTTATATCTCATGGGATGAATTGTAAGGGACTAAGGAGTGAACCCAAATCCACTGTGTTTCTGTGATGGGTGATCCCAAAATTATATATCTCTCTAATGCATTGGGTAAGGACTTATATCTCTTAAATTGACATGTTAGGGACTGGGGAGTGAACAAAATACACTATAGGACTCTGTCCACTATGTGATGATGGTCTTGGAAGTGATAATTGATATAAGAAATAGTTTTCTATTCTTATGTTGTACCATATTTATATGTTACACAATATTCCCATTTTATGTTTTCATTGATCATGATTATGGACTCATGTTTCCGTACTCTCATGAATCATGTCTTATGTTAAACCAAAATCCTCATGTTATGACCAATGATTTATGATATATTATTTTATTGTGTATGAATTTCTTATATTATGATTATGCACCTTGATTATATTTTCAAACCCACATGTTTATATTATACTCAATTATAATATTCAATTGTTATATATTATATTTACCCTTACTGAGTGTCTGATATCACCCTTTTCTTATGTTTCCATTCCCTAGGAAATGAAGAGGAATACTATGTGTAGTGTTTATACGTGTATCACGTGTGAAGATTATTTATGTGAGAAATTGAATAGTATTTGTAAAATAAGTTTTTTATGTATTTATTCTCAAAAGAAAATAAATCTATAGGCTCTAGGGTGTGATTTATTGTCATATTTATTTAATGTTCATGAAAATTGATGTAATATGAATGTATTTTATAGTTGGATTATATCAGTTGGAATTAGAGTGGGGTTTAGTTATTTTTGGGGATTATATTATGAATAATAAGAGTATAAAACATAAAATAACCTATGTTGAACCAAGAATGATTCATGATGAACCAAAAATGTCATAGGTTGAAATGAAGGTGTCATAATTTAAGCCATCTCAGGATTGATTTCCCATATCATATGATTTCCTACTATAGTTATTATTTCTTGATAATCACACTAACCTTTTATATTTTATTCAATGGATAGAACCAGGAGGAACTAATTGAATAATGAGTGCAATGAACAATGCAATGATTTTCCCATTGAGAAACCAAATAGGATGGGATATGGAGTTAAAAATCTCATGTATATGATCAAAAAACTCTCTCAAGTTATGAATAATAACAAAAAACGTGAAAAAACCAAAATATTCCAAGTAAAAACTCTCTATTGAGTAACTAATGGGGAAATGACTACCCAACTTTAGTAGGTCTCCCAATCCACTAATTTACAAGTAGTTAATTAATATAAAAAATCTATTTTCCATTCTCTAGTTGTCATAGAATGAAAATTTAGTTTTATAAATTTATTGTTTGGAAGGTGATAAGGATCAATGTTGGACCCTAATAAAAAATACAAGTAAGAGGAAGAAATAAACTCAGTGGAATAGAATAAGTTTAAGAAGGTATTTTTCAATTAATATTTTCCTTGAATTATTTTCACTAAAATATATAGATAATTCCTTGAACTAAAAATATGAGGATGAATCCATTAGTACATATGAAGAAAACTTCACAAGACTTTAAAGGTATGATTATAGTTTTATTATTGACCTTGTAAGAAAGATAGACTATTTATTTAGTGGATTAAAACAAAGTCTTTGAAAAGAAACAACTACAAGGTACTTTTGTAGCTATGAAGAAATTATTAGATGTGGTCTCAAAGTGGAAATAAAAATTATAGACTCTTATTATTCTCAAGGGTTTAGAGATAATAATAGGAAAATAAAGTTTCATAAAAATCAAATGATAAAACCCATGGAGGAAAGAAGATTCATCTTCTAACATGCCATAAGTTGTTGGGATCATGCCCATATTCTAGTAAACCCACAAGAAGTTATCCACCAAAACTTATGAGGTAGAAAAAAGTGTCAGTAGTTTATCCCAT
Organism: Viscum album; assembly: GCA_963277665.1. Lineage (NCBI taxonomy): Eukaryota > Viridiplantae > Streptophyta > Magnoliopsida > Santalales > Viscaceae > Viscum > Viscum album. The sequence continues at coordinate 1,181,149,154 of OY728158.1, forward strand.
GCTATTGTGACTATAATTTATAAGAAACACACACCCAAATCACCTAACCACAATTCTAAACAACTTTTGAATGAAACAAAAATAAGAATTATCGAAATATAATGATTTAAAGAATTCATGAAAAAATAAAAACACAATTTACATGGTTTAGACATGAGTCTTACTCTATGGGGGAAATAATTCTATATTTTGATTAAGGAAAGGATGATTATAATATCTTTAGTTATTAAATACAATATAAATTGATCCAAAACACTAATTATAGTAGTGTGTAGCTGGTGCTTCAGGTCTCCATATCTTTTGATCATCATGGGAGTGCTTCTATATAGACCCTTTATTTGTGACTATAATGTGTTATAGTAAAATTACCCCACCACCTTAACTCTCTCATCTGATACACTATAAACCTCACAAAAATCTCATGAGACGACTCTAATGATTTTATAGAGCCACCCTTTCAAAATTCCTTTACTTCTTAACACACTAATTCCATTGAGCGAGTCAAGGTGATAATTACTAATCACACTTTCCAATGAAATCTACCGGTCAGTGTAACTACCATCCATTTAGTATGAAATTTTTGGTAGTCTATCTTTTAAACACTTAGACCCTTTTAACTTCCACTTCACCACCACCATCTAGACTACAAAAAATTATACCACTAGAATTTATCATTTCATTAGATCTAATGACATGGTCAGATTATGGTTTTCAAATTTGTGCATAACAGTCTCTGAAAGCTACCTGAAGGGGCATTGTTACTTCCCTTTGGGTGTTTGGTCAAACTTTTACCAGAAAAATCAGGTCCAGTTAAACTTTCCCCATAGAATATTAATGAAAAATTAAAGGTCAAAAGTCAGGCAGAGCAAGGGGTTTTAAAAATATAGTAATGAGACACTCCCCTCATATCAACTTCCACCAAAGATTCAAAAAAACCAGGAGATCAAAAGGAACACATGGTAGTAATTTTTGTGACTTCCCTCTTGGACAAGGCATCGACCACTTGATTAGCCTCCCGGTAGGCATGCATGATCATTATGTTGAGATGGTTTACCTGATTAAGATATACAAGCCAGTGAGGAAGAATTCTCCATGGAACATCCTAGGTTCTCATCTTGAGATCATGTACCGCAAGTTCAGAGTCCGATTCAATCCCTAAGAGATTCCAGCTATGAAAGACAACATGATTAACAACATAAATAATGGCCCATAGTTCTACTTCATAGTCAATTACCATCCTAATAAAATGACGAAAACAGCCCCTGATGAAGCCATGATTTGTGCAGAAGACAACTCCTCAACCCAATATTCCTGACCCTCCAGATGCAGCTCCATCAACATTAACCTTAACACATGGAAATATCGGTGGGATCCAACGAATAAACTTAATCACCAATGGCCTCTTTTTTTACTTGAAATTCCAAGAATCTGTAATAAAATTAAATATATACAGTTATTATCCATGAAACCATTCTATATAGCATTGGCAACGTGTATGCCACGGTGAACCAGCATTTCACTTGGCATGAAAAGATAGAGCCTTGCTGTTAAACAGGAGGTTGTTCTGAGATGCCTAGATATCATGAAAAGTATCTGTTGTGACAAATAATGACATATTCTAGACCTGTACACTCCTACTAGACATGGAGATGGACATAATCAAGTCTTACCGCAACCTCTGTGAGCATAAATCCATGTTGAAGATGTCTCTAATATATTTCAATAGTTTCTGAGAAAAATGACAACAAATAAAGAGGTGTTGTACAGTTTCATCTTCATTCAGGAACAGATAAAAGGTAGAAACAATACATTGACCAGCCTTTCTTAATTGATCATGCTTTGGAAACTGGTTCCTCTACACTCTCTATATAATAATAATCCAGGAGGGTTGGACAAAAGGCACTTTAAACCTAATTAACCAAGAAGGCGCTTGGGTAGATCCAGCAAGCTGCATGTTACAAAACTCTTTGAGGTTAAAGTGTCCATTCATGTTGGGATTCCATACCAGGATATCACTATCCATGAAAGAGTAGGTTTGGATTTCAAGTTTATCCTGATGAGAAACCATGGTTTCAAGACTATCACAATGATCCATAAAATCTGCTAAAAACATGTCTAACAGGTTGGAGGGGATATCGCCAGTATTAAGGGGCTGTCTAACCAAGGATTGTTCCAGCAGTTAAGGCTAGAGTGTCTGCACATAATCCATTTATAATTCTGAATAATTCCATTGAAATATTGATAAAGGGAAGTCCATACAGATGAGGACATATAGTGGGGGTAACCATTAATAAGCTTCATTTTGAACCTACATGAAAGAAAATCCAGGGATGAGTCATTGGAGGTTAAAAGATTCCATGTGAACTTATTAATAAGTCCCTCATTGAAGATCTGAAGGTCCTTGATTCCAAGACCACCCAACTCAATGGGTTTAATGAAATACTTCCAAGAAACAGTGATCAAATTCCTTTCACTAATAGAGCCTCTCTAGATGAAATTACTCATCATTCACTGTAGTTCATTGAGTAGTTTTTTGGCCATTTATAAAGTGAGAAGGAGTAGAAAAAATTTGAGGTGATCACCGAGTTAATGAGGCACACCCTCCCAGCTTGAGACAGGTCTTAACCCTTATATTTAGACATCTAATTAATGATACCAGAGTAAATTCCATCAAGGTACTGCCTACGTATCTTACCACAAAAGATAGGAACTCCAAGATAAATAAATGGAAGAGACCATTTTCTGACCCTAAGGGACCTAGTGACCCTGTTTTGTTTACCAACAGTGATCCCATCACCAAAAACAATGAAATATTTTCTCTAGTTTATATACTGTCTAGCAACAGTCTCATAGTGTGAGAAGAAAGCTTTGATCACAGAGATCGATTTCCTTGAGGCTTCCCCAAAATTCAAAATATCATCAGTATATAATACATGAGATGGGACAAGGTTATCCCTACCAGATTTTATCTATCTAAAAATACCAATTTGTGATATCTCATTAAGAAATCTACTCATATATTCTTTATCAATGGAAAAAAGAAGCCCAGAAAGTGGATCACCTTGTCGAAATCCTCAGGTACAGTGAAAATAACCCTTGAGAGATCCATTAATTAAAATTGATAGCCTTAAAGATGTAATAATACTTCTAATAAGGTTGATGAATCCACTTGAGAAACCAAACCTCCTAATAACATCAAGGAGGAAGCTCTACTTAAGGGTGTTAAAGGCCTTGGAGATGTCAATTTTGAGGGAAAAATTTCCATGCTTTTTCTTTTTTTTCATCAGTTTGATGCTTTCCAATGCAGTGAAAAGACAGTTCTTGATGTTTCTACCAGGTATAAAACCATACTGATTAGGAGAGATGCGCTCCTTGATTAAACCCTCTTGTCTCTTCATCAAGATTTTACTATTTTGGGTTGGTGTTCCCAATCGCAACTGACCTGAAGACTTTAAAATCAATTGCATTCTCTTTCTTAGGAATCCGGGTAATGAAGTTAGAGTTCAAACCATAAGGCATATAACCCAGAGTACAGAGATCTCTTAATGCACTAACCATGTCATCTTTCACAATATTATAATAGAACATAAAAAACTTGTTGGTGAAGCCATCCAATCCAGCTGTACTTTCCATGTTAAGAGAGAAGAGGCCCTCATTGATTTCTTACTTCTTGGGAACCCTTATAAGAGTAATATTTTGGTGCTCCTCAATACAAGGGGAAATTTTATCAATCATCTCCTAATTGCTATCCATGCTATCATCATAATAAAGACCAGTGAAGTAGTTCACTACTACTTTTGAAATATCACTTTCATAGGTGTAGATAAAACCATAAACTTTAATGGCCTTTAATCCTACCCTGATTATTTTTTACTTGTGCATCTGATGAAAAAAATTTAGAGTTCCTATCACCATATTTCAGCCACTTTACATTCAAATGATTATGATCCAACCTTTCTTTGACAGTTTGAAGATCATCAAGCCTTGCAAGTGATTGAATTTATTCACGTGAGGGAATTCCAAGGTTCTGATTTCTAATTTGATAGTTAGCCAATTGGTCTTTAGAAGCCTTGATCTCACTATCAAGATTAGAGAAAGACGCCTTGCTCCATTCTCATAGGAGTCCCTTGAAAATTTTAAGTTTAGCAACAAGAATATGACGTGTGCTGCCTTGAAAATCAATCTTCCAAGCCTTAATAATGACTTCCCTGCATCTAAGAGTCACAATCCAACCATAATTAAAATGAAAGGGAAGAGGGACAAACCTGAAAATTTGAAAGGATATATCAATCAAAATGGGGTTGTGATATGAGTAATGCTTTGGTAAAGTGTGTCCAGATATTCTAGAGTCGACACTCTCATCATCCATCTGAAAAAACATCTTTCAAGTTTTCTTGATTGTATTCTATATATAGTATACCTACTCTAGGTAATATAGCTCCCACAATTGGAATTTTAGAAAAATGAAATTGATCAATAAAAGATAAGAAATATGAGGAGGTCACCCCATTGAAGTTCAATTTTTTTTTCTTCAGATCTCAAGATAGTGTTAAAATCTCCCATTATCACCCATTTATTAAAGGTATGTCCATAATAAGATTCAAGCTCACTCTAAATCTCCCCTCTTCTTGTATATGATGAGAAGGCATAAAGAAAGGTAGCCTCAAAGCTATACCCTTGAAAATTTCATGAGACTAAGACCCATTTTGGATTCTTAATATAGGAGGTTAACTATAAAATCTCATGCATAAAAATCCAAAGATGATCCTTATTGATATCATGTAGATTCTGAAAAATAAAATGGTAACCAAGAGAATTCCATTTGAAAGCCTTCCAATTGTCAAAGAGTATTTTAAGATCTAAAATATCAATCAGCATAGGTTTATAAGACACAATGTAATGTCAAAGGGCCCTAGCCGTTGGGGTGTTCTCAAGCCCTTGACAATTCCAAAAAAAAAATTCATTGAGGAAGGGTTTAGATCCTTGTTAGGGGACTTTTCTCATTTGTGAAAGCCATTAGGCCTCTACCTTTTCTTCCATTTTTCCTTATCTCTTTTACATCAAATATTAATTTCACTCCAATATCACTCTTGGAGCCAACTTTATCACTTCCAGTTGGATCAGTACAAGGTACTTCATTATGAATACTCGAAGTGGGGATGACCTGCTCATCTTGAGAGCCATCAACATCATCAGACCAAAAGATTCCATTCAGAGGAGCAAACTTATTGCTGGATAGTAGGTGACGAGGGTCACTAATCATATGAGTTGACCATTTTGAAACCTTACTTGGATTATCCTATTTTAAGGGACTCTCCAGAGAACATCCAATAGGTGCAGTTTCATCCTTTTTCTCATGCATATTTATTTTTGCCCTTTTCTTAAAGTAGAAACAATTCCTTTTTGGTGATGCAACCCCTATGCATTAGACCTTTCCAGGCACACAATTTCCTTAACTCTATAAACATGAATCATTCTTGGAGTAGGTCCCTCTCCCTGTAATACTAACTCCATGAATGTCATTTCCATAATTGTAGACAAGGACTCCTCAAGAGGGGGAAGAAAATGAAAAGACCAATCATTCTTATTGGGATTCTGCACATCCATTAAAACCTCACCATCTTCTGGTTGGGAAAGACCCACCGATTAATTCAAAAACTATGTAGGTGAAACATCCCAAACCATGAAATATTTCCCCTCCACACGTGAAGAACCATCCACATCATTCACACCAACTTTAGCAAGGCCATTTTCATCTCCCACATCTACATATGGCACAAAATCATAGATAATATTAGAGGAAGTCCCACTTCCAAAATCCTTCTCCTAGTTGGTTACAAGACCTTCCCTAGTTTGGGGGGAATCAATTGATGAATTTCTAACATGATCATTAATCTGTACTGAAGAAGGTGCAAGGTCCAAGCCACCTTCAATCGGGGGAGGTTCAGATAAGGGTCCAACAACCATTTTAGAAGATATAACCTTGTCCTTTACTTTCTTTCTTCGACATGAGGAATCATTATGCCCTCTAACTTTGAAAATAGTAAATTACTTATCTCTGTTTCATTCATAAGAGAGATAAACAAAGATTCTACAGATCATACAAAATTTTGGATTTCCCTCATACTAGATTTCAAGCTTCTTGCTGTCATCCCTTGTGGTGAGCACTAATTCTTACACTAAAGTGCTGGACATATCCACCTCAACCAGTACTCTCACATAGTGACCAAATAGTGGGTTATTTGTTTTCTTATCCATCTATATGGGATTTCCAACCGAGGATGCAATATCCCATAGAATCCTTGGATGCAAATACAACCAATTCAAATGACATATGAAAATACAGAGCTACACATGAGAGTTCCTTACATTATTAGGATCAAAACAACTATCCCACTCTTGAATATGTAGGAATCTAGGATTCGTAGGGAGAGGTATGAAACTCCAATCCTTGAATTTTAACTCATTAGAAGGAAAATTATATGGTAATATCCCCTACCCATTTCCATCATTCTCCAGTCCTCAAAACCCCATAGCTTCACAATCCTTTTGGTAAGATCATTAAATTTCCCAAAAATTTCACCTTTGGGAACAAGAACCTATGCAATTATAGAATATCTAAAGAGCTTATCCCATTCTTCAACTGCCTCTTGGTTGGCCGATACGTGTACAATCTTTTCCTTCTTGATGATTCTTCCAGATGAAGGCATGTCAAAATCTAAGAAGGAGAAATTGGAATTAGATTTCACCACCTTTGCAAAATTTTTCTTCAGTTCAACTGCATCATATAGGGTATTTCTTACTGATCTGGTCTTTGAAGGAAATTTTAAGAGTTATTTGTGCCAAAAAATATTACACAATTGATCAGTGCCTTCCTTTCTCTTCCGAACAACATCATCATCATTGGGATTGGTCACCTACTTGCTCCCTTCTTGCTCTGCTATCTCCCTCGAAATGAACCACCACTGGTCAAATTTATAATTTATAATTTGTATCAAACTTTCACTAACTATAAAGGTATAGTATAATGGGAGTTTGGGGTCGAATCCATAGGGATACTGTCATTTAATTTGGGGAATTCTGGTTTCTTATCCCATAAGGAGTCCCTTTGAGAGGTATTTGTTTGGGAATTTTGATCTAATTTTTATTGCTAGGGTTGATTTAAATGATAAAGGAGGTTTCAAGATCAATATGAGTCTCTAGGTGAAGGATGACCCTTAATTATATCCTTGGTAAGGTCTTATGTCTTATCCTACAAAGAAAATTATGGTCACTAGATGACTTTGGTCTTAGTCTCCTAGTTCTACCTAAGAAGTAACTATTCCATGATTAAGAGATAGTGACAACCTAGGTGTATTAGGTTTGGCTTCTTTAGGGTAGGAAGTTTCCTAAGCTAGTGGTCGTAGAATATTCTACTCTAATTAGGATATGTTAGTTTGTTTGAATGTCCCATGGTTAAGGATGTTCACACAAATGGGATGGACTATTGGTTTATATCCTAATTACTAATTCAATTGGACTTCCAAGTTTAGGATTAAAGATATATTTAAATATGCAGATACATCGGGCTTGATCCTTACCCCTAAGGGATTTAGCTACTCATTTAGGGAAGGATAAAAATAAACAAAATATAATATGCTTGACAAACTAATTACTTTAAGTGAAATCATGAAAGGGTTCAGGGATGAAAAAGGAGATGAAACATGTAGAATGTAAAACGTAATTAATAAAAAAATAATTACTTGAAATAGGAGAATAGAAATTGAATCATAATTAATAATGGAATTGGAAATAATTTAAGAATAGAAATTCCACGGCTCTTGAATTAATACAAATGTGATAACATGAATAAATTTAGAGTTTGGAAAGGGAAAGGGAGAAATAATGTGTAGTGAATCGAGAGGGGGAGGAAAATCTTGTCCTGAAGTGCGTCAAATGATTTCCCACTCCACTGATTATATAGATGTTTTTTATCATGACATGTACTGTAGCTATATGAAATATAGCCTTGATCCATTTTATTATCCATAGATTTTGGATCTCTAGTGTGGCATGTGGGTATCTCGCGAATTTAAGAGGTTTGAACAGGTACACGACGTGTAGCAGTTGTTCATGATGTGTACTCGATGTCCAGTTGGATTTTGAGTGTGATCCTTGCAGATTTATTTCTTACTAGTTTGAATGGAATCACAACATGGCTGGGATATACATGACGTGTAGAGGATTTATTCCTTTTGGCTTTGTGGGATGGTTACGGCTTGGATTTATGTCTTGGGTTAGGCTATGATCCTCAGGTACGCGACATGGACTGAGGCATCACAATGTGTAATTGGTCATTTTTGCAATTTTTCTTCCCTTCTTCCTTGGAAACTTGTGAAGTTCTTATTCCTACCAAATTAGACACATACCATGTGCATTATCGAATATTTTAATGAAAAACAATGGATAAATGAAATAAAAAATATATATATATAAATTAGGCTTATCAAATCTCCCCACAATTGAACAGTTGATTGTCCTTAAGAAACAAGTCTCAACAAGGATTTCACAAAGGATAAGAAAATTTTAAAGCAAGAAATATTCATTATGTCCATGAAACTTAATTTAGATGTAAGCAGAAAAAGGGCCAAGTTCCAGAATTATCCCTGCATAGAAAGTTATTCATGCCTTATAGTCTAGATTTTCAAAACAACTTATATTATTTTAATTACAACCTTTTAAATATTCCTTAAGTTATATGATAAATTTTAATTTATCTCACCATTATTTTCTCTCATCACTCAAGGTAAAAATATAATTATAGGTATGCTTGTAGCTTGAGTACATGTTCCTAAACATAAGATTGAACTGGTTATATCATCTCCACTGTGTAAATAAAAGTATAAGATTAATCTTTAGGGATTAAGAAATTAGGTTTTGATGACTCTACAGTTGTGGGTAGGTAGGTATAATGTGAAAAATCAGGCTCAAATAGGAGGGTAAGCTCTACAGTACAATACAAAAAGTTAAAGGACAAGTGTGATGATGTTCCTCCTTCTGGATGGTCAAATTCATACTCCATCAGCTCTAGTTATATCTTAATGTATAGAAAGTATGCATAAGAATAAATGATTCTATTCCTTTCCCTTTTCTTTCTTTTTCCTTTTCCTTTTTTATTTTTCAAAATTTGTTCCTAGGATAGATCTCACATCCATCACCTAACCACATACGATCCTTCAAGGGATTCATCAATCTGAAAAATGGTGATTTTTGACCTTCCTAGTACATAACCCACATCAATTTTTCTTTCTTTTCTTTATTTATTTTTCAAAATAATAGAATAGGAATGAAATGAAACAAATGGTATATGGATCACAACCTCATAGTCAGGTGAGTGCACTATAAATATCTGAAAGTGGAATCATCTCATGCTATCTGTATGCCTCCCCCACACTTGTTCAAAAGTAACCTTGAGAATTGTACAAGGAGCAGGGTAAGAAGGGAAATAATCTTGAAATAGATTCATTCTAACAGGTCATTCATGGAAACTATGGAAAAAATGAAGGATATATGTTAGGTGGGTCTCAGGGAAAATGGATATCAAAGAGCGACTCAATCATTTTATATGTATACTTATTCAATCATTGTTTCGATAAGATCATAATGAAAGTTTTAATCAGTTTACACTCCCTAGGTATCTCTCAAAAAATATGCTCAAATAAGAGTATGAAATTGAAGGTTTAAATTCCTCTTGGGCGGTGAGAATAAAAAAAACTAGCAATAAAAAAGGGAATAAATCTTATGTAGTGGGTCAATAAATCATAATTTCAAAGATTTTGAATTTGAATTAATTTTCTAAACTAAGTAATCATTCTAAACAAGTCTGAGAAGGAGTGAAACATGGGTTTTAACACTTTTTAACTTAAATTTATATTTAATTACAAGGGAATAATGATTTTCAGGTTTAAAGAATGCTTATTATTTTTAAAAATGTCTCCTAGACAAGTGAGAACAATAAAAAATTCAAGTTTATCACCAGTGAAACTGTGAGAAATCCCCCCCCACACTTAAAATGAGATAGTGCCCCACTGTCAATGAAATATAGGTGGGAGTGGGTATGCAATTTTTTTGAAATGTATTGGAAATGGAATTTGTGACAGAATTGAAATAAGAGGGAATCAAGATCTCCCTGGTAAAATTTGGTATACCATGGGGGGGGGGGTTGAAGCCATTTTAGTACTCAATCCAATTCACCTGTAATGTGGTTAGAAAAGAAAATATTGCACTAGGTAAAAACATTAGTCCATAGGGATAAACATGTATAAATAACACATAAAAAAAAGGACAGGGCACAAAGTGAGAAATAGTGATACTCATTTTATTCAAATTGTGACAATTTTACAATGAAGATTGATAAAATACACTAAATGAAAAATGAAAATAAAATAAAAAAGACACGACAATGATGACTCGACTACACAAGAGAAAATCTATGGGTGCTTCCCATAAAGATCTAACAAAACATCATCAACCAGATGGGTGGACTGAGATTGTTGTAAGAAGGTCCACCAACTTAGTTTCTCCTTCGCCTGTTACAACTGCTATAGGCTATGTCCTTAAGTTAGCATGGTCTTTTTGGTGGGTAAATCACTTTAAGTGTAGCCGTGTGAGTATGTATGAGGTATGGTAAGAATGGAATCATTGGTCATGACTACCACTGCTACTGGTGAATTTTGAGTGAAATCTCATGAAGTTGTCGGGAAATGTCTATGAGTTTCTTGAATAACCTTTGTTCTAATATTTCTAGTGGTATTGGAACAATGAGTATTATAGATGATTTTTAGGAGCTTGATATTCTAAAGATACAAATAAAAGACAAAAAATTAAAACACAAAAGAACGTAAAAAAATTAAATCCCATGTATATAAATATCCAAAGTATATACAAAGGTGGGGAACAAAATTATGAAACAAAAACCATCCCAAGTACATGAAAAAGTAAAAAAAATACAAAATATAGATCAAAGTCAGATCAGGGTTTTGCATAAAAAATATCCTCCAGCGTCAGCCCACTACTCGGAGTCCTGACCAACTATCCAAACGTAGCATCTTCAACAACAACAACAACAATAGAGGATAGATAGGTGGCTACGATGGATGGTTTGGTAGTGGAGGTAGGTAGATGGTCTGAGGTGGCTGGTGGGTAAGTGCCAATCTTTACTAGATCCGTGGGTCTGGTAGCTAAATCTATGAATGGTAACTCAGGGATGAGCTCAGTGGAAACTCCCTTTCCCCTCTGGGACTGCTCTACCAAAAACTTATACTAGGCGGCAAGGTCGATGAGATTGAGAGGGAGGTACGGCTGGTTGGAAGGGGGTGGGAGAATGGTAGAGGATGAAGGGCCAGCTGGGTTGGGATATGGTTAATGGGTAAATTTAGTGTGCCCAATGAATGGGAGATGGAGGTAGGTCGATATTTGGAAAATATTTTCCAAAAATACATTGGATATCGGCCTAGATCTCAGTGAGGGTGTGATAGGATGGTTGTGTTATGTTCAATGGGGTGGAGACTGAGGTGGTGCTGGGTATGGATGGAGTAGGTGTGGCTATATGATGAGGATGGGGTGGATCTTTTGCTGCTTGTCCAGCTAGATGCTCCTGAGGTGCAGCCTACTGGATGCCGAGTACCCAAAAATATCATTCATCCTCCTTCAACATCATTTTAATCTTGTGAAGTAGCACAATATATATCATCTTGAGTGGTCCAATGAAGGTGAAGGGCTGAGAGGCCTCAAAATGTGCCAAGGTTCTTGGCCATGTGGGTGATGAAAGATCCACCCATGAGTGTGCCCCACATCCTCTGTTCTAGGACCTTGAAGTATAAAGAGAACTGGGTGGCCATATTGATGGGTGAACCACCCATGGCTGTTGCGAGTATCAAAACGTCAATTTGGATAATGCTTCCATGGGTCTCTATAAGCACAAACCAGCCATGCACCATGGATCTATGCAAGATGTGAAAATCTGGGCCCCCGTAGATGAGTCGAGTTTGTGAGTCAATGGTTGTGACACTACTAGGGGTCATGAGCGATGAGGGGACATAGGTCCGTTTCAGTCTCATGGGCTAGTTGGGTATGCAGTGTGGGATAAATATCATAAACGAATAATTCCTCAGTATAGATACTGATCCCAACTCCGAATTCAAAAAAACCAAGCTGGCGAGGTCTTCCACCAAGCCGAAAACACAAGTAGTCTATGGTGATTTTGAAAGTGGTCAAGAATTATAAGAATAACTCCAAATACATCTCCTCCTGCACTTCTATAATTCTGTTGATGTTTAAGGTCTCAAGGAGGCTCAAGACATTTTTAGAAACATTAAACTTGGCAAGCATGTCCAAGTCCAATGTTTTGTTGGTGTGCATCAGCTTGGACTACAAGTGGATAAGGTTAACTCAATGCTGCAGGTTGCTAAAGAAGAGGACCAGGTGAAGGTATAGGTTTTCATTGGTGGATGGGGAGGATGTGTCATCCTGGGAATCAGATATAATGTGTGAGAGATTATTATCTAGCTGTTGTTAGCTCTCAAAGTATGAGGGGGCAGTAGAGGAGGTAGAGGGTTCGGGTTGGGGTCGCTTGGTGCATGCCATGGATGCAGGAAGGTGGTGCACTGGGGTAGTGTATCATGCTTGTGAGGAGAGGAGGGCTACTGTGCTAGTAGGGAAATGGGTATGGGAGGGTGAAAAAATGAAAGATGGAGGGTGAGGATACATTTTTGGGAGTGAAGGAGGGAAGGGTGCGCTGGTTCAGTCGAGTGGGAGAGGGGAAGATGAGGGAGACGAGGGGTTGGGGAAAAAGAAAGATAGATTCATGACTTGTAGGTCACAAACCACAATTTTGAAAATAGATCTGACCCTATAAATGGCGTTTATAAGTGAGTCACATCATGTATGGAGAAATACAATGTTTTTTGGGTAAAAGGGGACATGTCGTGTAACTAGTGTACACGATGTGTATCGAGTTGTTTTTATCCCATGTTGTTCCTTATGTGCATCCTACTCATGAAAATTCTAGAATCTTTGACCAAGTTCCTAGTATAACTTATCTAAAGATTTCCTAACCTAGGTTGTCTCCTAGTCATCACTTCCTTTAAAGTTGGGAGCTAGACTCCTTCAAATATTAGTGGAACATGTGGCTCATAACACAACCTTCATAGAATGGTTCCTAAAATATCTTCAAACTTTGACCATTCACCTTGAATGGTGGTCCTTCGTCTCATTGAATTTCAATCATCCCATATGAAAAAACTTGGAAAACCTCAAAAGGACCAGACCATATTGACTTCAGATTTTTTGGGAATAGTTTTAATCTTGAATTTAACAACAAAACCTTATTCCCTAGGATGAAGGTACATCTTGTAATTCATTAGTCATGACACTTTTTTTTCTTGTAAATACTCACATTCTCGTACACATATTTCCTTATTTCTTTGAACGTGGTTAATTGCAATAACCATTCCTCTACAGCCTTTTCTATATCTAGATTCATCTTTTTAATCACCTAGAATGAATGATGTTCTAGCTCCACCGAAAGATGTCAGGGTTTGCTATAAACCAGTCTAAATGGGGTAGTGCCTATGGGTGTTTTGTATACTGTTCTGTATGCTCATAATGCATCTTACAACTTCAGGCTCCAATCACTTATACTTATGTTTACAGTCTTTTCTAATATTTTCTTCACCTCCTTATTTGAAAATTTGACTTGACCACTTATTTGTGGGTGATAGGGAGTTCCAGTGTTGTAGAGAATGGCATATCATTCGATTATCTTCCACACTGGTTGATTTGATAAGTGTGTTCCAAGATCACCGATGAGTATCCAAGAAAATCCAAAACGTGCAAACACATTTTTCGTAATAAAGTTCATAACTACCTTAGTTGTGTCATGAGTCATGGATTCGACTTTAACCCACTGGGAGACATAATCTACTGCAACTAGAATGTAATTTCTGCCATGTGACATGGGGAATGGTCCAATAAAGTTGATGCCCTAGACATCAAAAAATTCAACTTCTAGAATGGGGTTCTATGGCATCTCATTTCTTCTGTTGATATTCTCCATTCTTTGACATCTATCACATTGAAGGTAGAATCCCCTAGCATTGTGATACAATGAGGGATAGAAAAAGCCGCTTTGTAAGATCTTAGCCACTGTGTGCTCAGGTCCATGATGCCCATCAGTTGGAGATGTGTGGCATATTTTGATCATATTCTGTATCTCTTATTCTAGAATGTAGCATCTTAAAAGGACATCGACACAACACTTGAATTACAGAGGTTCGTCCCAGAAGTAGTTCTTGGCATCTGATAAAAACTTCTTCTGCTACTAGTATGAGAGGTCATGATGGAGAAATATTGTGGAAATATAGTTATCCATGTCTGATAACTAAGGATGGGTATTGACAGTAAATAATGTCTCATCAGGGAAATCTACTTCAATATCAACATCTTCATCTTCTTTGATGATGTTAAGAGGTAATCACAAGAGGTGGTCTGCAATGACATTTTCTATTCCTTTGGTGTCCTTGATTACGACATCGAATTATTGTAGAAAAAGAATCCAAAATATCAATCTTGGTTTTTCATATTTCTTATTTATTAGGTATTGAAGGGTGGAACGATCTGTATGTACAATGACTTTTGACATAACCCGGTATGAACAGAACTTTTCAAAGGAATAAACAATGTCTAGGATCTCCTTCTCTGTAGTCATATAATTGATCTAGGCTTCATTCAATGTGTGTATGGTATAATAGATTGGGCATAAGATTTTTTCAACATGTTGTCCTAGAAAAAATCCTACAGAAAGGTCGCTAGCATCACACATAAGCTCAAACTCTTTTTCCTAGTTTGGTGAAATGATAACTAGAGATAAAGTCATACTATTTTTTAGTGTTTCAAAAGCTTGTCGACAATCCTCATTGAATTAGAAAAGAATATCTTTTGACAAAAAGTGTGTCAATGGATGTGTGACTTTAGCGAAATCTTTAACAAAGCATCTGTATAATCCAAAATACTCAAGGAAACTTCTAATTCCTTTAACGGTTGATGGTTTAGGTAGATCTTTGATAACTTTGATCTTTACCAGATCAATCTCAATGCCTTATTTGGAAATCTTGTGTCCCAGTATGATTATTTCCTACACCATGAAGTGATATTTTTCCATGTTTAGTACTAATCTTCTCGCCTCATAGCATTAGAGAAACATTTATAGATTTCTTAGATAGACATCGAATGATCTCCCACAATTTGAGAAACCATACATCAATATTTCGAGAAATTATTCATCCATATCATGAAAGATGCATGTAATTCATATTTGTAATGTTTCTGGTCCATTACACATACAGAATGAAATGCGTCTGTACATGAATGTACCAAATGGGTAGGTGAAGGTGGTTTTTGTCCAGTCAGTGGGGTCGACTACAATTTGATTATATCTTGAATAGCCATCCTGGAAATAGTATAAATCATACCCCACTAGCCTTTCTAGCATTTTATCTATAAAAGGTAATGTAAAATGGTCTTTTGGGTTGCTTAGTTCAAACATCTATAGTACATGAAAAATATCCATCCTATTATGGTGCATGTTGGAATGAGTTCATTATCATCTGTCATTCTACTGTGAATCCTGATTTCTTGGGAATGACTTAGAGGGGAATCAACCATTCACTGTATGATATAGGAAATATTATTACAGAATCCATGAGCTTTAACACTTCCTTCTTGAAAACTTCCTTTATTGGTGGCATAATCCACCTATAAGGTTGTCTTTTTGGATTTTCATCCTCTTCTAGTAAAATTTAGTGAGTGCACTCTGTAGGATTGATCCCCTTGATGTATTCTACTCCCCAAGAAATTTATTTCTTATGTCTTTTTAGGACATCAAGCAATTTTTCCTCTTGATTCTGAGATATTTTGGAGTTAATGATGATGGGAATAGAGAATGACTCTCCTAAGTATGAGTAATTTAATGTGATTGGTAGAGGTTTTAAGTCCAACTAGGGTGGATGAATAATGGATGGAATAAATGGTGGAACAATGTCTCTGGTGAGTGGTTCGATAAAGCTGATTTCTGTGAACTAATATTATTCTTACTTTTCTAAAGATTAATCGCCACTTTCTTCCTCAATAGCCATGTACTCCTCTCCTTTTTGAGTGAGAGATATGGAATTATTGTCCACAGTTTCATCAGAGTGTTGTACAACCTTAATCAGGTTAAACACCACCTACTCTTATCCAATTATAAAGATGAGACATCCTTGATTAACATCAATCAGTGCTTTTCTTATGGCTAGGAAGGGTCTTCCAAGAATGATAGGGAAATCTATTTCCTATTCCATGTATAACATAAGAAAATCTATTGGGAAAATGAATTTTTTGACTTTAACTAGAACATCTTCAAGAATAACTCATGGGTATTTAATTAAATGACTAACTAACTACAATGATACCATTTTTTCCTTGAGTTATTGGAGTCCAAGCTTGTAGAAAACACTCATCGACATCAAGTTAATGTAGGCTCCAAGATTACATAGTGATCTTCTGAATTTTCACTTTCCTATCGCACAAGGAATTGAGAAGCTTGCAGGATATCTCATTTTTGGTGGAATTTTATACTGTATAACAGCAAAGGATTCTTCATTCAAGGAAATGATTCCTAGGTCTTCTATCTTTCTCATATTTTATAGAAGGTCTTTAAGCAATTTTTTATAAATGGGCATTTGGGCGATTACTTCAGCAAAAGGAATATTGATATGAAACTATTTGAACACTTCTAGGATTTTTTTGTACTAAGCCTCCTACCCTCCTTTCCTTGACCTTTCCCGAAAGGGAAGAGGTGGTTTTTATGGAGGTGGGTCTACATAAATGGGTTCCTTCTATTTTTATAGGTCTTGCTATTTCTTAGCTAGTGGTGATGTGGGAATGAATTATTTTTCTTTTTCTTCTTTTACATGTTGCTTCTTAAGATCTTCTTGCAGCCTTACTTATTTTGGATACTGAAAGTCCAGAAAATTTTCGCTCCTCATAACTTTTTCCTTTGCTTCCTCAAATGGGTATATCCCAGTGTTACTAGGTAGATTACCTGGTAATCTATTAGATAAGGTCTTTGATATTTGACCCATTTGAATCTCCAAGTTTCTTAGAGCAGCTCATTGATTCTGCATCTCCATCTGTTGAGTAGTAATCTATTGATCAGACTTCTGTATGAAACTTTTCAAGAGATTCTCCAAGTTACTTTGAATTGGTGGAGGTGGCTGTTGTTGCAGTCTCAACTGGGTGGGTTGAAATTGCTGTTGGGGCCTTGGAAAAGTTTTATGCTGAAATGTCTATGGCTGTGGTCATAGTAAAAGGTTAATTAGTGGACACCCTGGTCATCCTTGAGTGCATAACTGAGCTTGAATACTTCACTGCTAAAAATATCTTTGATTATTTTGAGGCTGTTACTGAGCAGACCTTTGGTAATAAAATGGTTGTTGTTGTTACTACTGAAATTTCTCATTTTGTTGATTTCAATTAACATAATTACAATATTGTGGTTTCTCATATCCCACCTTTCAATCTTGATACTAGTGTGGGAAACCACATATATCACATGATTAGATTTCCATGATTGGTGTAGGAGGGGGTTGTGAGGTTGGTATTTGAAAGGATTCGAGTTTCTTGGTTATCACCTCAACTTGCGTCACTAATCGGGTGGTCTCATCAACTTGGTGGATACCATGTTGCGGTGGTCCATGACCACTCTACCATAGACTGGCATTGTGATATACTTCATCCAAAATATCTTTTCATGATTTAGGGGTTTTAAACATTAAACCTCTATTAGCGACAACATCAATGACTATTCATGCCGCTGGCAGGAGTGCTTGATAGAAAGTTTGTAGTTGAATCCACGTATTGAGTCCATAATATGGGAATTTCCTCATTTTCTCTTCAAATATATCCCATACTTCCCATGAAGATTCTCTATCTGCTTGTGTAATGTTTTGAATATCATTATGGAGTTTCCAGGTCCGGATGGGTGGAAAGTACTTGTTGAGAAATTTCTTGGCGAGCTCATCCAAATTCATGATCAACTCAGGAGCTTGTATTTTTAGCCATTCTTTTGCTCCGTCTTGCAATAAAAAGGGGAAGACAATGAAGTCTTATAGAATCTGAAGAAACATACTAAATGATAAAGGTATCACATACCTACAGAAATATAGAGATATGTTTATGTGGGTCTTCTCTCTAAAGACCACTGAATTTCCCCATGTTATGGATCATATGAATGAGTCTAGGATTGATTTTTAACGTACGGGATTGAATAGGTGGGTGAACAATGTTGGGTGTCACACCATGGATCGATGGTAAACCATAGTCCATGATGGTCTTATCTGGGTGCATCAGGTGCTCACCCAAAATAATTTGATGGGGGTTTGGGTTTGGTTGGTTCGGTCCCGTATGTTGGTGTTGCTCAACCATTGTTGACCAAAATAGTATAGATATATTCCTTTCAATCTCAGTGTTCAAGGACAATGATTTGTGTGCCTCATGGTTCCTTGACTTGGTCAAGGGACCTTGGTACATTCACTAAAAAAGATGAAGAATACACAAGGGATTTTGGAAGTGAAAGAAGAAAAGGGATGAGGGAAATATAATCCTAGGTTTAAAAACTAGAGTTCTTATTTCAAAATAGTATTGCTTCCCCGAAAATAGCGACATAATTTGACAACTTCTCGAAGGGGCATCGTTACTTCCCTCTTGGTGTTGGGTCAAATTTAGAATTTATACATTGTCCCAAACTTTCACTAACTACAAAGTTGTAGTATAGTGGGAGTGTGGGGTCAAATAAATAGGGAGACTTCCATTTGATTTGAGAAATTATGGTTTCTAATCCTACAAAGGATTCCTTTTGAGAGGTCTTTGTTTGGGAGTTTTGATCTATTTTCTATTTCTAGGGTGACATTAAATGATAAAAGAGGGGACAAGATCAAGTCGAGTATCTGGGTGAAGGATGACCCTAAATTCTATCCTTCACAAGGTCTTATGTCTGCGAAGAAAACTGGGTTCACTAGTTGACTTTGGTCTTAGTCTCCTATTTCTACCTAGGAAGTAACTATTTCATGATTGGGAGATAGTAACAAATTAGGTGCATTAGGTTTAGATTCTTTAGGGTAGGAAGTTTCCCAAGCTAGTGGTCATAGCGTAGTCTACTCCAATTAGTATAGGGTTGTTTTTTTGAATGTACCATGTTCAAGGACATTCGCACAGATGGGATGAACTATTAGTTTATATCCTAATTACTAATTCAACTAGACTTTCTAAGTTTAGGATTAAAGGTGTATTTAAATATGCAGATACATCAGGCTTGATCCCTACCCCTAAGGAATTTAGCAACTCATTTAGGTAAGGATAAAAATAAACAAAATAGAATATGCTTGACATACTAATTACTTAAAGTGAAATCATGCAAGGGTTCAGGGTTGAAAACGGGGATGAAACATGCATAATGTAAAACATAATTAAAAACAAAATACTTACTTGAAATAGGAGAAGAGAAATTGAATCGGAATGCAGAATGGAATTCGAAAGCATTGAAGAATGGAAATTCCACAGCTATTGAATTAATCAAAATGTGAAAACATGAATAAATTTAGAATTTGGAAAGAGAATGGGAGAAATAATTCACATGTAATTGAGAGGGGGAGGAAGATCTCATCCCTAAATGTGTCAAATGATTTGCAGCTCCACTTCTTATATATGAATTTTTCGTCATGACGTGTAGCCTTGATCCATGTCATTCTCCCTAGATTTTGGATCTACATCATGGCATGTGGGTCTCTCATGAATTTAAGAGGTTTGACTAGGTACACTACATGTATAGTTTGTTCATGACATGTACTCTACGTCTAATTGGCATTTTCATGGGATCCTTGTGACTTTCTGGATAACTTGTCTGACTATAATCATGATGTGGACAAGATATACACGATGTGTAGAGGATTTTTTCCATCAGGATTCATGGGATGGTCATGGCTAGGCTTCATAACTTGGGTTAGGCTGTGACCCTCAGGTACACAACGTGAACTGAGGAATCACGATGTGTATTTGGTAGTTTCTGCACTTTTTCTGACCTTATTCCTTAGAAACTTGTGAAGATATTATTCCTGCAAAATTATACACATAACACATGAATTATCGAATATTTTAATGAAAAACAATGGGTAAATGACAACAATATATATATATAAATTAGTCTTATCATTATTTCACTTGAGAATCATTTTCTAGGATTCACTACCTAGTATTCTGTTAGATCCTATAAACCTCATTTATTTTCTCAAACTTTCTTTATATATTTATGGTTTCCCCACCATGATTTCGGTTAACCTAGCCCAATTGATGCCTAACAATACCTCAACACATCTCGTAATACAACCTGTGTCATCTTGTCTATTGGCTTTCAAGCCCCTTTTATCTTTCATATCTCTAGAATTTCATATTCCAAAATCTTTTAGATGAAGTGATACTTTAATTGAATGTGTTTTTTCCTTGAATAAGAAATCATTTTCTTGGAAAGTAAATATCACTTTTTTAATCCAGAAATTGTATACCATAATCTTTCCTCCTTATAAGATCTTCCATCACCCCCTTTATCTTGATAAACCCCTTCCTAAATTCCATTAAATAAATTTACTATACTCCCAATATTAAGAGTACAACTACTAGTTAAAGATTAGTCATTTTTCTAACTATCTATGCACCAAAAGTGAACATGTATTGGGTGGTGATCTTTTGAGTACCTGAATCTCTGCCAAATTCAAAGTCAATAAAACCTTGAAATGGCTCATTTTTTTTGAAGAAAAGTAACAATATTTTGGAACCCCTTAAGTACTATATAATCCACTTAAAAACCACCCAATGTTCTCTTATAGGATTAGAAATGTACCTAGTAATAACTCTTACTACTTGAGTAATATATTGTCAAGTAAAAACCATGAAATACATTTCGCTTAAAAATATTGATGCATATGGAATATTTTCCATGTACTCTACCTCAACTATTATTTGTAGTGCCTTAATCAATTTGAAATGTTTGACTTGGTGGTGGTCACTGATTTAACTTCACCCATGAAGAAGTGCTCCACCACATTCCATATGTAATCCAACTGAATCAGGTACAGATTACCAGAACTTAAGTCCCTCAAAATTATTAACTCTAATATCCATTTATTTGGGATGCGATCCTTTATATCAAATCTTATGGAAAATTTAGTTTTGATTTCATCAAACCTTTCCTTCAATAAACCAATAATAAGAATGTCATCAACATTCCCAAACAGTGAGGACCCTGAGTTAAAACCATGATCCAGATTTTTTTTCGAAAAAATAGCAATAGAGAGACCAAGGGAGGGGGAGAAGAAGTCAATGATGACACTTACATAAGAAAAAAAATCATAAATGTGTTCAAGAAAATAATTTCTAAGAACATCCACTACCTCTTCCTCTCAGATGAAGAACTATCCTCTAGGTCTTGGGTTGTTTCCATGTCCCATAATCATATGTTGGAGTTGAGTCCAAAAAAGGACAAGGGCCCGGATCACAAACCAGCAGTAAGGCCTTCATAGTCTTAGTGCCATAGAAAGGTGCATGAGTGTTTTCAAACTATTTGTGAAACACCTTTGTGCTTTTGGACTTGTTTAAAATTTCAAGCAGACTAAGATTGTTTTTACCAGCTTTCAATGGACCCTGGATTTGAGAAGCCTCTGCATCATGTTTTTTCTTAGATTTCTTGGATCTTAATGCAATCATCTGATCCTAAGAAAAATGATGATTAGAAAAGTCTTGTACCAAAAATTCATCAAATGAGTGTTCCTCATCAGTCATCCCTTTAGTGACTGAATCCCTATAAGAGGGTGATTTACTATGCACATCATTGGGAATTTCACCCCATTTAATATTAAGATACATGTATGTCATCACCTATTACATATCTTTGTAGAGTTTAGCAAGATTCTTCATCTCCTGAGGTGAGTATTGAGCCTAAAATGGACAATCAGAGCCAGATCCATATCTTCCTTGAATTATGATTTCATTTTTCCTCTTAGGCAGATCTACAATTTTAGTGTGCCTCTTTGTGTCCTAGTTAAAATTTCCAGGAGAAGCATTTAAGGGATGATCCACACTACCATTAAAAACAAGCTCATACATGGTAGCATTATCCTTAGTAGGATACATTCCATTATTACTTATATCGGATTGATGCTCCTCATCATGTTCCACCTGTATAAAAAATATAGTAGGATGTGAGTCATGCCCAAGATCCTCTGGGTGACTACCCAAATTACCCTTACCTATTTCAACATTTACACACACTCTATTTTGGGAGGTATTCCCAACATATCCATCCACCTAGAGATCCCATTCCACCGCCACCGTGCAAGTATTGGCATAATTTCCCTATTTTTATCATCACTTCACTTTTACCTCTTTCTATGGACTAAAGATTTATGTCCATTATTGGAGAAAAAAGCATAAAAAATGTCCCTTCTATAAGATTTAATAAAATTCCCAATGACTTTGCATATAACGACCCAAACTTTTATCAATGAAATTTCTCCCTTCTTGTAGTAATGTCATAATCACATAAAATCACATTAGGAAACACAATGCCACATAATGCTTAAATGAACTACTATGTGACCCTTAAACATAAATTTTCCCCTTCTTTGATTTTAATTTTGAAAATATAACATACACGGTTGCAATCAGTAAGATATTGGGAGTCTAATAGGACCAAATTAATTTTTAGTGAATAGTAACATACCCTTATGAATAGTAATGTCACCCTTATTAATAGTAATATGACCCTTATAAATAGTAAATAGACCAAATAAATAGGAACCTTACCAATGATAGTATAAATAAAATTTATCCATCCTATAAGTGACAATATGATATAATTACATTATAGTGTTGGTATTTTTGTAAGTCATGAATATTTAATGATTAAATTAGTAATTTAAAGAAAATTTATTTTCATAAAATGTATTCATAAACTAGTATTTATATGTATTATGATTATATGATAATTATATGAGACCTAAATTAAATTTTCAAAGTGTTAGCAAAGTAGTTTTTAGTTTTAAAATTTGTATTTTTCAAGTAACCAATAATTTTGATTAAAAATTAAATTAATAATATTTAGAAAATTATTATCATAAAATGGAGTTCATTTTTTAATTCTACATGTATAAAAATGGGTCGGGTTATTTTTTTATTTTTTCTAAAGTACTTGAATTTTTGGTGAATAGTGAAATTCGATAATTTATAAAATATGCTAAATAAATGAATCTTTACATCATGCTTGAGTCATGGATTATGTAAATGACCATTGGTTAGAACTCACACACACTTATTACTATTTTTAGTCACAATATTCATCACTATTGTTTGTCTTGTGGATAAATAATAAATTAATGAATATAATATTGAGAAAACCCCTCTCCCCTCCACTATAAATACCACCCCTCACTACCTCATTTCCTCACACCTCTCAAGCCTTGTGACTGCTCCAAATTATACTCAAATATCTTCCCAAGATCCCCCAAATGTCCAACAGACATTGGTCTCATAAAAAGTCCAAAACCTCTCCCATAAAGAGGCTCTCAAAGAAGATATATTCAAGAGGTAATTTCTCTCTCTATTTTCTTTCAAATTCCTTTAAAATTTCATTTATTTTCTTTTCTTATCCTCAACTTCTATTATCCAAATGACATGATAACTCTAGTATCCTTGATATACTAGTATTATATCATTTTAATGGAATTTTATTCATTATAAAACTCCCTCCCTCTCTTTTTTTATAAAAATGAAATTGTTTCCCATGATGTGTTAATTTACCAACATCATGGGTGAGGCACTTCCATTTTCATTAAAATACTTAAATTTTGTCAATAAAAACATTAAATGGTTAAAAAAATATTTCAATATATATATTTTAACCCATTTTATGTTTTGGAAACAACTTTTACACATAAAACTAAATGGTAAAATAAAACATGTTCATTGTGATCCAAAAACTGCCCAAATTAACCTAAAACAATCATCATTAAATTTTATCTAATGATTCTTCCACATGGTATATAAAAAAATTCATTAAAATATCATTTAAAATACTGTATGATCATTAATAACATGTAATACCAGTTCTGGATTTATATCCTTGTTCTATACAAACTTCCATTCATTTGTACAAGTGAACCGTTCATGAAAACTAAGGAAAAGAACCCTCCCAAACAATGAATTTAAAATCTATAAATCATCCAAACGTCCATAAAAGAACACAATAAAACCATAATTAATCATGATAATGTATAAAGGTTTTTGAAATTGTTAATTAATGAATATAATGTCATTATATAGGACATTAAAGTGAAGAAAGCGTTCATACACAAGGTAAGAGGAATTCTCAAACCCAACTTTCTTTCTTTGAGTTTTACCTATTTCACAACATTTGTAGTATGGTTATTCCTTAAAAATAGTTTATTCATCATTATATAAACTTTTATGTTATATACATGTTTTCAATTTTAGTTTATGTCATACATAATGTTTTCCAAAAGAACTCTTCTTTCAAAAACACACCTTTTACTTCTCACTCAAGATTGATGGTTCTATGTCAAGGATGTTATTCCCTCTTTATTTTGGAAGCCTAATGTTTATGAATTTATTATTTATGAAATTAAACCCATTTAAATTACATGGGTTATTTATTTCCAATATTTATATATGTTCTATGTGGCATGCATGATAATGATAATGTTATGATGTGACAGGTGCACTCGGAATTATACAGTGCAATGTAAATGTAATGATGTGACGGGTGCACCTGGAATTATATAAAACTCCAATGAATTGGGTAAAGTGATGAATCTCATGAGTTAAAGTGAATTATGCATGAAAATTATGCTATATTTTTTCACAAATATTTGTGGTAGTTGAACACTAAGACGCAATGTTTCATTTTTACGCATTGCCACATTCCAAGTCATTTCTTAATGTTTCCTCTCATGATTATGATCCTATGACTATGTTATGATGATAATGATTATAGTCATCCCATGCCATGTTGTTTCATCTTCTTATCTATCCTATTAATAGTATTTTAGCTCACCCATTTTTTATGTATATCCCCATGTGACTATATGTACTAAAGAGAATTTAAGGGTCAATAAGAAGCTAGAGAAGAAGGAATTAAATAAATGTTTATGTATTATGTTGTAAAAGTTATGTAAGGTCATAGTTTTCCCAAGACACTAAACTTTTGGATCCTCATGGTGTAATGTTATTATATTGTTTATCATTAAAATGATTTAAAAGTAATGTAAGAAAATAAGGGTCGCTATAGTTGGTATCAGAGGCACAATTTAGTTAATTTAGGAATTAGGATTAGAGAACCTTAGTGAAAACCTTAGTTTGAGACTAAATATATATAATGACACAAGAATATTTTCGAAACATAGGGATCCCATAATATATGCTTTTTGTGTTAATTAAAAAATTAAAAAATTATTTATTCATGACTTGTTGAATTATGTTTGTTCTAACCTTTTCTATTTTAGAAAATGGCGCGAACTAGGATAAACCATGCGAACAACCCATGCGAGGGACAATGAAACGATTGCCCGAATGACATCCCCAATGATTTGATAGGTGGATTTAAATAATTCATGGAGATTATTACCCATTTGTCTCAAGTTATGATTATTGTAACCAAGGCTGTTCGTTGATAATAATGGAGTTTGGTTAGTGTTTGTTGTCAATCTGCACACAGATAACTAGGGAGTTTGCAAGGAATGAGGTCATACAATTGAGGTTGAAAGAATTATTGAAGGTGACCACTCCTCAAGCTATTCATAACATCACAGATTTTATTAAATTAATCAAAAATCATATCAAAATATTTGCCTCATCAATAGGGTCCCAACGCCATAAACGGTTCATCAATCAGACATACGGTTTGCAAGATACATGTGTTTTTGTAAACAATGGGGTGGTTACACAGCATGGTACATGGTGAAGGCACACAGTACATGGTGAAGGATCACAATATGAAGTGAAGGAACATGGTACGTGGTGAAGGTTCGTGGTATGCAATGTAGGCGCATGGTGTAGGCAGCAGGAATGGTACGTAGAGTGATGCGCATAACTGAAAATAGTTCACAGAAACAGTACACGATGAAGGAATTCGGTATGCAGAATGATGAGGGTTGAAACAAAAAATGGTTCACAGTAATAGTACACGGTGAAGCCATACAATACATAGAATGATGATGGTTGGAAGGATTGCTGTAGTTCAGTAAATAGGAGAGGTACACAGTGAAAGCTAATCGTACATAGATGGAGTGAAGATTTTCCCACATTGAAAATTTGGGTAAAACAGATTAGTGATTTTTGAAGAGTTATGTGTGTATTTAAGGAACAATAATCCCATTTGTTAAGGGATGATATTGGAGATTAAAATTTGGGAAGAAATTTGGAGAAGGTGGTAGTGGTTCATAGAGGAGAAGACGGTACGAGTAGAGATTCATCCACGTAAGGAAAACAGTCCGTGGAAGGGTGTGTGGTTTGCGTAGGAAGCTCTCGTAGTACGTAGTGGATCAAGGAAGTTCATGGAGTAGGATGGTACATGGAGGTTTGGATTAGTACACAGAGTAGGGTGGAACACAACACAATGCGGTATGCGGAGGAGTTGGACGGTATGTAGAGGAGCTGGATGGTATGCGAAAACAGCTGTGGTATGCGGAATCAGCTACAGTATGCAAAACACCCAAGCAAGCCTAAAATTGGACAAATCAGTTTGAGAAATTGATCTTCATAACATATCAGTGTATGTGAAAATAAATTACATCTTTTCATGATTATGGGACTTCAACAGAGCATCAATTTGCAGTTGAGGATGCATGAATTAATGATAAACCATTGAAGTGACCTTCAGGTTGATAAACTGAGTGAATATTCTTCTAAAGAAGTTAGCAATGGAGTGTCAGTAGAAGTGATCTGAGGGACACAATGTGCTATCCCTAAATCCTTGTAAAGGCAGTGCACCTGGCACAAAGTGACTATACTAAACTCTTATAATCCACAACTAGTGAAGATTAATGAAATTTGGTACGACTGAAACACTGTCAGCGTATGCTCCTTGGACGTAGCCCTTAGTAGTGAACCAAGTAAAATTGATATGTCCTTGCTTTGCATGTGATTTTTTATTTTCTTCACTTCCTCTTCAGATAGGTTTAACAAGTTCATACCAACATGGGAACAAGATCCATTAGTTTAAAATAAAAAGTTGACTCCCTGATTCACCCCTCCCCTCTTAGGGTGTTCCAGGATCCTTTAAGTGGTATCAGAGCGTAAAGATTTTTGGTGTTGAATCTGTTTATCATAGGGAATCCAGTCAATGTTAGAGGAGTTCCCCACTTTGATGGAAGTAAATTTCAAATATGAAAAAATAGGATGAGATCTCACTTAATATATCTTAGAATGAAATTATTTTTTGCTACCACCCAGGGAATACAAGTGACTGATCCTACAGGATGGTAAATGAAAGATACTAATAAGAAATTACTTGATGCTGATGCAAATGCTCAAAATGCTCTCACTATAGCTTTTTCTGATCAGATTTATCTAAAGGTAATGAGTTTCACATCTTCCAAGTCAATGTGGGATAAACTAGAGAATATTTATGAAGGAGATAACAAAGTGAATGAGGAAAAACTTCAAGTACTACAGAATATGTCTGATGATCTGAAGATGCACCCAGATGAGAATGAAAACTCCTTTTTCAATCGAATTACTGAAGTTGTAGGAGAAATCCGAGGTATCAGTGATGAAATCAAAGACATTGACATTGTAAAGAAAATCTTGATAAGACTCCCTCCCCTTTACAATGAAAAGGTGTCAGTCCTTGAGGAAAGGGATCTCTTCAAACTCTCAGTGGATGATATTATGAGAAATCTACCAGCTTATGAAATGAGAATAAAACTAAAAGAAGCTACGAAATGTGTGATCAAGGAAATGGAATTCAAAGACATGGACAAAATAAAAGTTTTAGGAGATAGCGGTGATGAAAATGATGAGGAAAATGAAACTCTTTCTCTCATTGCCAAGAATCTCAAGAAGGGAACATGTAAATTTGAAGGCAATCTACCTTTGGATTATTTTTTATGTGGAAAAGTTGGGCACATTGCCTCTCAGTGATCAAGAAGTTTTATGATGAAGAGAGAGAAGTTGCAAATATGGAAAAGCCTCAAAAAAGATTCTTCAAAAATGGAAACTTCAAATTTTCAAAGAAAGTTCAGAAGAAGAGTTTTGTCTGTGAGGAGGAAGACAATGATAATGAATTCTATGAGGAAGATGAACCATAATTTAAAACTAGAAACCATGCCTCCATGATGGCTACCATTGAAAAGTCAGAACCATTGATAGATAAAGCTAGATAAAATCAGTTGACTTCTAATACTGATCCCAAGTTGCAACTTAAAGATGCCTTTGGAAATATTGAGATTAAATGTAAGATATAAAATAAGTGGAAAGCAATGATGGAGGAATCATCATAATATATTGATCAGTTGGAAGAAAAAATTTAATGATAGGAAGAACTGGTGAAAGTTCAATCATTAATCCTTGAAATCATTTATTATGTTATGGAACTAAAACATAGAAATGAAGAATAGGAAAAGGTCATTAATGACCTTACCTCGAGACTGGAGGAGAATTCCAAGACCATTTAGGGACTTGAAGAAGAAGTTGTTACTCTGAGAGAAGTAAACTCGAAAGGGAATCAATTTCAAAAGAAGCAAAGAAGAAAATACAATTTGGAAGGTTCTTGGATTCCAAGCACTAGAGAGAGATAAACATGGTTTTGATGGAGTTGAAAAGATTTTGAGTGATCAAAACCCACATGTATGGGAAATAGTGTTGGTTGCAATGCCAAAACGTCAAATGCTATAAATAAATTGATCCATAATAAAGGCAAGATGAAAGTTTATCATGTTGAGAATCCACTGGAAGTGATGAAAATGAAACCCTTAAATCAAACTGAAAGGATAATTGAAGATTATCCTTGATTTTACAGAAATGATAGGCAATCAAACTATTTTAATGTATAAGAAGGCATGAGAAGAAATAGAAGTGATAAGACATTTCCCTTCATGAAGTTTTAGTTTTGTGGCTATCTAGGTCATACCATGTCATACTGTGAAGATGTGAGGAGCTATATGAATGGGGAAGAGTTAGGAGTTCAACAAAGAAGAACATATTCATATCCTACTTCTTATATGATGAAGATAGTCATGGATATCCCTATTCTAAATAATGAATGAGAAAAGATCTCTGATTCTTTCAAGCAAGGGAAATTGGTATGCAGTTCCTACTGGCCAAAGAAGAAAATAGCATCAAATCTTCTTGACCTCATCCATACAGATGTATGTGCCTGATAAATGTTACTGGAACACATGGATAGAGGTACTTTGTTCTTTTCATAGACAATTATAGTTGAATGGTATGTGTGATCATTATACGCAAGAAGTGACAAGTGCTTGATTGCCTAAAAACCTATCAATGAATCACAGAGAATGATTCTGGATGGAAGATCAAAGTCCTAGAGTCTGACAATAGAGAAGAATACACATCCATTGAATTTAAAAATTACCTAGAGAAGCATGGGATACAAAATGAGGTGGAAACTATGAGAAATCCACAAAAAAATGGACTTGTTGAGCGCATGAATCTATAAGTAAACCACATGTCTAGAAATATGATGATTAAGATTCATATTCCTCGATATTAATGGAAAGAGGCAGTAAAAGCTGAAGTGTATATTCAAAATCAAACAGGGCTATATATCGGTGAAAAAAGACACCTTATGAATTATGGCATGGAAAGAAGCCCTCTTTGAAATATTTTCATGTTTTCAAAAGAAAATGTTTTATTCAAAACAAAGAAGGAAATAGAGGGAAGTATGGAGAAAATACAGACAAAAGATTATTTCTTGGATACTCAATAAAAAACAAAGCCTACGTGTGTTTCAATAAGTTCTTGGGAAGAAATGTGGAAAGCAGTGATGTAAAGATCATTGAAAAGAAAAACCCAAATGCTTCAAGGAATTCCTATACTGATGTGATATAAGATGATCAATAATGTGAACATGGAACAAATACTAATATAGAGGTATCAAAAGATGTGAAAAAATCTCTAGAGTCACATCATTATATTGAATATGAAGAATAATCAGAATAAGAATCCATATCTAGAGAGAATACAGTTAAACCCCAAAAGATAAATAGAAGAGCAGAGATTGATCAGTCTAATATTATTAGGGATCCGAATGCACCTACATAGACAAGGATAATGAGAAGTAATGCACAATATACATTTATATCAGTTGTGGAACCATCCACATTTGAAGAGGCTGTAAAGGATGAGTCATGGGTGATAGCAATGAATGAAGAGTTAAATCAGATTGACAAAAATCAAACATGGGATATTTTTAAAAGACCCGAAGATCCTAATGTAATTGGTACGAAGTGGATTTTCAAGAAAAAATTTGATGAACATGGAAATGTGATCAGAAATAAGGCACTCTTGGTCTGTAAAGGATATACACAAATAGAAGGTGTTGATGTTGAGAATACATTTTCTACCATTGTGATATTTGAGTCAATCAGGCTATTTATTTCCATGGAAATCCAAAGAGGTTATAAAGTGTATCAAATGGATGTCAAGACAATGTTCTTAAATGGAGTATTGGAAGAAGAAGTCTACATTGAACAACCTGTGGGGTTATTTCATGGAAATGATAAACTAAAGGTTTTAAAATTAAATAATTCTATTTATGGGATAAAACAGGAACCACAGGCGTGGTACTCTCGGTTGAACTCTTATCTGAGAAAGCTAGAGTTTAAACAAGGAGGAGTGGATCACAATCTCTACTTGAAGAACTCTCAATAGGATTAGTTCATGGTATTGGTATACATGGATGGAATTATTTTTGGAGGAAGTAGACATGGATCAGTGAATGAATTTTCCAATCACATGAAATAAGAATTTGAAATGTCTATGATTGGTGAACTCACATACTTTCTAGGGTTACAGGTACATCAGAAGAGAGATTACACTTTCATTTCTCAAGAAAATTCTGCAAGAGAGCTACTGAAGAAGATCAATATACATGATCCAAAACCAATGTTGACTCTGATTGTAATTGGATCAATACTCATAAATCACGAGGAATGGACTTATGTGGATCCCACCTTAGACAGAAGAATCATTGGAAGCCTACTGTACCTGATGGTGACACGGACAGATATTATCTTTGCAACTTTCCTTACGGACCACTTTCAGAGTAATCTGAAGGAAGAACATATGGCGATAGTGAAAAGAATCATGAGATACATTCAAGTTACACATAATTATGGGATATACTTTGCTGTAGGAATAGATAGTGAACTATCAACATTTTCTAATGCTGATTGGGATGGAGATGTAGTGGAAAGAAAATAAAATAGTGGTGGATATTTCTATATTGGGAAGAAATGTATGGGTTGATTAAGTAAGAAATAGGAAATTAGTTCACTTAGTATTGTTGAATCTGAATATATATTTTATACCAAATCATGCACTTAGTTACTTTGGATGAAGCAACAATTGTGTGACATAGGTGATGAGGTGAAACAACCAATGGTTATTTACTATGATAACAAGAGCACAATTGATCTTATGAAGAATCCAATTCATAATTATTGTATAAAACATATTGAGATCAGAAATCACTTCATCAAAGAAAAATTTGAACAAGGCGTGATCAAAATGGACCTTGTGGGAACTGAAGAGTAAGTGGTTGACATTATGACCAAGCCATTGTCAGCGACTGTGTTTGAGAAAAATTGGTTGAAACTCAGTGTTTAGCCACCTCCTAGTGCATAAGGAGGTCATGATATTCCCCTCTCCCCAGTTTTTTTAATTGTGTTAATATGTTTGTAGAAGTGTTGTAGGTTTATGGGGGAGATACGATCCAGGGGGAGTATGTTCCGAGCTCTAAAATGTTTAAATACCAGTCTTCGGGTTTGTTGCCAATGATGGAGAATAAACGAATTCACTGAATTAATTGGAACATGATCAATTTTTTTGGATATATGAAAAGTAGAGAAAATAAAAGAATAAAAACTCAATTCATGTCCAATCTCTTGTTTTCTACATTGAGCATTGCTCACATGGACTTAGAGTGATGGATGAGTTGTTTCTTGAAGGTTCAGTTTTTGATCGTGGTTGGCACATTAGTGAATTTCTATGGAGATTTACAAAGACCCAAAGGGGTGATTACTGGAACCAAGGATGTTTTTTGATAATTGTGGAGTTTGGTTTGTGTTTTTTGTCAATCTACACACAGATAACTAGGGAGTTAGCAAGGAATGAGGTCATACAATTGAGGTTGAAAGCAGTATTGAAGGTCACATATTCTCAAGATATTCATCACATTGCAACTTTCATGAAAGTCACCAAAAAACATATCCAAAGATCTGTCTCATTAATAGGGTCCCAAAGCCACAAACAATTTGTCAATCAGACATCTGGTTTGAAAGATACATGCGTTTTTGTAAACATTGGGGTAGTTACGCAGCACTGTACGCGGTGAAGGCTTGCAGTACATGGTGAAACCACACGATACACGATGAAGGCGCATGGTATGTGGTGAAGGTGTGAAGTACGTGACACAGGAACACGGTACACGGTGTAAGCAGTGGGAACAGTATGTAGAGCGATGCGTGGAACCGAAAACAGTTCGCAGCAATGGTACATGATGAAGGAATTCGGTACGCGGAATGCTGAAGGTTGAAATAAAAAATGATTGCAGCGATGGTAAGTGGTGAAGCCATGTGGTTCACGGAATGATGATGGTTGGAAGGATTACTGCGATTCATGAAACAGGAGTGGTACACGGTGGAAACTAACTGTATGCAGATGGAGTGAAGATTTTCCCACATTGGAAATTTCGGTAAAAAGGATTAGTGATTTTTGCAGAGCTATGTGCCTATTTAAGGATCAATAATCCTCTTTGTTAAGGGATGAGATTGGATATTAAAATTTGGGAAGAAATTTGGAGAAGGCAGCAGTGGTTCACGAAGGAGAATACGATACGCAAAGAGATTCATCCGTATAAGGAAAACAGTCCGCGGACGGGTGTGTGGTTCACGCAGGAAGATCTCGCAGTACGCGACAGAGCAAGGAAGTACACAGAGCATGATGATATACATAGGTTTGGAGTAGTACATGGAGTATGGAGGAACGAAACACATCATGGTATGCAGAGGAGCTTGATGGTATGTAGGACGGTACGCGGAAACAACTGTGGTATGCAGAATCAGCTGCAATACGCGGAACACCCAAGGAAGCCTAAAATTGGCCAAATCAGTTTGAGAAATTAATTTTCATAACATATTAGTGTAGGATAAAATAAATTACATATGTGCATGATTATGGGACTTTAACAGGGAATCCATTTGCAGTTGATGATGCATGAATTAATGATAAACCATTGAAGCGACCTTTAAGTTGATAAATTGAGTGAAGATTCTTCTAAGAAAGTGAGAAAAGGAGAGTCAGTGGAAGTGATCCGAGGGACGTAGTGTGCTATCCCTAAATCCTTGTAAAGGTAGTGCGCCTGGCACATAGTGACTGTACTAAACTCTTATAATCCACAACTAGTGAGGATTAGTGGAATTTGTTATCAATGAAACATTGTTTGCGTATGCTCCTTGGATGTAGCCCTTAGTGGTGAAGCAAGTAAAATAGTTGTGTCCCTGATTTTCATGTGATTGTCTATTTTCTAAACTTCCTCTCCAAACAGTTTTAACAGGTTCCTACCAACATGGGAACAAGATCCATCAGTTTAGAAGAAAAATTTGACACCCTGATTCACCCCTCCCCTCTTAGGGTATTTCGGGGTCCTTCAATGAATAATGACCTAAATAATGTAGAACATCCCCCTTCACCTAAGAGGGAGAAACTGGCTATAAACTGTTTTATGAGGCAATGACCACCAATGTTTAGTGGATATTCTAATACACTAGTTGTGGAATAGTAGGTCAACTCGATAGAGAATATCTTTTTTGTTCTTCACTGTTTTGAGACGGAGAAGGTGACTCTGGCTGTTTATCATCTCGATGGAGAGGCATACCAATGGTGGGCTTTTATTAAGAACACCAATCTAAGAGAAGAAATTGAAGAGATGAAGTGGGAAGACTTTAAGATAATGTTTCTTAACAAGTATTTCCCATGAACTCTTTATACGAAGATGGATTGATAATTAATAGAGGTAAATCAAAAGGATGAAGAACCTTTTTTGGTATATGAAGATAATTTTACAAGTCTTTTAAGGTACACTTCAATATTTTTTATCAAAAATGATAGAAAAATTGATAGTTTTTTTAGTGGATTAAAACCACACCTTTAGAAGGCTTTAGTAATTAGAGACTTCGGGCATTATAAAGAAGTTGTTTGATGTGATCTCAAAGTGGATATGGAGTTTAGATAATGGTCCCAAGACTATGGTGATAAGAAAATAAATATGGAGTTACATGATGAAGGATATAATGAGAAAGGTGGAAAGAAAACTCAACCACCCACATGCAAAAAATGTGGGAAGAAGTATCATGGGAATTGCCTCAATGGGATGGAGAAATGCTTCAAGTGTGGGAGAGAAGACCACAAAGATCAAGAGTGTCGAAAAGACATGAGAAGGCAGAAGAATGTGGTGGATCAAAGGAGAGCACCACCCATGGTCCAATGCTACAACTGTAGGGAGAAAGGGCACTATGAAATCCAGTTCACTAAACCTCGAGCCCTCGAGTGCAATCAGCATCATCATCCCCCAAAGACAAAGGAGCATGAGAAGGCTTATGCCATCACTACTACGAAAGTTGAGCAAGAAAATGAAGTTGTACAAGTTAAACTTCTTATTCACTCAGGAATGGTGAAAGTCTTATTTGATTTTAGTTCTAAACATTCCTTTATATCTCATAATATTTCTAGAACTATTTAATCAAAGCCCCGAAACCTTAAAGTAGTGATATATGTAAAAACACCAAGTTGTGTAATTATTGCAACCCAAGTGTTGGACTCTTCTCCTATTGGTGTATGTGGGAAGATTCTTCGAGTGGATATTTTGATACTTCCCTTAGTGGAATTTGATGCTATAATGGGAATGGATTGGCTCTCATCATATAGAGCACATATCAACTGTTGGGAAAAGGAAATATCTTTTTATATTATGAACCATCTCATGCACCTCTACAAATTCAAGGAAGATCATGAATATCAATTGAAAAATCCTTCAATGGTTTGGGTGTTGATTCCCTATGAATAGGCATACCTCTCTCAAATGGTTGAGTCAAAGGAAAGTGTCAACCTAGTGAAAATTCCCATTGTGAGTGAATACAATGGTTTTTTTCTCGAAGAGTTACCCAGGGTTCCCCCATATTATGAGGTAGAGTTATCCATAAAACACATACATGGAGATAATCTTATCTAAAAGTGTCTCTATAGGATGTATCCTATCAAAATAGAGGAGTTAAAGAAGCAGCTACAAGAGCATTTGGACAGAGGGTTCATATGCCCTAGTGCATCACCTTGGGGTGTGCCAATGCTCTTTGTAAAGAAGAAGGATGGAACAATGTAGCTGTGTATCGATTATCAATAATTCAAAAAGATAACCATAAAGAACAACTACCCTCTTCTAAGGATTGATGAATTTTTCAATCAATTAAGAGGATCTCAGTACTTCTCAAAGGTGGATCTTCATTCTGGATATCATCAGCTAAAGGTAAAGAGGGAATATATTCATAAGGATTCCTTCCTTACAAGGTATGGGTAATATGATTTTATGGATATTCCTTTAAAACTTACTAATTCCCCTTCAATATTTATGGATTTGATGAATAGAGTCTTTAGACATTACCTTGACAAATTTTTGGTAGTGTTTATTGATGATATTCTCATATACTCCAAGAGAAAGGAGGAGCATGAAGAACATATAAGACTTGTGTTAGCAGCATTGAGAAAGGATAAGTTTTACACCAAGTTCATAAATTGTGATTTTTAGATGAAGAAAGTAACATTCTTGTGACATGTGATCACAAGTGAGGGAATTTCTGTGGACCCTTCAAAAACAAAGATGACTGAGTAATGACCCAGACCCACTAGTGTCACAGAAATCTATAGTTTTCTTGGATTAGCTAGGTACTACCAGCATTTTATGAGAAATTTCTCATGATTTTCAAGCATGGTAACTAAGTTAAAAAGGAAAAGGGTAAATTATGTTTGGACTGAAGAATGTGAGGAAATTTTCAAGGATCTAAAGAGAAGTCTGGTCTCTGCATCTGCACTCACATTACCGAAAAGTGGAGAAAGTTTTGTGATATACAGTGATGATTAAAAGAAAGGATTGGGTTGTGTACTCATGAAAAATTATAACATGATAGCCTAAGCCTCATGATAGTTGAAGATCCATGAGAAGAACTACCCGACACATGATATAGAGCTAGTAGCTTTGATTTTTGCCTTGAAAATCTGGCAGCACTACCTCTACGGTGAGAAGTGTGACATATATACCGATCATAAGAGTATAAAGTATATATTCACACAAAAGGAGATCAAAATAAATCAAAGGAGATATTTATAGATAATCAAAGACGGTGATTTCTCTTTTCACTATCATCCTTGAAAGGTGTACTAGGTAGATGATGCTCTAAGCAGAAAAGAACCTGATACTCTATCAATGATGAAGATTCAGGAAGACCCTATCTTCATGGATATGCAAAAGATGAATTTGGAAATCATAATGACAGGGAATAAATGATACCTTTCCCAAATGATTTCCCAACCATCTATCAAAGACAAGATTAAGGAGGCACAATGGGATTATATAGAGTTACAAAATAAGGTGAATGTAGTAAAGGAAGGGAATATGCAAGAGTTCCATATCGACGATGATGGTGTGATTTGGTGTGAAATGAGGCCTTGTGTTCCTTCATCACATGGGATAAAGAAGGATCTATTTGAAAATTCACATAGCTCAACTTTCTCTATCCATACTGGTAGCACCAAGATGTACCGAGATCCCCAAGAATACTTTTGGTGGGATAACATGAAGAAGGAGATGCAGAATATATATCAAGGTGCTTGATATATCAGCAAGTTAAAGAAAAGAGACAAACATACAAAGAGATGATGCAACCATTTCCTATACCCATTTATAAATAGGATAATGTCACTATGGACTTCATCATGGGTCTCCCAAAGACATGCAAAGGAAATAATGTGATATGGGGTGTGGTGGACCGACTCACTAAGACTGCCCACTTTATCGCTATTCGGGAAGATCTATCACTTGAACAACTTGCAATGATATATGGGAAGGAAGTGGTGAGACTGCATGGGGTTCCACTCTCGATTTTCTCTGATCATGATCCAGGGTTCAAATCTAAATTTTAGAGGAGTCTTCAACATGCGTTGAGTAATTAATTGAATTTCAGCACGACTTATCACCCCAAAATAATTGAAAATTTGAAAGGAATATTCAAATTCTTGAAGATATGATTAGATCCTACTCACTAGAATTCAAATGTGGATGGGATAAGCATATCCCATTGGTTAGGTTTTCATACAAAAATAGCTTCCACTCAAGTATTCAAATGGCTCCATATGAAACTTTTTATGGAAAGCGATGTATAACTCCAACCTATTGAGATGAAGTTGGAGAAACAAAGCTACGTAGACCTGATCTTGTGCAAGATATGATAGAGAAGGTTCAAGTCATCCAGAAACATATCAAAGATGATCAGAGTCAGGAAAAGATCTATGTTGAAAAACGTTAAAGGGACTTGGATTTTGACATTGGAGATAAATTATTTCTTCAGATATCTCCATAGAAGAGAGTCATGCGGTTTGGAAAGAAAGGGAAGCTAAGCCCAAGATACATTGGCCCCTTTGAGATCCTTGAACACATAAAATCTGTGGTATATCGTCTTTCACTTCCACCAGATATGGCTTAAGTTCATGATGTGTTTAATCTATCACTCCTGAGGAAGTACATGCTAGATCCCTCACATTTACTGAACTCATAGGTGGTACAACTGGAAGATGATCTCTCTTATGAGGAGTATCCAGTAAATATTCTAGACAAGAGAGATAAGGCTCTACGAAACAAGACAACCTACCTTTTCAAAGTGTTTTGGATGAACCATAAGTATGAAGAAGAAACTTAGGAACCATAGGATGCGTTAAAGGAGAATTACCCTCACTATTTATGTAAAATGAAATTTCAAGGGTGAAATTTCAAAAGGGGGGAAGAATATAACGACCCAAACTTTTATCAATGCAATTTTTCCCTTTTTGTAGTAATGTCATAATCACATAAAATCACATTAGGAAAAAATGACACATAATGCTTAAATAAACTACTATGTAAACCTTAAACATAAATTTTCTACTTCTGTGATTTGAATTTCAAAAATTTGACATACACGGTTACGATCAGTAAGATGTTTGGAGTCTGATAGGACAAACTTAATTTTTGGTGAATGGTAACATACCATTATGAATAGTAATTTTACCATTATGAATAGTTATATGACTTTTATAAATAGTAAATTATGCAAATGAATAGTAACCTTTCCAATGATAGTATAAATAAAATTTATTGATCTTATAAGTGACAATATGTTATAATTACATTATAGTGTTGGTATTTTTGTAAGTAATGAATGTTTAACAATCTAAAAGAAAATTTATTTTTATAAAATGTATTCAAAAAAAATTATTTAGATATATTATGATTATATGATAACTTTATGATACCTTAATTAATTTTTCAATGTGTTAGAGAATCAGTTTTTAATTTTAAAATTTGTATTTTTCAAGTAAACTATAATTTTGATTAAAATTTAAATTAATCATATTTAGAAAATTATATTTATAAAAAAGAGATCATTTTTTAATTATACATGTCTATAAATGGTTAGATTGAATTTTTTGTATTTTTCTAAAATTCTTGAATTTTTGATGAATAGTGAAAGTCAATAATTTACAAAAATATGCTAAATAAATGAATTTCTACATCATGCTTGGGTCATGGATGATGTAAATGACCATTGTTTTGAAATAAAATGCTCTTATTACTATTTTTAGACACAATAATCCTCACTATTTCTTTTCTTGTGAAGAAATAATAAATTAATGAATATAATATTGAGAAAACCCCTCTCCCCTCCACTATAAATACCACCCCTCACAACCTCATTTTCTTACACCTATCAAGCATTTTTAATACTCCAAATTCTACTAAAATATCTTCCCAATATCCTACCCCACTTACATAAGACCTTGGTTTTATAAAAAGACCAAAATCTCTCCCCTAAAGAGGCTCTTAAAGAAGATATATTCAAGAGGTAATTTCTCTCTCTCTTTTCTTTCAAATTCCTTTCAAATTTAATTTCTTTCCTTCTCTTATCCTAAAATTCTCTTATCCAAATGTAATGATTACTCTATTATTATTGATATAATAGTATTATATCATGTTAATTTAATATTATTCAGTATACACCTACCTACCTCTCTTTTTTTATAAAAATAAAATCATTTCCTATGATGTGTTAATTTACCTACATCATGTGCGATACACGTCCATTTTACTTAAAATCATTCAAGGATGTCAATAAAATCATTAAATGGTTGGAAAAATATTTTAATATGTATATTTTAACCCCTTTTATTTTTGGAAAAAAATTTACACATTAAACTAAATGATAAAAGAAAACATGTTCGTTGTGATACAAAAACAGCCCAAATTAACCTAAAACGGTCATCATTAACTTTTAACTAATGATTCATCCACATGATATATAACCAGATTCATTAAAAGATCATTTAAACTACTAAAATATCATTAATATCATGTAATACCAGTTCTTGATGTATATCCATGTTCTACACGAACATCCATGCTTGTGTACAAGTGAACCATTCATGAAAACTAAGAAAAAGAACACTCCCAAACAATGAATTTAAACTCTATAACTCATCCAAAGGAACATAAAAGAACAAAATAAAACCATAATGAATCATGTTCATGTATAAAAGGTTTTTTAATTATTAATTAGTGAATCTAATGACATTATACTAAACATTAAATTGAAGCAAGCGTTCAGAAACAATGTAAGAGGAATTCTCAAAACCAACTTTCTTTCTTCAGGTTTTCCCTCTTTCACTCCATTTTAAGCATGGTTATTAATTAAAAATAATTTCTTCATAATTATATAACCTTTTATTGGATATAAATGTTTTCCACAAGAGTTTATTTCAAACATAATGTTTTCCAAAAGAACTCTTCTTTCAAAAACACACCTTTTACTTCTCACTAAAGGTTGATGGTTCTATGTCACGAATATTATTCCCTCTTTTTTTTGGGAACCTAATGTTTATAAATGTATGATTTATGAAATTAAAATAATTTCATTTCCATGGGTTACTTATGTCTAATATTTATATATGTTCTATGTGGCATGCATGATAATGATAATGTTATGATGTGAAAGGTGCGCCTAGAATTAGACAGTGCAATGTAAATGTAATGACGTGACAGATGCACCAGAAATTATATATCACTCCAATGTATTGTGTAAAGTGATGAATCTAAAGAGTTATATTGAATTATTTGTGAATATGATGCTATATTTTTTTACAACTATTTGCAGTAGTTGACCACTAAGACATAATGTTTCATTTTTATACATTGCCACATTACAAGTGCTCTCTTAATGTTTCCTATCATGATTATGATCATATGCCTATGATATAATGATAATGATTATTCTCATCCAATGTTATTTTGTTTCATGCTCTTATTTATCCTCTTACTGGGCTTTTATCTCACCCATTTTTTATGTATATCCGCGGGTGACTACATGTAATAAGGAGAATTCAAGGGCCAATAAGAAGTTAGAGAAGAAGGAATTAAATAAATGTTTTTGTCTTATGCTATAAAAGTTATGTATGGTCCTAGTTTTCATAGGACACTAAACCATTGTATCATCATGGTTTAATGTTCTTATATTTTTTATCATTAAAATGATGTAAAAGTAATGTAAGAAAAGAAGTGTTGCTATATTGCACTTAGAAAAAAATTATGGAAGTTTTTCATACACAATATGCAAATTCAACTTATCAGTTTCATTCAAAAAACCCTCTTTGTCAGTTAATGTCAAACCAAGGTCAAATTCTATAATAAATCATGAAAAATATCCATATATATATTTTTTTCAATCTCTTTGTCCATTTTAATGGGAACCCATATAGAGTAGGTAATGTCATATAGAATTTGTGGATGCTAAAATATCCAGTTGAGATAATTTTTTTGACCCAAACCTATTCAAAGGTGTTCCTAAATTGAAAGGGATTTAAATTGATATTCAATTAATATATACTAAAATACCCAGGCTTTAAAGACACCACATTGAAGCCACATGCTCACCTTTTCAATTCCTTGTTTGGAAAAAGAATGTGGTAAGAACCCCTACCGATCAGATTGGACTTCCAATCAGAGAAAACCCAAATCATAGAAAGTCTACGGATTAGATC
Organism: Viscum album; assembly: GCA_963277665.1. Taxonomy (NCBI): domain Eukaryota; kingdom Viridiplantae; phylum Streptophyta; class Magnoliopsida; order Santalales; family Viscaceae; genus Viscum; species Viscum album. Next base: position 1,181,190,869 of record OY728158.1, read on the forward strand.
TGGAGTTTTATAGACATGGTCATCCTTATAATGGACTAATTTCACAACAATTGAATACCTACAGGGCTCCAAAAGGTCAATAATCACATCCTTTCTTGAAAAAACACATGCCATACTACTCTTCTTGATAAATATACTTGAATCAGAGCCTTAAAGTGTAGAGAATAATCAATGATTTATGTTTTTACCTTCATTGATGATTTTAGGTGCTTCCTTTTATTTAATCACATTAACCCTACCAATGAAATCACTTCTTCCAGTAATAATCCTCTTTATTTCCATTGGATCATCCTTCGAAAATGCCATTTCAAGATCTTAGCTTATCTTTCACCATGTAATTTCCTACAAGAAACCCTATTGAGTGAGAGAACTATCCTCTCATCAAAATAGATAAGTATCATGTTGAAAATCCCATAATCTCACAACTTTTGGTAATAGAATTGGTCTACATTACTTCAAATAAACTTCCTCTATACTATAAAGTCATTAAAATTTAGATTCCGCTACCTTGGAACCTAATTAAAACTATAAAGGATCATATTTATCTTAAACACATGTTCTTAGTTATGATTCTCTACAAAACCCACCAGTTGATCTATATAGATATCCTCATATAATTCCCCACGGAGGAATACTTTCTTCACATCCAAATACTATAGATGAATTACCACCATGAAAACTAAACTATGAACCATCTAGATATTCATATGTTTAACTATTAGTGGAAAAATATCTATGAAATCCAAACCTTATATTTATTAGAACCCCTTCATGACTAGACACACCTTGTACATCTATCTTCAATTTTCTTCTTCATTTAACTGATAGACACATTTTTTATGAAGTACTTTCTTCCCATAAGGCATCTTTGTTAGCCCCCATGTTTTGGACACATAGAGGGAATCAATTTCAACCCTTATAGATAACTCCCATTGAGTTGAGTATTTTAGGATTTTATCCACTTTCAACCTCTTGGGTTCCCAATATTCTATTAAAATAAATAAGTGAAGATCACTATTAGTTTTTAAGCTTGGTTTATAATATTTGTTTTGATAAATTTAAACTTCTTAAAATTTTTAAATGAATTAAAAATTACAAACTATGCTGTATATAATTTTACTTTTTTATTACATGTATTACTAATTTAATGTTTTAATTACTTTATCATGTAAAAAAATAATCTTTTATTTTGTTACATATTATATACATATTTTTATCATGATCATATGTCACATTTGTTAATTTATGTGATCATGTTTTATTTTTTTATAATAATAATTTTATTAAATTTAATTATTTTTTAATTGTTCATCATTTATTCTAATTATTCTAAATATTATTTATAGTTATTTTTGTTTAAATAATTTAAAAATTTATTTTTTAATTATTTTATTTACCCTTACATAATATGTTTTAATTTTTTTATTACCTTTACAAAACATCTATTAAAACCTTATGAAGGTTTTGAAAATATATTTCTACACTTATGTAAAATCCATTCTACCCTTACCCAGCATATATAAAATTTATTCTACCCTTGCACAACTCTTAGATTACCCTAACATAGTGATTATATTTTTTTATTACCTTTATACATGCAAGGAAGTACCCTTATTCAACCTATGTAATATCCTATTTACCCTTATGCACACTATTGATATTTATTCTTACCCTTATAAAAGCTATGGGATTTATAGTTTACCTTTACATATAAAGCTAAGATACCCTTACACATAATGTATAAATTTAGTTCTACCCTTAAATAGTATATATAATTTTGATTTTACCTTAACACATGTTTTTGTTTATCTTTTTTCATGATTTACAAAATTCATTTTACACTTACACAACCTATATAAAATTATTTTTACCCTTACTCAACCTATGAAAAATTTATTTTACCCTTAAAAAACCTATGTAAAATTCATATACCCTCATGTAGCCAATGAAAAGTTTATTTTACCCTTATATAAGGTATATAATTTCCCTATTACCTTTATGTAGCATGGGACCTCCACGGTAGTAGCATCAACATGCTTCAACTATGTGTGCAACTCAACTGGTAGCAGACTTCCATCATTGTTCCCATGCCTCTGTCATCATCTCCATCACAATGGTAACACCTTGAGATGATAGTAGTAGAATTATTCACGCCTTCTGATGGTACCTCTATTTTTATGGTAATAATCCAATAATAATGGTAGAATGTTGTGATATCTCCCCTTTTTAGCAGTAGAAACCCTTTTTCAACTAGCGGGAGTACCATAAGTGTAGCAATAATTGATCCCATGTTCGAGCGGTAACACACACAAGGTCTTTAGTGGTATCATGATTCAATAGTATCATCTTCCTTCTATAGATAAAACCTTCCTTCCACCAGTATCTAATGGATTAGTCTATCAACTCCTTAATTTAATTCCCAAAAATCATGTTTCTTATGTTATTAATGAACTTTTTGTTTTATGATAGTAAACATTTTTTCTAGAAAAAATTATGAAAAATAGATAAGTCTTGAAGAAACTGTATCAAATTACCATATGAAGTAGTTAAATGGACCATGAAGGCCAAGGGATCATATATAAGTGACCGAATGAACAAAAAAGTAACCATGTGTTAGACGATCAAATTTTCTCTAAGTCATGAACTAAACACATGTTTTATGAACTGACCGCATAGAATGTTCAAAGTAACCACATGAGGGATTCGACCTACCACATGATTAATTTAAATGACTGTGTAGATGAATAATGGTTTTTGGTAAATTATTAAAGCTACCAAATGAAGAAATAAAGTAATTGCATGTGGAAATGAAGTGACTATGCCAAGAGACCACAAGAAAGTGATCATTTTAAGTGACTATGTCAAGTGACCATGTTAAGTGACCGCAAGCATGTGACCACACTATCAAGTTACTGAAAGTTCAAGTGACCACAATATAGAGTGACCATGATTAAGTAAAGTCTATGTAACCATGTCTAATTTAAGCAATGGGGAATATTAAAAACTCCAAAAACTATATTTTGAAGCATTTATTAAAGAGTCATAGCATTTAAGGATGTAAAATTAGACGAATGAGTATAAGGATTAATTTATCAACATTATCTAATGGATAATTAATGAAGGTGATTCTGTTAAGAATCAAATCCACTCATGGAAAAAATATATAGATGTTATATAAATTATGTTGAAATACTAATCAAAATGAATAATTCATTGTGTGCCTCCATAATACTTTATTTTTACCTCTAATTGCAACACTCATTTGAACTGTCTTCAAGGAAAAATTTAATTACAACCCAAAATAAAAAGAAGATCATTCCTAATCATATATTTCTTGATTAGAGAAAGAATAACTACACAAAAATTTCATTACTCTTTATTTAATTTTTCTCTATTTTATTTACATTTGAGTTGTGATTATTGTAATTGTATATTTATTAAGCACAATATTTATAGAAAACTAGAGAGTAATCAGATACTCTGTTCACTCATATTTTATATCTATTATCCCATGAATAACAATGGAAGAGGTTTGTGTGGCCTGGACTACTTTTGATAAGTTGTATGTAAAACCTGATCTAGGTTATGAATCAGGGTTATTATTTAATAAATGTGCTTTGTAGTGAGTGATTGTCAAGTGGAGAGTATTAGGTATCAACTTGTGAGTGAACCTCTTGCATTTATTTTTTCTATGTGTTTATTTATTTTGATTACATTGTTTTTAAAAATTAGTTTATTCTTTAAAAAATCCTTATAAAAATAATATAAAAGGTGTTGTAATGGGAGCTATCAAATAATGTGTGATTTTTAGGTACTTAGGTACAGAAGGGTGGTTGACCAAGGCTGATCTCTAAAGAGGAAGTAATTAAAACAACACATTTAATGTATTTTAAAAATAAAATAAAATAAAAACACTAATTAAAAGGATTGGGTGGGGTTTTTTTAATGTTTATAAAACTAGAAGAATTATGTTGGAATAAGATTGCATATTTTTTATTTTTTTTCTTTTGGAAATTTGATTGATAAAACACAATGAGAGTATTTTCCTAGAAAATATTTTTGTAGAAGGTGTAATTCATATAAATATACCTATTCACTTTATTTTTAATAATTATCATTTAAATTAATATCCACTTAATTATGATACCCTAATTTTTTAACCCCCAAACCCTATGAGAATTTATCTCAACCACAAAGATGAAATGAATTAAACCCTAGGTTAGCATCGGAACATACAATCATAAAACCCTAATTTGATTGTCCTTAAAATGATATATTATGGTAATTGGTGAATTAGGGATCATATAAATACTAGAATTGAGGATTAATTAATATTAGGGATTATATTTTGACTCTACGAATTGATCCAGTGTTTTTTTGTTTTACCGATTAAGATCATGCTCTGACAATTCATACATTACTCGAACTTGATTTTTTGTGTGTTAATTATTAAATTAATTTATTATTTTATTTTAAGTTAAAAAATCAATTCATATATCATATTAATTTAATAAAGTAATCTAAATGATTCAAAACAAATAAGTAAATAAGTTTATAATTAGAATGATTACTAAGAAAAACTACTCTTCCATGGGCAGTGTAGTCATCATAGAAATATTTTTCATGTGAAAAGGTTTAGAAATGGTATAACCTAATAAAATATATAATATTGATCTCTAGACCAAATAGGAAATGTAAAAAATAAATTAATTGAAAATAATATAAGTAATGAAAGATAAATAGAGTGTTTATTACAAAAACACAAATATTACAATATTAAGAAGAAGGAGGAGGCTTCTATGAGTGGATCCTTGCTTTAAGAGATACCCCTATTTCAATGCTTATAGGATTAGATTATAACCAATTATATTATTCCATAAACTAGTTAATTCATAGAATAAAACCTCCAATTGAGAAAAATATTGTAAGAACTCGGTTCTTATTATTGAGGTACGAGTTTCTTCTTTTCCTTTTTCCCTAAGTGTTTTTGAGAAAATGAGGAAAATGGGGAAAAATCACAAAATTTGTGGGTACACACCGTGTACTTTGGCCGTGTGGGATGGGTACACAGGGCATGTAGGCCTGCCGGCGATGAAGGGTGTAAAAACTGACTACACATCGTGTATTAGTATATACACACCATGTAATCAGTCGGAATGCGAATAGTAAGGAAGTGGGAGTAGACTCTAGAGGAGTGAAAATACATGCCGTGTATTCAGAAATACACGCTGTGTACTCATGTCGACATATGCACAGTACGACGGTGGAAAGTAGCCGCCAAAGGAATAATTAAAAAAATGAAAATTACACGCCGTGTACTTGAGAGTACACACCATGTAGTTTGTTTTTTTTCTTAAAACAGGTAGCAGCCTCCTCATTCGGTAGAGGAGGCAATGGACGAGTTTGGAGCACTGGGAGAGAAGTCCAGAGATTAGAGGAACTCCCGACCACACACTGGGAATCAGATTCTTCCGCCGTCGATCATGTTGGAACTACGCGGGTGATTTCTTCCCTCTCCGTGAGTCTTTCCTTCCAATTCTTAGTCTAAGGGAAGTTATTTGAGTTTGAATGGGTAAATGTTTATCCCAGATTTACATCTTTCATGGAAGATTCGGGAGGCTTCATTCACATATATCGATCAGTGGAGATCGAGGTAGGTGGTTTTGTGTTTTGTTACAACTGTCGAGTAGAATTTGTGTACCATTGTTCCACGTACCCATGTTCGGGGTGTTGTATAGCTGAGGCTTTGTCTGTTTAGATACCTATAATTTCTTAGGTAGTCTAATGATTAAATATGAACTGCTGTTTGGGATCATTGCTTGGATCCAGGGCCACCCCATGGGTGCATTCCCCCTATTTAGATGTTTGGCTATGATACCCAAGGGTATGCCATATCTATAATATGTTTTAATATTTCCTGAGAGGAACTTATATATATTTCTTTCTATGCAATGGGATTGGCCTAGTTTCTTTCTTAACTTGAGGGTAGTGTTGTGTTTAGCCCGAGGGTAGTGTTTCATTTAGCCTGTGGGCAACCTTTCTCATGCCTGTGGGCAGTAGCTTCTGTGCCTGTGGGAAAAACCTCGTACGCCTATGGGAAATATTCATTATGCATGGGGGAAGTCACCTGCGAGTTTCGATTCTGATTACCTGAGCATAAGGATTTGCATGTTTGTGGACAATGTTTATGTTGTATATTCACTATGGTGATTTATTATGCTGTACCTTCTAAGCTAAAGCCCAAGCTTGAGATTGATAAATAATTAATAAAATGGAAATTTAATTGGTAGAGTGTTTCCTCTGGAAATGGGGATGACTGTGTTTGCTTAAGGTTCAAACATTCCAATTGGTTTCTAACGGGTTTGTTCGTAGAACCAGAAACATCCAATGATTCTATATCCATTTGGACCTACTTTCCAAAGGCAGGTGATCATTAGTGGTGGACTGATGAGGCTTAAGAATTTTCATTGGTCGAGAGGATTGGAGGTCAGACTCATCACACCTTTTTGGGGGGAATTATTCTCTACTCCGGGAATCTCTTTATAGATTTAAGTTATGTTCATGAATCCTTATTACACTACCAAGTATGAAAATGAGATTCCCTTAAGATATGATAATCAATGATTTATATGTATGAGATTTAGAGAATATTTTATATGTATTTGAGGTTCGTCATCGATAGAGAATCATCTGTATTTTTTAGAGATTCTTAGTCAATGGTATCCTTTAACACATTATATAAAGATCTCTAGGTCATTATGATAACCATACTGGTTTTAAAGCCACTCAGTGGGGCACTTTAAGTTTATTATCGTTCAGAAGGACACGAAGTATTTTAGAGTTGGGATCGTACCCGCAGATGGGCTACCTACGTATCCTTGTTAGAAAAGGAATTAGAACCCACGTAGTTCGGGAATTTAGATATTTTTTAACGTCATATAGGATGGATGATAATTAATGGGTGATGGGCTTGAACCTCAGAAAGTCTTTCTACATACTCCACTTTTAAGGTAGAGATCAGAGTCCACATAGTTCGGTTGGGAATTGTGGGGATTATGTATGATTAACAGCCCAAAGAGATGTGTCGTGGTTACTTTTACACTCTAAGCTCACATGAGTCATGCTCGGTGTAAGAAACAAGAGGTATCAGTAAACCTGACAATTTGTGCCATGAAAGATGCGGTCACAAGGAATGATATGGGGCTTATGTATTTATGATTGCTCAAATAGATAAATACCAGGACTTACTTTAGAGAAGAAGCCAGAGAACAAGGTTCATAAAGTTATATGTCATTTATGAATATTTGGATACTCTAACTTGGGGATTACTCCTGAGGAGGATTCCCAAATTAGGAGGGGACTTGTGATTAGGTTTTATTCCTGAGAAGGAAGCCCAAATCAAAATAAGTTAAGACTGGTTAAGAGAAATTATTACTGGGGCTTACTCCTGAAAAGGAGGCCCAGGTTAAGGGATTTTATGACTTGAGGCTTACTTCTAAGAAGGATTCCCAAAATTAGGGAACTTGGGGATTACTCCTAAGAAGGATGCCTAGTTTAAAGGGATTTGAGAACTGGGGATTACTCCTATGTAGGAGGTCCATGTTAAAGGAATTTGGAATTTGGGGCTTACTTCTAAAGAGGATGCCCATATTGAGGGAACTTGAACTGGGGCTTACTTCTGAAAAGGAGGCCCAGGATAAGAAATTATGACTGGGTATTACTCCTAAAAATGAGGCCCAGGTTAGGGGACTTGTGATCTGGGGCTTACTCCTGAAAAGGAGGCCCTTGTTAAAGATCTTCTCATCTTAAAGGATGAGGTTGAATGAATGAAATCTCTAACCTTTGTGACCTAAAGATATGAAAATCACTAGGTTTTGAGAGATGTTCCCCATAATTCCTTTCAGATAATGAATCCAATAAAGGAACCACGTCATAAATGACTTTGAAGAGGGTTTTGAAGGCTAAATCTTGAATATGAGAGGTGGATTTGAAGAAATGAGTTGAATAGGCCGGAGGGGCACCCAAAAGGAAGTAGGTGTGCAGGTCCTATTTGGGTGCGCAAGTACTCGTCGTGCAGGTATACCTGCGCGACACATGTGTACTTGCGCGATGGTCAACCCATAGGGTAATACTTGGGAGAGCCTTTAGTATAATATCTAAAGTCTTCTGAAAGGGTGGTGCGCATGTTCTATTGAAGGGATAAGGCGGCACACAAGTTTGAACATTTCCCATAAGGGCTGGACACTTAGGCGTGCAAGTGTTGATGAATTTCAACACATAGACCTTGTTCCCTCTCTTTATATCTTCCATTCTAGGTAAGAAATTACCTTATAAGTGTTCGGAATACTTCAAGAAGAGACTAGGGTGCCAAGAGCTCAAATCTAACTTTTGGAATCTTTCGTCCCCAAAATGGGGGGCCCACAAGGGGTATTTATAGGATGCTGAAGACCCTGAGTGAAAATTAAATAGGGTGTGAAGGTCACCTGCATGCCCAATATGTGGCGCACAGGTATACCTGTGCAACCATCTTGTAACTTGTGTGGCCCCTTCTCAAAGAAATCCATGTTCATGCCTTTGTCAATTTTTGATGTTTCTTCAAAGGATGAATCACTTTTTGTTAAGGTATTACCCTTCTTTATCCATTAGACTCTGTGACGAAAAGGAGCATAAAAAAGTCCCTCCTTAGAGTTGGATCTGAAAGGAAGGAGTATTTGACTCTAAGGTAACGGAGAAAACCAAGGAAGAACGACGCACAAGTTTTGAGCGCGGAGGTCGCGGCGCGCAGGTGAGAGTCGCGCAGGCTTCGCGTGTAGGGTTGTGGATTTGCCTATAAATATGCGCCTCATTCTCGTGCAAAGCACCTGGATTTGAACGCTTTTGAGCTCTCGCCATGCAGGTTTCTCTCATCACGTAGGTTGCTGATTTTCTACGGTTTCATTACTTCTTTTCGTGTCACGCTTCTGCAGAGGTATTTTGACTTGCACGGTGATACCTGCACGCCAAAACCTGCACGACCTGATGAGACTTGCGCGCCAACATTTGGACTTGAATGCATTATTGCCTTAGCCATTTTTTTTCACTTTTCTTCATAAATTTTATGAAAAATTAACTTAATTAAGAGTTAATTATTCGACCTTTGTGAAGATTCAATGGCTTCTAGAATAATTGGAATGACTGATGAACTGGCTAGCAAGCAGATTGATGACATGATGAACATTGTTGGCCATGATTACTATGATATCTGTGACAACACTCTTCCACATTTGGCCAAGTACTTGAAGAAGTATCATCTTAACTTTCCACATAGCATCTACTTACCTCTGTATGGACATGGTCATCTGCAAGAAGTCAACATTCCAGAGGTGAAGAATTATCTTCCTCATTCTTGGTTTCAGACTTACACCAATTTTTCTTCAGAAAATATCACGATGGGAGGATCATTTGTAAATACTAGAACAGTGGAGAAGGCCTATATAATGCATCATAGCCCTTGTTCCCCAGATCGGAATCCTCACAAGCCTGAGCTGCAACCACATTGTTATCCTTCAATCTTTCGAAATTCTCAGATGGATCAATCCAAAGGATGGAAGAAGAGTTGGGACTTCCGTCCTAGAAGAGGTGTGAAGCCAACTTGGATGTGGGAATATTGGGTGAGACAAACCTGTGCAGAGTTTTTTGAGGATCTGAAAGGAGTTGAAATATATGAAGCCGTCTGGGCTGGGCAGAAGTATGTCTACAGGAATGATGAATTTGTCCCGGAACTAATCAGCCGCTGGAGCCCAGAAAAAAATTCTTTCCATATGACTCATAGAGAAGTAGTCATCGGTTTGTGGTATGTCTACAATATCTAGGGGGATCCAATTTTGGGTGATATGTATAATGAATTCATCCCTCCCAAAGGAGACTTGGAATGATTCAGAGAAGACTCCAGATTTGGCTTGGGAATTATTGAAAATCTTTTACAAGCTCAAGAATTCCAAGACCTCCAAAACTAATTCCAGAAAGAATATTCATCCATAGGAGTGTATGGATATGTTTCTTACTAGGAAGGAGGGGGAGTGGCCCAGCTATACGCATCCTACTATTTTCCCCAGAATAGAGAAGAGGGGTGCTTCTGGCGCATTCTGGACGACTCTAGAAGTAGAAGAATTTGATAAGTGGGGGTATGAAGTGGATCAGAGAATCCCAAAAAAGACCCATCTGGCGGGCTTCATAGCCTTGTGGATCAGTGTTTTTCTTTTTCCAGTCAGGGATTCGAAGGGAGGCTTCAGGACAGGGACCTTCGTTGTGGCAGCCAAGTTGGCTGAGAAGAAAATGGTTGGGTTGGCCACCCCCATTTTGGCGAAGATTCATAGGAGATTACTCTATGTCTTTATGGGTTTGTCTCCTTTGAGAATAGTGGGACCATTCCAAGTTTTGTGGGGATGGATCACCACTCAATTCAGGACCTATGATGCACAGAACATAGTATAGGTTCCTGGAGGTTCTTTCAGGCCATCAGTGCAGGCATTTTCTAGAGTTACTCCGTTAGCTCTCAATATCTATGATATGAAGGTGAGGCTGAGCATGTTCAAGGAATTAAATTTCTTCCCTTATGGAAACCCACAAACTGGGAGGTTTGTTGATGATGGAACAACTGACCTGGAACTGAGGTCATACATGCTGGCTTGTAGAGATAGTGTACTGGACACCAGGATTGACGGAGAGATTATATGTGAGGCCTATGCTCCATACAGATTTGCACGCCAATTCAAGTGTCTGCAGCAGACTATAGTATCCCATCCTGTGCATGTCAGTTCAGAGCATCATCTGATGGTTTACTGACAACTATGGTTGCGGAAATCTATGGAGAAAACCAGGGAAGTGTTTTATCTACCAGTTGATAATGCGGTGAGTAACTTGACTACATGGTATGCCGAGAACTGGATAGCATCTTACCCTGAATGGGTACTGAATCATCCGGTTCATTAGGTGGGTAAAAAGAAAAGAACTGTAGAGAAAGAAACCCTTCATCGGTAAGGTGACTCTTCCCCACCTTGAGATGATTCACCAGGTTCCTCACCTAGGGATGACTCACCGAATTCCCAATATGGGGATGATGAGGCACAACATGCGGCAAAGAGGCCTCATGCCAGATATAATCCTCCTCTCAGAATCAAGATACCAACTCCATCGACTCCTAGTGAGTTACTTCATTGAGGAAATTTAATCTCCATTACTTTATAAAGCAACAAATTTCCTTTTCTTATCCTTTATCTGTAGTTGCAGGAGCTAGGAAGAAGCTGAAGTCTAAGATTGTAGGACCCTCCTCACAGCCTTTTGGTACACATGCTGAATATTTACAACCAGAGGCTGTCCAGACATGGAAGAGTTTATATTACAATACTGAAACTGCTTGGATGGATTTATGTGAAGCGTTACACATCCCTAGAATAGGGAATCTTCGGGCTTCTACTGATATCTGTTTCAAAGATAATCCCTATGAAGTACAAGCTTACATCAGAGAGCTGGAGATGTTCATATATTCCACTGATGATTCCATTCCTATCACAAAGCGGGTGAAGGAAATGATGGATCATGGCACCATTGAGGGGATTGGTGCTTCATTAGATGATGAGTGGCACGATTATGTGGCTCCTGAAGATGTAAGTTTCTTTCCTTATTTTCTTTGCAACTAGATTTCAGTCAAATCTTTGTTACTCAAGGAAATTATTTTTTTTCATCCTGCAGCTTGCAAATAAAGGAACTGCTGAGGTTCCTTCACTACAGTATAGCCCTAGTGGTACTGCCATCGGGGCTAATGAATCTCCTCATGAGCTGGGTGAGGTATCTCCAGGTCTGAAAGCAATATATGAGGAATTATAAAGCAATTTTCACTCTCCAATACCTGTATTTGGAGAGGAAGATGTCAACACTCCCAAAAAGCCAAAGAAGAAAAAGCATCAAAGGAGGAAGTACATAGCTAAATGTTTCATCAGTAGTGGTAAGTCCTTAGGATAGTCATGAGTGTTAACCCATGAAAAGGTTGCTCATAATTCTCGGAATTGTAGGGGCTTCTTCAGTTTCCCCTTTGAGGGAGAGGATTGACCCTCCTTTGAAGACGATAGAGGGTACTAGTGAAAAATAAAAAGTTCATGCTGGCTTGGATGCTCCTGGAGAGGAGCCAACGTCTGTTCCCAGTACCAATCCTGCTGCTGCTAAAAGGAGAGAAGAGCCTGCTTCTGGTAAATTAACAATGATTCATAAGAGGTTGAATGAAAACATCAACTTTCTTCCATTCTATGAGACTTTAGGTTCAACCCCTGCACCAGAACAATTGGCGGCCACTACAAATGATGATGTAATTTTATCTGAAGAAACTGTACAGGGTCAGAGGTTGTAGGATGTGGGTCACCAAGTAGATACATCGAATGATCTCACTAGTGAGACTAACCAGGAATCTGAGATATCATTAGATGAAATGATGAAACTTGGCACATCTTTTGAAGATATTTTAGATCAAGTTGAATTACCATGTAATTTAGAGGATTTTGGACGTGATTGTTATCCTTAATCCTGTTAAAATAACTTCTTATTACATCTATGACCATGATTAGTTCAAATGTGCAGTTCCATCTGAACAAGCTACCGAAATGCCAATGCCTGAAGGGGGTACTGACAACCCTACTATTGTAGAGACACTAGCTCAAGTGGAGATGAACCTAGTAGAGCTTCCTCAAACTCATCCTGAAAATCCTATTGAAGATAGGAAATATGGGGAGGAGCCTTCTCCTGCTGTTGATCTACCGTTGGGTAAGAGATAACAATATTTGTGGCTGCACTTAATTTGAAAGACAACTTAATCAACTTTTTTTATCCTTTGAAACTAACCAAAACATTCAATTGACTGTTTAGGGCCATCAATTTCATTGGATAGATCTGAAGGTGAAGCCTCAGCCTCCGCCCCAACAGGAATAGAAAGTGAAATAATCAGGGTCAGGGGGGAAGGAGAAGAACAGGGCACTTCTCTATGTGCATTAATCCCAGATTATATTCCCCCCTGTGATAGTGATGCTGAGTCAGACCCAGAAGTATAAAAGGCGCTCCAATTTTCATGACGCAAGGCATGACATAACATATGGAAGATCATATCTAAAGTGCATCTTGAAGAGTTGTCTTCGAAGATCCCGTGACTGTCATCCCTTTTCGTCGTGTTGGGACTTGGTGGTTTTGGATATCAAGAGATCCATGCCGCGGTGAAACAAGTCATTTTAAGAAGAGAGCACGAGCAGAGGTACCATCAAGGCCTGACCATAGTAAGGCTGTCAGCTAATATCAGCGAATTTGAGGCTGCGGTATCCCAAGTTGAGGCCGATCATGCTGCCAAGTTGAAGGAGCTGAAGCATAAAATCAAGGAGAAAGTTGTCCAGCAGATTCACCATCAGCAACAGTTAGATGTTGTTACTGGGGAACTTGACCAACTTAACAATTCACTAGAAGGAGTTCAAACGAATGGTATGAAAGCCATTGTAGATGCCAATAAATCACTCCATCAAGCTGAAAAGAGTGAAGATGGTCAAGTACATGGGCTTCAAGTAGCTGCTAATGAAGCTCGGGATACCATAAATCAAATGAAGAGTTATGTTGATAGCCTCTTGTAATTCTTGGAAAAGAGAAGAGAATCCAATATGTGGATATCCTTTTAACTCTTGTGCATCAAATGAAAAACACTTTCATCTTCAATCATTTGCGCATGCCTTCTTTTTCTACATGCTTTAAATTTTTACCTAAGCCAATGGGCATAGTAATCATAGTTTTATTTTTGCTAGGATTATAAAAATAACCCTACAATCTTTGAATCTTTTTAATTGCTCAATATTACCTAAATCATACAAAGTATATGTTTAGTGAGATGGGACTTGACTTTTGTTCAGAGTTACCTTGTCTTTTGTGGGTAGTTTAAAGTCATGCACGTCGGACATAAAAAGGCTAATGTTTAAGGTTGAAATAGCTTTGACTGAATGGATTAAAATTGACTCAATTCTTTGATAATTTATCTGAAAACATATTACCATATTCAAGTATGGGGGAAAAATGTAAAATACGACTTAATAAATTTTGAATATGAGTAATGATATAAAAAAAGGGCTAAAAGGAATTTGAAGAAGTATTTCCCAAGAATGAAGTTACCACTATTTAACAAACCCGTTAGGGGGTTGAATTATGCAGGGCCGCTTAAGGGCATTGGCTGCATAGTCAAATAATAGCATCTTTTGGCTGACAGGTCCGTTATGTAGACTACTTATGCAAGGCCGCCTAAGGGCATGTGCTGCATAGTCAGGCAAAAGAACTCTCAGAAATTTTACTTTTCTATTGCTAAAAATCCAGTGAAAGTTTATGGAGATTCAAATTTTTCAAAGCATAGAGTCTGCTGTATGGAAAGAGGTCCTTGCATATAGAGATGATATTTCCAATCAATATTATCAAATAATTAGATGAATGTCACTCCTGAGAAGGTCTGACCCAAACGTAGGGAAGGGAAATATAAACCATAGACTTGAATACTTAAAGATCATTAAAAATATTATGGGATAAATATTTTAAGGATGACTATTTTTACGGATCCCTACATATTTCCATTAAGACAAATAAGGACAAAAGAGGTTTTCCTCCCAAGAATGAAGTTGCCACTATTTAACAAACTCGTTAGGGGGTTGATTATGCAGGGCCACCTAAGGGAATTGGCTGCATAGTCAAATAATAGCATCTTTTGGCTGATAGGTCTGTTATGTAGACTACTTATGTAGGGCTGCCTAATGGAACATGCTACATAGTCAGGAAAAAGAACTCTCGGGTATCATACATTTTGTGACCAAAAGTCCAGAAAAGGGTTATGGAGATATTGAAGTATTTAAGGTTAGGATTATGAGACATTAAAATGAATATTGTACAATTCATGAAGAAGATACATAGACCAATGCTAACCATAATCATGTTGTGGCTAGGTCCTGAATTGAGGTGCTGGACTTCACTACCTATCCCATAAGGATGGGAATCAAGCCAAACGTAGTTCTTGAAATACAGTTTAATGTCATGTGGGACGAGAGTGTAGGAGTTCTTAGTTTAGGGTCATAGAGATCAGACCATAATAAGGAATACACATTGTGTGTTTTATAAACCTAATGTGAATGAAGACCAGGGTTTTCATACCACATTCATGTTTTCATAGGGGGACTTTTCAGCCAAGGGAGTGAAAGTGAAATTTGGGGTTAAGCCCAAAGACTTGGGGCTGGATTTGAGGGATATTAGAACATTCCTACGTATCCCATAAGGATGGGAATCAACCCGCATAGAGTTCTTGAAATACCCTTTGTACATATTTGGTTCGTACATATGAAGGGTGAAAGGGGACTTTAGTACAATGATGGTTTGAACCAAGATTAAAGGTTTGAGCATTTCCATGTATGCACGTAGACTTTGGAATATAACATGATTGGAGGTCAATGTAAATAATGATTCCCTCTCAGGTGAGGGTGTCAAAGAATGTTTTAGTTTATTTTCGTACAGGACAAAAAGTGCGAATAGTTTAACATCATATAACAAGGACGATGGTGAACCAATGTAAAAAAATATTGGTTCTGGGGGCAGCTTCACGAATCAAAATTATATGAGATAGAGGTGAACCGATGTGAATATATTAGTTTTAGGCTTGAACCTTTGGAGGTTGCCTATGTACCCAGCCTAGAAGGAAAGGATCAAAGTCTATGTAGTTCGATTAAAGAATGAATTGGTGATCAAGTTGTTCTTGAGAACAATGACCTAAAAAAATGGTGTCGAGACTTACACATGGTTAGCGGCCTAGAGAGGGTGTTATGGTTGAAGTTTACTCTAAGCTCACGTGAGTCATACTCAGTGTGAGAAACAATAGGTAGCAACAACCTTAACAATGCATAGTTTAACGTTGTGTTGGACGAAGAGGGTAATATGCAGTTTAATGTCCTGTAGTGAGGACAATGGGGACATAGTTTAACATCATGTTGGACAATTTAGAGACTTTTTCACAGTTTAACGTCATGTGGGATGAAGAGTTGCACAGTTTAATGTCGTATAGCTAAGAAGATGGTTATGCAGTTTAACATCATGTTGGATGAATGAGTGCTGTCCAATTTAGTATCATGTTTCTAAGAAATCATAGTTTAATTTCATGTTGGACGTAAGAGGGACTGTGTAGTTTAATGTCATGCAGTAAGGACAAAAGAAGGACTGTATAGTTTAATTTCATATAGCAAGGACGACACAGTTTAACGTCGTGTTGGATGTAAGTGAAAAATAGTTTAAGGTCATATGCATGGACTGTGAGATGTATTTGACTGACTGAAAGTTCATTTTTTATTTGATTTTCCAAATCCACTTTAAGGATGAGCGGAAACCTACATTCCATTATAGGCGGGAACAGAAGCAAAATAAACCCATTATACATTTCAAAATTCAAAAACATATGTAAAAACTGATGAAAACAATATCTGAGAATCACCCGCATCTTCATCTCGATTGCCACTGTTTCCATCGCCAATCGTCATCACCTGAGAACCATTGTTGTCATCATAATCCTTCATAATGTCTCCATCATCATCCTACCACCACACCAAGACTAGAGACCGTCAGACACCGCCAGCTTCATCGTAAACATAACACCAAAACAAAAACCAGGCAGGAGCACTTCATCACAAATCACAAACCATCACACACCACCGTCAAAACAAATAATCAAAACATCACCGAGAACCTGCAAATGAAAACACAGAGTCCTAGGAGCCGCAACTCATCTCAAAAGAAGAACCCATCCACCATGAATCCTTCACCCGTCACCAAAACTGAAGCTGTAATCCCACCTCCATCCCTCCCCCAACCAGCCGCGGACGCCAGAGGACGGGAAAAGAGGATAAGCAGGAAGCCTCCAACGGTGGGAACGTCGCACAAATTCAGATGAACTTCGAATATCAAAGAAAAAATAACGAAAACCCTTACCGAAAATACCTCCAGAGCCGAACCTATGAGGTAAGAAGAAAAATATCACCATAATCTAGGGCCAAAAATCCCATCGTCACCTTCGATACCGCGCACGATGACCAGATCTGACCAATGTGCCCCCAGCCGACTCTGACACGAAGCATCAACCTTCGTCGCAGTAGCAGGAAGCTCGAACGATGTAACCTCACATCGCCGCCATGAAAAGATCTGTCTAGATTGAAGGATAGAGAGGGGAAGAGGCCGAAAAATGGAGAGAATATGAATGAGTACATGAAGACACGCCACCACAGGAGGGACAACGCACGCCATGAGCTGGTCGGGCTGAAGCAACGAAAGCTAGCCGATCCGCCGCAGGGGAGAGGAAAGCGGCGGTGGGGGGAAACCCTAGCACATAGCCCCTTATGTGCGCATTTTCGTGAGATGTATTTTTATTATACAAAATAATTCTTCAGAAATCTGGCATTGGTTGAAGTCGTGATGAGTTCTCCATCCATTGAGATTAAAGAATAAGCTTCATTGGAGTATACCTTATGTATTAAGTAAGGTCCTTCCCATTTTATGAAGATTTTTCCTGATGAACTAGTTCAGACTCTTCCTTTTGGTGGGGCGGTGCCCGTGGCTTTGAAGTAGATTGCACAAAATCTGCCAGAGTCAAAGAAAACTTGGGCTTTGACATGATTTCATCTTCTTCTGAATGTTCCTCTTTTTTTGAATTATGCCACCCCTTCTACGATTTTCCCTCTGATAAAGAGGGTTTTTCTGTGGCATTCATAGAAGAAGACACAACTGTTTTCTTCAATTGCGTTCGCAAAATGGAATGAGTTCGGTTGATCGTTTTCCTGACCATCCAATCATCATATTTTTGCACATTTTTGTTTTTTACTTATTTCAACTCACCTTATTTCTCTGGATTTGTAGCAGTAACACATGCTACCTGAGCTGAAGAACCTTTCAGTTTGACTTGTCCCGAATCCACCATTTTTTGCAAGAGGTATTTGAAGACAAAATACTCCTGAATGGGATGCCCCAACATCTAATGAAATGGGAAATAGTTAGGATGGTCTTCATCTCCTTCCTTATTTGGCCTTTTGGGCCTTGGTAATTGAACTAAATTATTTTTCAGTGCCGAAATAAAGTAACCAGGAACTTGTTCATTTTGGAAAGAATAAACTTTGCTATTCAGATCCTCAAATTGTTTCCGTCTTTGATCTCTTTAATAATCTTGATGAAATGGACTCTGTTGTTGACTCTCAGGAGATGGAGCCCTTCGATAAGATGAAGGTTTTGAAGTAGAAGCAGGTACATGTGCTTGTTTAAGCATAACTGTAGCAGTCTCTGCTTTACCCATTTTCCTTCCTGAAGCTGATGGAATTACATGAGTTTTATCCTTAGTCTTTACAAGAGAATATTCAATCTGTTGAGCGATTTAAGCAAGGTCTCGAAACCCTCCTGTGTATTTCATAGGGATCAATGGTGTGCGTAACTTATCACGCAAATTTTCCACACAGATTGGAAACAATTCTTCTTGAGGGAGTGCTAAGCTCAGGGAATATGTTAATCCCTTCCAGTGAGAAATAAAATCTGAAACCCTTTCATTATCCCTTTTATTACAATTTGTATGATCAAAAACTACTGTCTTTGGCAAAGTTGAGTTGAATTGAAGAAGAAATCATTGAAGAATATCCTCTCATCTGATAATTGACTGGGATTGAAAGCTTGTATACTAGACAAAAGCAGACCCTTGTAATGACTGTACAAAACACCTGAGCTTAACTGCTTCTTGTTGCTGAGGGGTCACCATCATAGGATCGCAACGAGAAAAAAAGTGTTAAGTGTTGCTCTAGGTCTCCCGAACCATTAAATATTGGGAATGTGGTACTTGAAAAATTTGATGGGGGAGGAATTGCATCAACCCATTCAGGGTAAGATCTCTTTTCTGGTTGAATTTGTGCATGCTTTCCCTCCATAGATTCAAACTGAGCTGTTAATGACTCAATGGTAGTAATTACATTTTGAGAAACATCTGGTTAAGCTTGGACCTGAGCAGGTGCAATAACTGGAGCTTGGTCAAGTGTGGTGGCTGGTACTGCAACTGATGGTAGCACCCCTGATTGTTGTTGTGCATGACCCATAGGATTAGACCTATGAGGGTGTAATGGTAAGGGAGGATACTCTTGTTCCATCTCAGTAGCTGCAACAAAATACCTTAGCTGACTGACTCCAGTATGCTTAGGAGGAAGACTACCTTGAAGTAGTTCTGCATTCAACTACCTTAATTCCTTCATGTATTCCTCTTATTGTGTGAACCTTTTCTCTAGTGAGAGTGATTGTCCTTCTCTAGAGGAATAATGGAATCTAACCTAATTATTTCTTTTCCCCTTGTTGTATTCCTTTCGGAGAGGGGAAGTTGGTTATTTGAAGGAATACCCAGATTCTGGGTAAGCCTTTGATTTCTTGTATGCACACCTTCTTCATTTGCCTCTATGTGCACAACCTTTGAGCAGGAACTTCCTCATCTGATCTCTCTGAGTGAGCCTCATGTTTTGGAGGATCATAAACAATGACATTGATGACATTTATTGATGCATAATGCGTTACCTCGATTCTATCAACATTTCTGCAATATTGTCTTCTTCCATGTCCCTGATGAGACACTGTCTTCTATTGAGTTGATCCCTCAGGAACTTCTTGATGAACTGTAATTTTGAGGGAATATCCTGATAATTCGGCTCTTCGTTCCTCTTGGGGCTTCTTCCCCAATCGAGAGAAGACTGAATTTCTCTGAGGAAGAGATTGAGGATTTGAAAAAGTCCCCATTCCGATGGACTGGGGCTGTTCCTGCTATTTCTGCTCAACTCCTTGAATCCTATTTGTTGATTCCGAGGTTTGGGCTAAAAGAGTCCCCAGTCTAGTAAGCTGGGGTGGTTCTTGAGCTGATATATTTGAGAATTTCTTAAAATCTCTCCTGATCTTGTGGACTTTAGTCCAAGAATTGACTGGATGCATCAACCTACATCCACTCAAATCACCTGGCTCAAAAGATCGTTGGATGATTTCTAACACTTCTGTCACTTGATGATGCACTCGCTCTAAATGAGAATCATGTTCAATATTCTCATTTGAATGATGTAAGAGTAATTCGAAAACTTGTTCCTTGTATGCCTAAATTTGAGATGAACTAGTTGAGGCATGTTCTTGAGTGAGCATTTGATTACAAACAAAGACAATTGTCTATGGCCGGCCATGGGCAATACATTGCATGAGACCATTTTGGCGGGCTTTGTTGGCTGGAGAGTATAGTGAAATGTAGTGCTCTATGGACACCCCATCCCCTGATATGAATAGCAGATGGGGAATTTTCAATTAACTGGTGCAATCTTCTTAATACGCCAAGGCATGAACGCTGAAGGGATCTCTGCTGCTTTTCAGCCTTCGAATATTGAGAAACTGAGAGAGAGGCCAAATCAATTTGGTGTTGTAACCCTTCTATTATCTTGACATGATTTTCATATTCATCATAAGATAATATTTTCTTTTTCAATTGACAAAGAGTTTTCCACATGTTGAGACGAATATCGTGAATACAATCTTCCGTCAACATTTATGGAATGTCATACTGAGAGTCCGCCAAAGGCCAAAAAATTACTGGTACTTCACCTTTAGCCAGCTGTTTTCTCATATTCAGTACCTCCTCCTTATCATTTGATGAATATTATTCTACCTGCTTAGACCAAAGCTGGTGCTTCTTTGTTGCTTCATCAGATTCAACAATATTGGTCGAGAATTCATTTACCAAATTAGAAGATTCATGACTCAGGGGTGGTTTGGAGAATGACCTACACCCCGGGCTATCTTCTGGTTGAGAAAGTATTTCACCTGCTATTGGTAAAGCATCAGACATGACTGGATTCACATTTTAAAGTGCCTCAAGATAAGAGGGATTTATCGTTACTGCATTGCCCTTTAAAACATTTTCCAGGAAATGTGAATTACTACGGTGGAGAGGACTTTTGCAGCTAAATTCATCATCATGGGGAGGACCACCATGGTGGGTTACAACAAAAGATGAAACATTTTTCTCCTTGATCTTCTGGCCACGCAGAGGGTTATCGTGACTCTCATTTGAATATGATACTTCGAGATCGACCGAACTATCATGAATCAAGACTTCATGAGGAAGTGTCTGATGAAGACCTTCGGAATTAATGTTCCCACTATTGGGAAATGAGAGAGTAGAATCTTGAGTTACAACAGATAATTGTCTGAGAGAATCAAGAACTCCAGCATCGGGAAAAGCCTTATTTCATATTGGCTCTTGATTTCTTAACTGTGCTGGATTGGCCTTTTTCTTAGATTCCTTCTTACTCACTTTGGGAACCACTTGTTGACGAAAGTGATTATTATGGGCAGGTGTATGTGCCTGATCAGAAGAAATAGTCAGGTTAGGCTGATTATCTTCATTCAAATCAGGTGTATGTGCCTGAATTGATTGTCCGTATGATATGGGGGAGTATGCCCCACATCCCTCTTGGACTGGAACAGAGGTGTGTATCTGTTTCAGAGTGATCTGTTGATGTGTCATTCCACTGGTAGGGACATATTTTCAATTCTTTCCCTGTTATGCTACTGAAGCTGTTATAGTATTCTGGCAGGTATCCAGAATATGAGTAGGGATTTTCTTCTACTCTTTCATCATCGTCAGAATGTGTTTGGTGACTTCAGCTGCCGGAACGGGAATATACATCCATTCCGTGCTTGGAGTAGGTGTGTGTTCCTGCTCATGTCCTCCTTTTACTATAAGTGAGTTCTGACAGTACTCATGTCTGGGGGCAGAGAGTTGAGCCGGCTCCAATTTTGTCGTCAGGGCTTTCCAACTGACTTCTCAGAGTGCTACCAAACGAGACTATTGGAAGGATTGATTAACATTGGTAGGCGTATGTGTCTGCTGTGTATTCTTCATCAAGTATGGTTGACGAGTTTCCTTCAATACTGGAAGACGAGACTGTTGACAGAATTGTTGATTGTAAACAGGTGTATGTTCCTGTTTATCAGTTGCCACCATATCAGATTGGAGACCTTCTTTGGTTGTAGTAAGACGAGCCTGCTGAATAGCTGATGAGTTATAAATAGGTGTATATGCCTGTCTATAATACTCCGCTATAATTGCCTGGTGGGATTGGTGTGTTGCTTCCAAAACGAGTCTGCTGGGAAGTAACATCAGGACGAACAAGTTTATATGCCCGCTCGTTGCTTTCCATAAAGTTGGCTTGATGGACTTCTCTAGTGGGGGAAGAAGTAAGAACCTACTCCCTGTTGACCAGATTTATCCTCTGGTGGTTCTTCTTGCGTGCTTGGGTTTGAGGGACCTGAGCCGAACCCCTGAAGGCGATACCCTCATCATGTTGAGGTCGCACTGCCGCACCAGTCTAGCGGCGATTGTTGATGGGAGCCCTCGGGAAGGACTTCTGTCTCCTTGAATTATGGCCTTTAGTGACCTTCTCATTCACCTCCACATAATATGGGAGGGACTGGTGATTACGTTCTATGGATAACGACCCGAAACGGTTGGAGACGGTGGTTGGTACCACCTATTTCTTGATTGCTGGTTGTCGCTGTCTGGACAACCAGGGTGAGTTATTGACTTGGAGGGCTTGTCGAGCAGCCTACAGAGTCAGAATGGTACCGTTTCAATGATATTCCTTAACCAGTGCATTTGATACCCAGCGTTGAAGATGCCGAGTAGGTGATGTCATCCTCAGAGCGGACGAAGATCCAGTAAGAGTAGCAGCATATTGATTCAAAGGTGTGAACTTTAGTGAAGCCATTTCAGTAACGCAGAGAGATCTTGAAAATGAGTGTCTATTTGATATAAAAGACATAATCAAGATAAGTTCGGCCACTACATCTTTTGGATGAGAACATATTTTATTGATTGCTTTGTTGGCCCTCACATTGAGTTTAAATAGGGGCCTAACAAATAAGTAAAACATCATTTTAACTTGGTTAAGGATTCACGTCAGGTTCACCATTTTTTTCCTCTGGAAATGGGGATAACCTTGTTTTATTAAGGTTCAAACATTCCAATCAGTTTCTAACAGGTTTGTTTGAAGAACAGGAAACATCCAATGATTCTATATCCATCTGGACCTAATTTCCAAAGGTAGGTTCTCATTAGTTGTGGACCGATGAGGCTTAAGAATTTTCATTGGTCGAGAGGATGGGAGTTTGGACTCATCACACCTTTTTGGGGGGAATTATTATCTACTCCGGGACTCTCTTTATAGATTTAAGTTATGTTCATGAATCCTTATTACACTACCAAGTATGAAAATGAGATTTCCTTAAGATATAACAATCAATGATTGATATGTATGAGATTTAGAGAATCTTTTATATGTATTTGAGTTTCTTCATCAATAGAGAATCATCAGTATTTGTTAGATATTCTTATTCAATGGTATCCTTAAACACAATATATAAATATCTCTTGGTCATTATGATAACCATACTGGTTTTAAAGCCACTCAGCGGGGCACTTGAAGTTTATTTTCATCCAGAAGGACATGGAGTATTTTAGAGTTGGGATCGTACCCGCAGATGGGATACCGATGTATCCTTGTTAGAAAATAAATCATAACCCACGTAGTTCGGGAATTAAGATATAGTTTAATGTCATATAGGACAGATGAGAATTAATGGGTGATGGGCTTGAACCTCATAAATTCTTTCTATGTACTCCACTTTTAAGGTAGAGATCAAAGTCCACGTAGTTCGGTTGGGAATTGTGGGGCTTACATATGATTAACGACCCAAATAGATGTGTCGTGGTTAATTTTACACTCTAAGCTCACGTGAGTCATGATCGATGTGAGAAACAAGAGGTATCAGTAAACCTGACAATTTGTGCCACGAAAAATGCGGTCAAAAGGAATGATATGGTGCTTATGTATGTATGATTGCCCAAATAGATAAAGATCAGGACTTACTTCAGAGAAGAATCCCAGGAACAAGGTTCATAAAGGTATATGTTCTTTATGGAGATTTGGATACTATAACTTGGGGCATACTCCTAATGAGGATGCCCAAATTAGGAGGGGACTTGTGATTGGGTTTTATTCCTGAGAAGGAAGCCCAAATCAAAAGAAGTTAAAATTGGTTAAGAGAAATTATTATTGGGGATTACTCCTGAAAAGGAGGCTCAGGTTAAGGGATTTTAATACTTAAGGATTACTCTTAAGAAGGATGCCCAAAATTAGGTAACTTGGGGCTTACTCCTAAGAAGGATGCCTAGGTTAAAGGGACTTGAGAACTGGGGCTTACTCCTGAGAAGGAGGCCCAGGTTAAAGGAATTTGGAATTTGGGGCTTACTCCTAAGGAGGATGCCCATATTAAGGGAACTTGAACTGGGGATTACTTCTGAAAAGGAGCCCCAGGTAAGGAAATTATGACTGGGGATTACTCCTAAAAAGGTGGCCCAGGTTAGGGGACTTGTGATCTGGGGATTACTTCTAAAAAGGAGGCCCAGGTTAAAGATGTTTTCATCTTAAAAGATGAGGTTTATTGAATTAAATCTCTAACCTTTGTGGCCTAAAGATATGTAAATCACTAGGTTTTGAGAGATTTTCCACAGAATTCCTTTTAGATAAGGAATCCAAAAAAGGAACCATGTCATAAATGACTTTGAAGAGGATTTTGAAGGCTAAATCTTGAAGAGGTGAGGTGGATTTGAAGAAATGAGTTGAATAGGAAAGAGGGGCACCAAAAAGGAAGTAGACGTGAAGGTCCTGTTTGGGTGCGCAAGTACTGGTTGCGTAGGTATACCTACGTGACACATGTTTACTTGCGCGACGATCAACCGATAGGGTAATACTTGGGAGAGCCTTTGCTCAAGCCCTTAGTATTATCTCTAAAGGCTTCTGAAAGGGTGGCGTATAGGTTCTATTGAAGGGATAAGGCGACACACAAGTGTGACCATTTCTCATAAGGGCTGGACACTTAAGCGTGCAGGTGTTGATGAATTTCAACACTTAGGACTTGTTCCGTCTCTTTAGATCTTCCATTCTAGGTAAGAAATTACCTTAGAAGTGTTCGAAAGACTTCAAGAAGAGACTAGGGCGCTGAGAGCTCAAATATGACTTTTGGAATCTTTCGTCCCCGAAATGGGGGGCCCACAAGGGGTATTTATAGGCTGCTAAATACCTTGAGTGAAAATTAAATAGTGTGTGCAGGAGACCTACGCGCCCAATATGTGGCGCGCAGGTATACCTGTATGACTATCTTGGAACTTGCACGACCCTTGCTCAAAGAAATCCTCGTTCATGCCTTTGTCGATTTTTGATGTTTCTTCAAAGGATGAATAAATTTGTGTTAAGGTATTCCCCTTATTTAGTCATTAGACTTTTTAACGGAAAGGAGCGTCAATATAGAGATAAATACTTTTGAGTACTGCATAGTTTATTGCATTTTATTACTGCACACTACTGTTTCACATTTTCACTGACAGTTGGGCACAGGCCTTTGGTGCTTGCCTATTGGGATTTATTTATCACACCCTATTTGGGTCATGTATTGGGCCCAAACAGATTATATTGCTATAGGGGTTGATAAGGGAAAGAGTTCCTATACAGGTACTTGATTGTTGCAGAGAAGTGGGAGAGCATGGGACTGAGCTTAGGCTTGGGATGCTGCTGAGTTCCTGCTGCACTGTTTTAGTTTTCTTGTTATACTTAGTACTTTGTACTGTATTGTATTTGATTGCATTGTATCCTATTTTGACTGCTTTCTTATAAATAAGACATATTTCATCATCATGTATGTTTGTCTATTAGATATCTCTTTATTCAGTACTGTTTTCCTTTCCGTTGGGTATTGTTTACTACTTCTGCTTTTGTATGTTTATATCTATTTTTGTTGCGCTACACTTTGAAAAATGAGGGCATAGTTTCCCCACTATCAGACCTAGGACCTCGCTGCTAGTCGACAGCCTCTGGCTTTTGGGTAAATGCGCTTGAGGTCATGTGACCAACCGGGTTCGTGGCACCCGTTGTGTGGCTTCCGGAACCGGGATGTTAAAAAGTTGTATCAGAGGATTTTATTTTCTCTAAGTTATTTTATTATTTGGTGACAACGACAAGAGATAGATTATTAAGGGATTTAGTAATGAACTGTGCCTGGGAGTAGCTACCCCGTGTACAGGTAAAGGTCGAATTACCTCAAATTCAATTTTGATTTTCTGTTATTACATTTGATTTGATTTTCAACGTTGGGTGATGCACTTGTGGTATGCTGTTTATATTTTTATACTGGGTTCTATTTAGTTGAATCCCGATTATATGAGGGTATTCCATCTCATGCATCATTTAGGCACATGTTAGAATCACATTCCATGCATAGTTTCCATGCCAAATAGGTGCATTATAAATTTCATGTTGTTGTGATAGAAGATGTGCTAGAAAATTCATGATGTTGTGATAGATTCCTTGATAAAATAACTGCTATTTGATAGGGTATTTTTATGAAAGGTTTTGTAGAATGAATGCCAAACTTTGTTTCTTGAGGAGTATGGGCCCTCATTGACCGGAATTTGGTGGATCATTGATTGTGTACCTTGTTTATAACATGTATAAGATGCCAAGATTTGATTCGCAGGGAGTATGGGCCCTCACAGATCAGAATTTGGAACTTAGGTGTTGGTTTCAGTGTTTTTCTGGGCTCCAGAGTTGTTTCTAAGGCTTAATATCCAGAAAAGACCAGAATACACACTTTGTAGTATTGACTACACACCATGTGCTCTTCTGTTCGGGAAGAAATAAAATTTTTTAAGTACACGCCGTGTACCCCATGTACACACCGTGTAGTTTCTACCCATGCCATAGGCCATGTGGGAACAAACATGGGGTAATGAAACTTTTATAGAAAATGCCGTGTACTAATTGTACATGCCGTGTAGTGTAACATGGGAATCCGGATGTGTAACTAACAACACGGATCGATGTTACCCTACCTTGTACACGCCGTGTTCCTATGGGACACTCCGTGTAGTATTGACCAGTGAGAGACCGTGTGGACTCAGCCATGTGGCTGGGGAAACATGGTGGTGTACATGTCGTGTATAGGTGTAACACGCCATGTAGTGTCAGCTGAGTAGCCGACCATGTCACTAACATGGGTAGTTGGAATCTAAGTTTTACATGCCGTGTCTATCTGGAACATGCCGTGTAGAGTGAGCTATGTACCCGGCCATGTAACGGACAACACGGGTCGATGAAGCTCATCTAGTACACGCTGTGTAGACCTTATAAATGTCGTGTAGTCTCATTCAAAAGAGAGCCGTGTGGCTTATCCGTTTAGAAGGACTCAGGAAGGGGATGAAAATTCAATTACATGCCGCGTGTAAGGACAACACGCCGTGTGTTTGGGGTGTTACATGACCAGTTCTGGAAGAAGTACGCACCCATGTGAAAGAATTAAGGGAACACGTCGTGTAGTTATTATACACACCATGTAGTCTTGTTTTGTCAAACTTGAATGCTTTCTTTCTCATGTTCCCTTCTTACGCTTCCAGTTCTTATTCCTTGATGATCACGATTTAAGGCTTGTGTTTGACCTTGTAGAGTCATGCCGCCGAGAAAACAACGAGTTGTATGCCAAGAGAGTGGAAAGGATTATACTCCACAGATGGTAGGCCATGGGCTATCGATGGATCCTCCAGTAGAGCCAGATGCGGCACCAACCATTATACCGAACGCAGGCGTGGATGCGCAGTTCCATGAATGCTTCATGCGGTTCATGCAGACCTTCCAGGGATCACTGCAGGTTGCCACATCTATGGAAGAGCTGACACATATATTTTAGCTGCAACATACGCCTACATTTTCAGGGGATGGTGGACCACAGGCTAAGGAGTCTTGGCTGGGTTCTATGTAGACTATCTTCAAGCATCTAGAGATGACTCCAGGTCAGAGGGTCAAGCTCACTACATACATGCTACGTGATTCCGCCAAGCGATGGTGGGATGCTATCACCCAGACTAAGCATCACAGAGACATGGCGTGGGAAAATTTTCAGGCAGTCTTCTATGACTTTTTATTTTCTGAGATTCTAAGGGAAGATCGAGCTCGAGAGTTCATGAATCTGCAGTAGGGTTCCATGTCAGTGATGGACTATTCTGATCGTTTCACTGAGCTACAATGTTTTGCACCTGTACTGGTGGGTAATGAGATGTTGAGGGATAGACGCTTTGAGGATCATCTTTGATATGACATCTGCACACTGGTGAACATTTTCAGGTTGCCTACTGTCCATGCTATTGTGAACCAAGCACTGATTACTGAGCAGAACCTGCGGGAAGTTAACGGTGTGGGCTAGGGTGGTTCGACACCAGTTTTTGGTACTATTTCTACCGGTAATAGGAAGAGACAGATGGATTCCTCTCACAATGGAAGTAATAGCAAGAATATTTTTTCTTCATGTGTCCATGTCATGTGCTATCAGTGTGGTAGAGAGGGGCACAAAAGACCTCAGTGTCCACGTGACCCAGTGGAGTGCCAAGCTTGTAGCAGGATGGTTCATCTCTAGAATTTTTGTAGGGAATTTCTACCAGTGGCTAGTGAGGGGGGTTCTATGATGACTGCACGTGTGAGAGTAGGGCCAGTAGCTTCTTACCAGTCAGGGAATTGGGATACGTCGGGACATTCAGGATGAGGTGGTGGTCGTGGCCATGGTATCCAGACACCAAGAGCTCAGAGACAGCAGGGCGGGTCAGCTCAGGGTAGCTAGGCTATGTCGCAGGGCCGTGGCACTGGGCAGACATATGCAGTGCAACAGACCCAATAAGAGTAGGATCCCATACCTTCTATTGTCATAGGTACTATTCTAGTTTCTTCTATTTTGTCTTTAGTACTTTTTGATACTGGTGATATGCATAGCTTTATATCGGTGCTTGTTGTTGAGAGCCTTGGGCTCTGTGTTTCTATATTTTATGATTTTATGATGCTAGACACTCCTTTAGGGATTAGAACGGCTGGTGTGCGTCAGTGCTGGGAGTTCCCCCTACAGGTTGGAGGGTATGACTTTCTATGGGACCTCTACGTCTTAGAGATGACGAGCTGTGATTTCATTCTTGGGATAGATTGGTTGGTACCCTTTCAAGACTTTGTAGATTTCTATTTTCGTAGGGTGAGATTCACATCACCAGAGGGCAGGGAGAATCTATACAAGGGAGAATGGGATGTCCAGACAAGCCGAGCTGGACCTGAGCATCGTGAGCGAGGTGGAGTGACAACCTAGATTGTGAGTTTATATCTGGATGAGTAGGGAACTTGTTAGAAGGATTTCCCTCCAGTGGTTAATCATTTTAGGGATGTCTTCCTGGATGACTTTTCAAGTCTACCTCTAGAACAAGAGGTGGATTTATATATTGAGCTTATGCTAGGAGTGACACCAGTGTCCATTCCTCCTTATAGGATGGCTACACCAGAGTTGTAGGAGCTTAAGAGGCAGTTGGAGGAGTTGCAGGCAAAGGGTTTCATCCGACCCAGTACTTCTCCTTGGGGTTCGCCTATGCTGTTTTCTAAGAAGGCGGACGATATACTCAGACTTTGTGTGGATTATCGGAAGCTGAACCAGTTGATAGTCAAGAACCGATATCCCTTGCAAAGGATTGATGATATTTTTGATTAACTTAGAGGATAATGAGTGTTCTTCAAGATTTACTTGAGATCCAGATATCATCAGTTGTGCGTTAGACTATCAGACATACCTCTTATAGCTTTTCAGAGCAGATATGGTCTATACGAGTACTTGGTCATGCCGTTCAAACTCACGAACGCACCAACAGTTTTCATGGCTCTGATGAATCGTGTGTTTCACCCATATCTGGATTCTTTTGTGGTAGTATTCATGGACGATATCTTGGTGTAATCTCACACTTGACATGACTATGACACACATCTTGAGATTGTATTGAGTACACTGAGAGAGCATCGGATATATTCTAAGCTCTCAAAGTTCCACTTTTGGATGGACCAGATACACTTCCTGGGTCATATTATCTCAGAGGTAGGAGTTGCAGTGGACCCAGAGAAGGTGAGAGGAGTAGTTTTCTGGGTGAAGCCTAAGAACGTGTTTGAAATATAGATTTTATTGGGGCTGGCTGGTTACTACAGGTGATTTATACATGACTTCTCCCACTTAGAAGCGCAGTTGACGAGTTTGACTAAGAAGGGTCTGAAGTTTGTTTGTTCAGAAGCTTGCGAGACATCCTTTTAGGAGTTGAAGGGAAGGTTGACATTAGCACCAGTCCTGATACTTCCAGAGTAGGGGAATAGCTATACTGTTTACTATGATGCATCACACATTGGGCTGGGATCAGTGTTGATACATGGTGATCGATTAGTTGCGTACAGGTATCGGTAGTTGATGCCACATGAGAGGAATTACCCGATACATGATCTTGAGTTGGCCGCAGTTGTTAATGCGTTACGCTGTTGGAGACATTATCTCTGAGGAGAGAATTTTGTGGTGTTTACGGACCAAAAAAGTCTGAAATATATATTTACCCATCATGACTTGAATTTGAGACAACGAAGGTGGGTTGAATACCTTCAGTCCTTTGACTTCGAGCTTGCCTATACACCTAGTAAAGGTAACACAGTTGCTGATGCACTGAGTAGGAGGACTCAATTACAGGCAGTGCAGGAGTCTAGCGGTGAGTGGGAACTCATGGATTTATTCTTTGAGATGCATTTGGAGGTGCACGATAGGCAGGGGAAAACCTATCTTTCTTCCTTAGCTGTGACTTCTACCCTCCTGGATAGAGTGAGGATGAGACAACTATCAGATTCCGAAGGCCTAGTCCTATAGGAGTCGATGGAAAGTGAGGACCCTCCTCCTATTTGGATGATAGGCGATGATGAGGAACTGCGTATCCATGGACGATTGTGGGTTCCAGGGGATATACACGAGGAGTTGATGCCGGAGTTTCATGCTTCAGCTTGGGCAGTGCATCCTGGGGTTACCAAAATGTACCGTGACTTGAGACGTTAGTGTTAGTGGCCGAGTATGAAACAAGAAATAGTTGGTTTTGTTACGAGATGTTCCACCTGTCAGTAGGTGAATGTGGAGCATCGGAGGCCATCTAGAATATTACAATAGTTACCCATTCCGGAGTGGAAATGGTATGATGTCATGATGGACTTCATGACCGGGTTTCCGAGGTCACCTCGAGGCAGTGATGTCATGTGGGTTGTTGTGGATATACTTACGAAGGTAGCTCACTTTTTTCCAATCAAGGATACCTTCGGTGTTGACGAGATCAGGAAGTTTTATATCCAAGAGGTAGTACGTCTTTATGGGGTCCATCATTATATCATTTTAGATTGAGACGCCTATTTTACGTCTTGTTTCTGGTAGAGTTTTCAGAGGGAACTGGGTACACAGGTGCTTCTGAGCACAACTTACCACCCTCAGAATGATGGCCAGTCAGAGCATATGATACAGGTACTTGAGGACATGCTGAGTGAATGCATCCTAGACTTTGGGGGCTCTTTTGAGAAGCACATACCACTGGTCGAGTTTGCCTACAATAATAGTCTTCAGGAAACTATTGAGATGGAACCTTATGAGGCTTTATATGGTAGGCCATGATGATCACCCTTGTGCTGGTTGGAGGTGGGTGAGGTAGCTTTACTGGGACCATGTCTTGTGCAGTAGACTTCAGAGCAGGTCCAGTTGATTCAGAAGCAGATGGCTACTGCATAGTCTCATCAGAAATCTTATGCTGATCACCGTAGAAGACCCATGGAGTTCGTGGTCGGGGATCGGGTTTTGTTGCGTGTTTCACTGAGTTTGGGACATAGGTGAATCAGGAGAAATTGTAAACTTTCACTGAGGTATGTAAGAAAATTTGAGATTCCGGAGAGAGTCAGGACGGTTGCCTATCGGTTGTAGTTACCATAGAGGTACCGGACCATGCACGACGTCTTCCATGTATATCATCTATGCCATTATCACTCAGACCCATCTCACGTCTTTCATCCTGAGGAGGTTGAACTTCAGGCCGATGCGTCCTTTGAGTAAAATCCAATTCATATTGTTGATAGGAGCACGAAGGTTCTCCGAGGTTGGCCAGTTCCTCTCATACGGTTGATATGGAGTGCGGGATGAAACCTGGGAGTGGGAGACCGATGTATGTGCTCAGTGGCCAGAGTTGTTCTCATCTTTATCTTCACCACCCTTGGAAGGGCAACTCGGGGATGAGTTGTTTTAAAGGGGGAAGTTTGTAAGAACCCGGTTCTTATTCTTGAGGTACAAGTTTCTTCTTTTCCTTTTTCCCTAAGTGTTTTTGAGAAAATGAGGAAAATGGGGAAAAATCCCAAAATTTATGGGTATATGCCATGTATTTTTCCACACGCCGTGTACTTTGGCCATGTGGGATGGGTACACTGGGCGTGTAGGCCTGCCGATGACGAAGGGTGTAAAAAATGACTACACGTCATGTGCTTAGTATATACACGTTGTATAATCAGTTGGAAGGTGAATAATAAATCAGTGGGAGTAGACTCTAGTGGAGTGACAGTACACACCGTGTATTCAGAAATACACATCGTGTACTCATGTTGACAGATGGACAGTGTGGTGGTGGAAAGTAGCCGCCGTAGGAATAGTTAAAAAATTAAAAGTACACATCCTGTACTTGAGAGTACACGCCGTGTAGTTTGTTTTTTTGCTTAAAATGGGTAGTAGCCTTTTCATTTGGAAGAGGAGGTAGTGGACGTGTTTGGAACATCGGGAGAGAAGGTCGTAGCTTGGAAGAGCTCCTGACCGCACACCGGGAATCAGATTCTTCCGTCGTCGATCACGTTGGAACCGCGCGAGTGAGTTCTTCCCTATTCTTGAGTCTTTACTACCAATTATTACACTAAGGGAAGTTATTTTAGTTTGAATGGTTGAATGTTTATCCCAGATCTATGTCATTCACAGATGATTCGGGAGGCATCGTTCACGTATATCGATCAATGGAGATTGAGGTAGGTGGTCTTGTGTTTTGTTACAACCGTCGAGTAGAGTTTGTGTACCATTGTGCCACACACCCATGTTCGAGGTGTTTTATAGATGAGGATTTGTCTGTTTAGATAACTATAATTTCTTAGGTAGTCTAATGATTAAATATGAACTGTTGTTTGGGATCATTGCTTGGATCCAGGGCCACCCCATGGGTGCGTTCCCCCTGTCTAACCGTTTGGCTAGGATACCTGAGGGTATGACATATATATAACATGTTTTAAGTTTTCTTTAGAGGAAATTATATGTATTGCTTTCTATGTGTTGGGATCAGCCTAGTTTCTTACTTATCCTGAGGGTAGTGTTGTGTTTAGCCTGAGGGCAGTGTTTCGTTTAGCCTGTGGGCAACTTTTCTCATGCCTGTGGGCAGTAGCTTCTGTGCCTGTGGGCGACACCTCGTTCGCCTGTGGGAAATATTCGTTATGCCTGGGGGCAGTCACCTGCGGGTTTCAATTTTGATTACCTGAGGGTAAGGATTTGCATGTCTGCGGACAACGTTTACTTTGTATATTAACTGTGGAGATTTATTATGTTGTACTTGCCAAGTTAAATCACAAACTTGGGATTGATAAATAATTAATAAAATGGTAATGTAACTGGTAGAGATAGTTACTTTTGAGTAATTCCTAGTTTACTGAATTTTATTACTGCACACTGCTGTTGCACATTTTCACTGACAGTTGGGCACGGGCCTTTGGTGATTTGCTACAGGGATTTATTTCTCACACCCTATTTGGGTCATGTCATGGGCCCCAAAAGATTATATTACTGTAGGTGTTGATAAGGGAAAAATTCTCTATATAGGTACTTGATTGCTGTAGGGGAGTGGGAGAGCATGAGACCGAGCTTAGGCTTGCGATGCTGTTAAGTTCTTTCTGAACTGTTTTAGTTTGCTTGCTGTACTTAGTACTTTCTAATGTATTGTATTTGATTGCAGTGTATTTTTTTGACTGCTTTCTTAGAAATAAGATATATTGCATCATCATGTATGTTTGACTGTTGGATATCTCTTTATTCAGTACTATTGTACTTTAATTTGGGTATTGTTTACTACTTTCACTTTTTTATGTTTATATCTATTTCCGCTACACTACACTTTGAAAAATGAGGGACTAGTTTCCCCACTATCAGACCTAGTCCCTTGCTGCTAGTCGTCAACCTTTGGCATTTGGGGAAATGAGCTTGAGGTCATGTGACCAACTGGGTTTGGGGAACCCG
This sequence comes from Viscum album, assembly GCA_963277665.1. Taxonomy (NCBI): domain Eukaryota; kingdom Viridiplantae; phylum Streptophyta; class Magnoliopsida; order Santalales; family Viscaceae; genus Viscum; species Viscum album. Next base: position 1,181,225,159 of record OY728158.1, read on the forward strand.
TTTTGTGGCTTCCGGAACCGGGATGTTACAAATATACATTTATAAAGGGGATTGGAGGATATAGTTACAAGTGGTTATAATTGTGGATGGGAAAATTTGGGAAAATATTTTAATCCAACTTGAAATACCTAGTTTACCTCCAAAATATGAGAACCATATATCCGTATAGAAGGATTGTTTTTTAGTAGTTGATTACTATATCCTATGTCTAAATTTTATCCCAATAAAAATCTATATGTTGAATATATGGCAAAATGGTGAAGCGGTGTTCAGTCTGGCGAGTCTAGTGCATATTTGACTTCATGGAACATTTACTCCAGTCAAATGCAAGTTACAACTTGGATGATCTGAATTAAAGTTGTATACCCTTAAGTAAGGATTTTTTTTACAAAATTTTAAGATCAAATAATCCACAAAAAAATATTTATGGCTAAAATATAATAGTACAAGTTAAAGGGTCAAAAATAAAATTTTCGTCAAATTTACAATTGAATGATCTAATCACAAATATTCTATAAATAAACATATTTAACACAATGTGAGAAAATTATTTCATTTATTATCAATAAAATATTCATTAAAAATGTTTTTATCATAATAATTTTATATTTAGCTTTAATCTATGTTGTACATATTGTGTTTTATATGATTAGATCTTATTGAAAAGTTAAAGCGGTTTGAAAAATTGTTTTAATTGGGTTGTGATCAAACAATTGAGAAACATTTTGAAAATATAAAATTATATATTTATACTATTTTAGTTAAATGATTTATTTTTATAAACTAGGTTATTTATTTTTGAATTATTTTTAAACCAATATTTTCATTGGAAACTCAATTCACCCCCTATTGAGTTTTCCACTTTGAGCTATATTTGGTATCAAAGTTTTTGTTCTTCCTTATCTTGTCTTACCTTTGGCATTGATCAAGTTTTTAGAAATATATTTTTAATTTATTTTTTCCTCTAATTTATTATTATGTTTGATAATTATTAATGTTTTGATAAAAACTAACTTACTTTTTTTAATGGTCAAAATAATGCTCAGTTTAAAATAAAAATGAAAATTCATCATGAGAGCATGTGTTTTGACATTTAAGGATCTATTAAAGATATATTTGAAAAACCTAAAACTGCTAGAAAATAATTGGATGGTCCAAATAAATATAATTATGATTCAAATTTTGAATCCATGAATTCTTTATTTTGTGATTTAGGAGAGGATGAATTTAATAGGATATCTTCTTGTGATACTACATATCAAATTTGGGATACCCTTTCTATGTATCATGAATACACATATAATGTTAGGAAAATTACATTAAATACATATACTATTAAGTATGAAACTTTCAAAATGAAGCCCGATGAATCTATCTTTGACATGTATCTTAGGTTCAATGATATAATAAATACTATGATTACACTTGGAAAAAATATTGAAGACAAATCACAAGTGATAAGGATATTTAGATGTCTACCAAATCATTGGAGAGGTAATAAAATCAATATTTGAGAATAACACAACATCAATAAACTAATAGTCAAGGAGCTAATTGTAAATATGATAATGCATGAATAATTGTTAAAAAGTCAATAGTAAAGATAATGAAGAAAAAAAGTAAATTTTTTTCCTTTAAAGCATCATAATCAAAATCCAAGGAAGTTTCCAAACCTGAAAGTACAAGTAGAATTGAATATGATACAAATAGTGATGAGGAAATAGCTCATCTAGATAGAAGATTTAATAAGTTCTATATAATGAACCATAATTTTATCAATGGAATATTCGTTCTTAAAATTATGTCATGTAGTATAAAGTGCACACATCGCATAAAGAAAACAAAAAAAAACATTGTTCTCATAAATAAACAATGATACATTAGTTAGAAACTAAACCAATAATAATTAAAAATATTACAATAGGACAATAAATTTAAAATAAGATAATATGAATATGAAAATTTAGATTTTCTCAATCCACTAGAATCATTTCACTCACAAAAAAAGCTGTAGAAATAAAACAGTCTTAGTAATGCAATATTCATTTTGAAGGTAAAAGTATATATAAATTTGAGGGAAAATAAAATTTAATGGATATTTAATGGAATAAAATATATTTATAGAAATTAGGGAACCTATATGACCATTATAAATATGACTTTAGGAACAGTTATCTGACCGTTGTAATAGTAATCTGAGTGTTGGAATAGTAACTTGACCATTAGAATAGTAATATGAATATTAGGAATAGTAATCTAATTGTTAGAATAGTAAACTCACCTATGGGAATGTAAAATAATATTTAGGTATATTATAACATGAAAATATTATATATTTATATCACGGTACAAGTAAATAAATGTTTTAAAAATGATAAAATAAGTGTTGGTATTTTTGTAAAGTGTAATTGTTTTATTTATAATTTTACAATGAATATAATAATTTAAAAGAAAATTTATATCCATAAAATTTATTCCCAAATAAATATTAAGTTTTATTATAATGATAAGATAATTTTATGATATAATACGTAATTTTTCCAAGGTTTATAAAATCTATTATAATATTAAATTCAGTATTTTTTTAAATAAATGAGGATTTTATTTAAAAATAAAATTTAACATATTTATAAAATTATTTTCCTAAAATGGATTCCATTTTTAAAATCTACATATTGAAAAAAAATTTAGGGTTTAATTTGGGTATTTTTCTAAAATAGTTGAATTTTTGGTGAATAGTGAAATACAGTAATTTACGATATTTAACATTATAAGCCAAAGACATGAATTTTTGAGTCATGGATGATGTATGAATCCATTATTTCGAACTAATATTCACCATTTACTCTATATATTCATAAGAACAAATATTATTGATATTCTTGAGCTAAAATAATAAACTAGTAAATTTTAACAATAAAAACACTCATCTCCTCCCTTATAAACAACACATCTTCACCTCACACCTTATAAGACTTTGTAATTTAAAATTGTATAAAAAACTATCCTACCCATCCTCCCCATTTCCAATTTCTTCTGGTCCTATCAAAATACCAATTCCATGTTCCTTAAGGGGTTCTTCAAGGAGGTGATATTCAAGAGGCAACATTTTCAAACTACCACTTTTAATTTCTTTTCTTTATCTACCTTCTCCTCACCCACTTCATACACCATATAATAATAAATCCATTATCATATATATACTGTAATTTTATATTTATAAAAGAATATATTCTATCCACCCATTTTATCATCTCCTCTAATTCAAAGAAAAATGAAACCATTGTCCATGTTATGTCAGTTAACCACCTTTGCAGACGATGACTTTTCATTTTCCAATAATGGATTCATGGAAGGTTTAAATTAACTCATAATTATTCAAAATGAACTAATTATGTATATAGTATGTGGTTTCACATTATAAAAAGTGTATATTCCCATGAAATTAAATAAAAAAACTAGTTTGAGATGGTTATAAAAAACACCAAAAAAACAAAACACTTATCATTAACATTTTATTAAATGGATAATCAAAATGTTGAAAAAAATGATATATGGGACCATTTAAAATTATGGAATTTAATTAATACCATTTAATTTCTCTTTTTGAGAATTATTCCAATTTTCTAATAATTTCATTAATTATACATAAGTGAGCCGACAATGAAACCATGAAATGAACAAGAACAACAAAATTGAACTTTATAACTTATCAAATTGACCATAAATAAACTTAATAAAATCATAATAATAAAAATATTTCCAATAGGTTCTCAATTAAGTAATTAATTAATCTAATTTTATTATCTAGGATATTAAGTGGAAGTTCATAACACATTTAGACATAAGATAAGAGATCTCTCCAAACCACCATATTTCCTTTAGGTTAAATTTTCTCTCTCTTTGCCTCAAATTTTCTCTTCATTCATCTGATATAATTATTATATATTCTGTATATCTGTTCAAAACAAATATATCTATCTCAATTAATATTTCTTTGATGGAGAAATACATTTTATAAAAGGCTCCCTTCTCGATTCCTCTCGATAAACAAACTTGATTAATGAGAACTTCTCAATTTATTACCCATCTCCAAGTACAATCCATAAAATGTTTTAAGCCACCCAGATTTTATAAAATCACTCATTTTTTCCTGAAAAACCATTTTACTTCATTTATAGCTTTATATAAATAATTATTATTTTATCCTCTTTGAAGACTCTTTATTCTTTTACCTAAAATCACGCTTATGTGGCACATTTATAAACTTAAATAGCAACTATTTTTCATGTTTTAAATTTAGTTGGACATAATTATTCATTATATATTATTATTAGGAATGAACAAGAATTATTTAAATCCATCATTTCATGGATAACATTATGATACACCCTTTTGTTATGCCTTATGACGTGATTACGAAACCCATTTCTTTCCATGGTTAACCCTTATATTTATTCCTTATATTTGATTTCTTTATGTGGCACACATATGCATGTACATGTTATTATTGGTGTGACTAGATATCATTCCAATTCATTGGGTAATGTTTTACTCTCATGATATATTATTTATGGTATTAGGGAGTAAACCTAATCCATTATGGGACTTTTTCCACCATGTGATGTTATCTTGGCTGTTAGCCTTGACTCATGATTATGTCATGTTATATATTGCTTCCAATTTCCTATGTTTCATGATCATATGATTATATATTCTATATTTTATTCCTCCATATGTTTATTCATGATCCATGCCTTTTATTTTATCATGTTATGCCTTCTGACTCTGCTCTATGCTTCATTTCCATGTTTTTTCCCTTACTAGGTTTTTAGATCACCCCTTTTTTCTATGTATTCCATAGGTTATCCTATGTAGTTTCAGGAGATCAAAGGGAGTTGGGATCTCATAACTGAGATTACTAAAAATTTGTTTTATTTTAGTTTCATGTTTTCTAATTATGTACATAGTCATCTAAACACACTAGTCCTTTTGATCCTTGGTTTTTATTTAATGGATAATTATGCTTAAAATCATGTAATAATATGTATAAAAGGATAGGGTCACTATAATTGATATTAAATGATGGTTTATTTATTTTTGGGTATTAAGAATAAAAAATTTAGTAAGAATTATAGGGATAATTCTATCACCACTTATGAACTAGATTGAAACTTCAGAAATCATAATTTAGTATATACTTTTAATTTATATGTTATTACTTATATGTTCATAGTTGTCTTTTTATATTATCATTATATAAGTACTCAAACCCCTATTTTTTATTTTTTAATTTTTAATTAATGGTAGGAAGTAATATAACATGTACTAACAACCAATGTGATAATTAGTTTGTTGATTTCCCTAATTAGATTCCAAAATTGATGGTAATAAAAGCTCAAAACTCTATGATAGTACTAGATCAACTATCTCATGTTTTGAATAATAAATTGAATCATGTAGAACACCCTCCTTCTCCTTTGAAAGATAAATTTTCAGTCAAATAATTTATGTGACAAAGGCCTCCTATATTTAGTGGAACTTATGATCCCCTAATTGTGAAACAATGTATTAAATCTACTGAGATTTTATTCTCAATCCTCCAATGCTCAGAAGAAGATAAATTCATATTGGAGGCCTATCATTTTTATAGGGAAGCTGATCAGTGGTGGGTAATAATCAAGAACACAAATTCTAAATAGAAAATTGATTCTATAGAATGGTAAGGACTCAAGAAAATATTTTTTAATAAATATTTTACCCAAACTCTCCATCTTAATATGAAGTGGGAGTTCCTCAGACTGAAGAAAAAGGAAGATGAGTCTGTTGGGGTATACAAGGAATACTTTTAAAGTATTTAATGATATGCCTATATATTTTTCATTAACATTTAAAGAAATTTAGATCTTTTATTTAGTGGATTAATGTTGAGTATAAAAAAATACTTGGTGATTTGAGACTTTGAAATCTATGAGGAGATTGTTCGTTATGCCCTTTAGGTTGAGATGGAGATTAGTGAATCTCAGTGGTCTCATGGGCTCAGAGATAAAAAGTGGAAAAAGGAGTTTGATATAGGAGGATGAATATATATATTCCATGGAGGTAAGGAAATACAATATCCCACATGTCAAAAGTGTTGGAAGAAGCATCCTGAGAACTATCTAATGGGAATCAGGCGATGCTTCAAATATGGAAAAGAGGGTAATCAAGATAATACTTACTAAAGGGATATGAAGAATCCCAGTAATCTAGAAGCATAATGGAAGGTGAAAATTAACAATCAACCTATAGTATGATATTTATAACTCAAGGAACATGGGTATTATGTGAGCCAGTTCCCTAATCCTAGGGTTTTCAGAGATAATCAATGAAAACAACCTCAGATATAGTAATGAAGGGCATATGCTATCACTATTGCTGAAGTGGATCATGAAAATGATGCAGTGACAGGTACTCTAGTTATTCATTCAAGAATATAAAATCTAATTTTTGATTCTGGTTCTACACATTCTTTTATATCTTTTACGTTTATTAGAACTATTCAAACACCACCTCAAAATATAGAGGTTGAGTTATCCATGAAAACAAAAAATGGGGAAATTATTGCATCAAAAGTATATAACTCCTCCCATATCAATGTTTTTGGATAGAAACTCCCAAAAAAATTCATCTTATTTCATTTAGTGGGGTTTGATTCTATATTGGGAATGAATTTTCTATCTTTATATAAAGCCAACATCAACAATCAAGAGATGGAGATCATTCTACACATCCAGAGGCATCCTCCAATTCTATAAAAATGTAAGGAGAATGATGTATATTATTTGGAATATTCTTCTCAAGAATTGATACAATTTCTTTTTGAGAATGTATATCTTGATCAAATTATTGAGATAAAGGAGAGGATCATGTTTAAAGACATGACCATTGGGAGGGACTACACTGATGTGTTCCTTAAGGAATATCCCAGTCTTTCTCTATATCTAGAGGTTGAGTTCTCAATTTAACTTATACTTATATCCATGACCATATCAAAGACTCCTTATAGGATATCCAACATTGAGTTAGAATAACTGAAGAAGTAGTTACAATTGAATCTAAAAAAGGGTTTCATATGCCCGAGTTATTCATTGTGGGGTGCACTAGTACTCTTTATAAAGAAAAAATATGGATCAATATTCCTCTAAATTAATTATCACAAGCTTAACAAAAATATTTATAAAGAAAAAGTATCCAATTCCATAGAAAGATGAATTATTCAATCAACTATGTGGGTATAAGTATTTATCTAAGGTGGACCTTCAGTTGGGATGTCACTAATTAATGGTGAATAATGAATATATTCCAAAAACTACCTTTCAAACAAGGCATGGACACTATTAGTTCATAATTATCCCCTCAGGACTCACTAATTCCCTAGAAATGTTTATGAACCTAATGAATACATTATTTAGAGATTACCTCAATAAATTTTTGGAAATATTTATAGATTATATTATGATTTACTCCAAGATCAATGAAGAACACGATGAATATTTTAATACCATGTTAAAGACTTTGATATGGGAGAAATTATATGAAAATTACTATAAATATGAGTTCTGGATGGAGTAAGTATCATTCTTGGGGAATTTTATCACCAAAAAAGGGATATTTGTGGACCCTTTTAAGATAAAGGGGATTTAAGAGTATCCTAGGATGTAATATGTAATGGAGATCCATCGTTTCCTTAGTCTAGTTGGGTATTACTGATGATTTGTCAGGAACTTATCATGATTTTAAAACCCACTAACTATGCTGACTCAAAAGGGAGTAACATTTTTCTGGACCATTACTCAAAATCATTTTTTTTATTTCATAAAATCCACTTTGAGGATAAAGTGGGAACCACACATGAAAAAAAACACAATAAAGGGGGACACATATTCAAAAATTAAACAGGCCACAAATTCAAAATTTGAAATGCATCAACACCGTGGGAACCATCGCGTCCGAGACAAATCCCGCAAATCACACATCTTCCAGAGAAAACCTGCATCAAGGATAGCATGTCGAAATCACAGTATCACCATCATCATCACCCGCTGAATCATCACATTGCTGACATCCACTCTGAACATCACCGCCATATCCATCGCTGCCAAAGTCACCACATCACCAGCAGAAACATTTCCTTCGTTGTCGTCGACCATCATCACTAGAGCCAATGATCATATCAAACAATCAAACGAGAACTCCAACAACACCTCCAAAAAACCATCATAATAGAACATAAAAAATCCGAACATTCCTCGATGGGCCAGTGGCCCTCCTAGAGACCAACAACCGCTCGAACCGCACCTCCCAAAACCTCTTTGAAGACCCACACACCAGACCGATTGAGAAAGGAGCGCTAGACCAGGCCGCCAGAGCGAGGTTGAGAAGAAGGAGGCCTCAGTAGGGAAACAAGCCAGAAACCACATCAAACTATCAGAATAGAAAACCAGAATCAAAGATTCATGATCAATCCCAAACATCATACCAAACATCAATCTGTAACTGCAAAATAAAGAACACACATTAACCGAAAAAGGGGGAAGAAATCTGAAAATCAGAAACAAAACCAAGGACGATGTCATTGCCCCCTAAAAGGAAGAGAATCAGAATGCCATAAAAAAGGAATCTGACTCAGGTCGGAGACAAGAGCGATCCAACTCAGGAGCGCATCGACTGCCAAACCGCATATACCAAAACCACTATGAAACCATTGATCCAGGTCCGACATAGAGAGGCGTGATGGAATCCTAGGTTAGAGTGGGGTTAGAGTGTCTAGGGGCTAAAACAAAGAAACAACTTCATCGAGATCAATAGAAACACCCAAGGGAAAAAGGGAGAAGAGAGGGAAGTGAGAGATGAGGCCGAGACGCGCATGCCTCCCCTACTGAAGCGCCGATGAGGAAACCCTAGATCGAGAGAGTTGAGAGGGAGAATCCGCTCAGATGCTCGGGATTTTCATTCCATCACCTATTTGTCTGGACTAGTGAATGTGAATATTACTTATAAGAGTTAAAAAAAGGCTTATCACTTTAACATTATATACACTGCCCAAAATTGTAGAACTATTCTTGGTATAGAATGATACATCAAATATTTTATTAGGATGTGTACTAATGAAAAATGCTAAAGTGATAACCAACTCCTCAAGGAAGTTTAAATTTCATGAGAAAAACTATCCCACACATGATCTGGAGTTTCCAACCATGATATTCACATTGAAGATCTGGTGGAATTTCTTATATGGGGTAAAGTGTGAGATATATACTGATCATAAGAGCCTTAAATATATATTCACATAGAAAGAGATTAATATGAACCAGTGAAGATAGTTATATCTCATCAAGGATAATGACTTCTCAATCCACTACCATCCTCATAAAGTGAATAAAGTAGAATATTATCTAAGTAGAAAGGATATTGTAACTTTATCAATGATAATAATTGGGAAGGATATAATCTTCTTATACTTACAAAGGATAAACATGGGAATCATAAATTAAGGAACATCATAATTCCTTTCTAAAATGATTTCTCAAAAATCCATTTTAGATAAGATAAAGGATGCTCAAAGAGATTATGTGGAAATTTAGAATAAGGTAGAAGATATTAGAAATGGGAAATACTTAGAGTTAAAAATTGATGATGAAGCAGCCATAATATTTGGGTCATGAATATGTATACCATCAAATACTGAGATAAAGAGGTACATTTTTAATGATGCACATATCTAAACCTTCTCCATCCACCAATTTAACACAAATATGTATTGAGATCTCCAAGGGCACTATTGGTGGGAAACTATGAATATAGAGATCATTGAATATACATAAAATTTCCTAGTATGTCAGCAAGTGAATGATGAAAGGATAAAGTTTAAGGGGATAATGCAACCATTACCCATACCTACATGGAAATGGGAAAATATAACCATGGATTTTTTCATCAGAATTTTGAAGACATATAGAGGAAATAATTCTATATGGGATATTGTGGATTGCCTTAAAAATATTTCTCACTTAGTTTCAATTTGAGATGACTTATCACTTGATCAAATTTTACAGATATATATCAAGGAGGCGGTGAGGAAACATGGAGTACCATTATCAATTATATCTGATCAACACCCAAGATTTACCTATAAGTTTTGGAAAAGTATCCAACACTCCCTAAACATTGAGATGAACTTTAGTACAAATTATCACCCTCAAACTAATGTCTAATATAAGTAGACTATTCATACATTGGAAGACATGTTGAGATCTTGATTGATGAACTTCAAAGGATTATGGGACTAACATATTCATCTGGTTGAATTATCTTATAATAATAGTTTTCACTCAATCATCCAAATGACTCCACATGAATCCCTTTATAGGAAATGATCCAAAACACCCACATTCTAGGAAAAAGTTTCTGAGCATAAGCTGTTGGGACATGAAATTGTATAGGAAATTGTAAAAAAGGTGAAGACTTTTTATAAACACATCAAGAATTCCCAAATTCGAAATAAGAGTTATGAAAACAATCATCAATGGGACCTATAGTTTGAGGTAGGATATATGGTATTCCTCTATATATCTCCATAGAAGAGAGTCATGGGATTTGGGAAGAAGAGAAATCTAAGAACCAAGTAAATTATCCTATTTAAAATTATCAATTGCATTAGAGCTATGGAATATCGACCAACACTTCCACTAACCATGTATCAAGTGCATAATGTATTTGATGCATCTCCCTAGAGAAATTACATACCAAATCCATTACATGTACTGAATTTATAGGTGGTACAAATTGAAAATGATCACACTTATGAGGAGCATTTGGTGAATATCTTGGATTGTACAGATAAAGTTTTATTCAACAAGACAAATCACCTAGTTAAAGTTCTATGGAGAAACCATAAGTATGAGGAGGAAACATGGGAACCAGAGAAAGTGATGAAGAAGAAGTACACTCACATGTTTTTACCATATAATGAAAAATAAAATTTCAAGGATCAAATTTATTAAGGGGAAAGAATCAAATGTCCCAACATTTTATCAATGCAATTTACCTTATTATAATTATGTTATGTAGTATAAAGCACATACATCACATAGATAAAACCAATAAATAATTATTCTCATAAATGAGGAATGATACCTTAGTTAGAAACTAAAATAATAAGAATTTAGAATCTTAAAACATGATAATAAATAGAAAATAATAGAATAATAATATGAAAATTTGGATATTCGATCCACCAGAATAACCACACTCATGAACAAATATATAGAAATAAAACATAATGTTAGTAATACAATATTTATTTTGAAGATGAAAGTATATATAACTTTGAGAGAAAATAAAAGTTAATGAAGATTTAATGGAATAAGATGTATTTATAGAAATTAGGGAACCCATATGACCATTATAAATCTGACCATTGTAATAGTAATATGACCATTGAAATAATAATCTGACCATTGGAATAGTAACATGACTACTAGAATAGTAATATGATCATTGGGAATAGTAATCTGATTGTTCGAATTGTAACATCACCTATGGAAATATAAAATAATATTTAAGTATCTTATAAAATGAAAATATGATATATTTATAATTTGGTATAAGTAAATAAATGTTTTAAAAATGATAAATTAAGTGTTGGTATTTTTGTAAAACATAACTGTTTTATTTGAACTTTTATAATCAATATAATGATTTAAAATAAAATTTATTTTCATAAAATGGACTCATAAATTAATATTAAGTTGTATTATAATGATAATATAATTTTATGAATCCATAAGTAATTTTTCAAAGGGTCATATAATCAATTATAATATTAAAATCAATATTTTTTTAAATAAATGAGGATTTTATTTAAAAATTAAGTTTATTATATTTAGAAAATTATTTTCTTAAAATTGATTCTATTTTTTAATTATTCACATTGATAAATAATTAGGGTGAATGTTTTGTATTTTTCTAAATTTTTTGATTTTTTTGTGAATAGTGAAATATGATAATTTACGGTATTTAACATTATAAAAAAAATACATGATTTTTTAGTCATGGATGATGTAAACACCCATTATTTATAATTCACATAAACCATTTAATATATATAATCATAAGAATAAATTCTATTGATAATCTTAAGAAAAAATAATAAACTAATGAATATAATAATAAAAACACTCCTCTCCCCTTATAAATACCTGCCCTTCTCCTCACACCTTATAAGCCTTGAATCTTTCCAAATCTCTAAAAAACCTTATCCTCCCCACTATACTCACATCCAAGTGCTTCTGGTCTTACAAAAATACCAATTCAATGATCCTGGAGGGGTTACTGAAGGAGGTGATATTCAAGAGGTAACATTCTCAAACCACATCTTTTAATTTATTTTATTCTTCTACCTTCTCCTCACACCCTTCATCAAAAATAGAATAATAAATCAAGTATCATGCATATAATGTAATGTTATATTTATAATGTAATATATTTTATAATACCCTGACTTAGGTGCCACTAAAACTGGTACCTTGATCCGGTACGGTATATGACCTCACGCGTGCCTCCCTGTATACTAGAGGCTATTGACTAACAACAAGGGTTTGAGACAACACATTGGGAGAATATACCCTCATTATTATAATACAACATAATATATAAAAGGAAAATAATTTAAACATTATAACCATAAACATGCATCATAATCCAATTCCCAAAACTGTGAAGATTCCGATGACTAAAATAACTATTCCATGTCACGTCATATAGTTCCAAGTGAAAAAGTAAACCCAAAATAAAGATAAAATAAATAATCCCTAAGACGGGCCCCGACACCAAGTTTGATCCCCTCCTATATTAACATCCCAAGCTTAAATCAATCATCTATCATAGGAACCTTTCCCTTTTCTTAACCTATAACCATGCGGTCTACTTGGGTACCCAATGGCGGCTGAGCAGGGTGTGATTACAAATTAGTAGGCCACCAGAAATGGTTTCTAAAAAAATATAGTCTAAAACATTGTGTGCATAATTATAGGTAATTATAAAATATAAAAATAAAACAAGTTACAACATTTAACATTTATTAAATCAATTACTTTAATTTCCTTATTCCATGTTTTATCCATTTTCATAAAACTTGCTTCGGACCGTGTTGGTATCTAATACATATGTCAAAAGGTCATAAGTTGGAAAAAATGGAGCTTTAGTCCATGAATTTTACTGGGATTTTGAATTCAATTTCTGACCATCCCAACCATGATATGGAATTCCATGTCCATACCCTTGGGTTCAGGAGCATTAGTCCATTCCCTGCATAACTATTGCATATAGGGGAACCCGAGCAACAGTCAAGCCCACCCATGGGAGTGGAGCATCGGTCCAACATACCACTACCATATATCACAGTTAGATATGATCATAATCATTAACTATTTCATTATAAAAAATGGTGTACCATACCCATTTAATCACATTTCCATTATTCATTTCCATCGTCATGTTCTCAATTTCAAACACAATCTCATTTTACTATTTAATTAATTTCAACCATTTTTCCCATTTAAAACCAATTTAACCATGAGGACAATCCACATTAAACAATTATAATAATCATTCATTTACCCATTATCAATTACTTAACCATTAAAGTTAAGACAAACATCCCATCTTTCCATGTTCTAGGTTAATCACATTTACCATTGGTTAATATCATAAAACCCACAATTTATCATTCAACATATTAATCTCTCATGTTCCTAGGAGTGGTACACCCCATGGGTGTTCATAGTCTTGGTAAACTCATTCTCATCAAATCCCATGGTTCCATGAGGGTTTCAATTCCCCAATCAATTAACCCATTCATCATTTCCCACCAAGGAACAAAATGGATAGCAAGAATGAACCACAATACAACCACATACACAAATAAATAGGGCATAAAGACTATAGAATATAACTTTTATACCACCTACCTCAAGTTTTTAGATGAATTATCACTTAATCCCATCCCATGGTTTGATCTCAAACCACCTTAAAAACCACAACCAAGAATATACTGGAAAAGTGAGGTTTTAGGACTTCAGAAGGAGAAGAATGATAATAAAATACCAAGTATAGAAAATAGAGGTAAGAGGAGTGTTATTATAAACCAAATCTTTGATCCACACCCAACAATGCTTCAAACAGATTATAAATTAAGGAGAACCACATCTTGGAAGTTTGGGATGGTTTGGTTCATCACCAAGGTTACTATATGGAGAAAGGTGGAGGAAATATAGTGAGGTTTCCTAAATCTCAAGGAAAAAATGGGAAATACCCCCATGTTTATTGTGGAAGATTAGTTGGATACACATTTGGACAAAACATGCACCAAAAATGCACCAAAATCTCTCAAAAGGGGGATTGGGTCACATAGTCTCATGGGGATCCACACTGTTTGAAAAACTGTGTGGAGGCCATGCAGGGTGGATTTGTCCAAGCCCACAAGGTTTAGTCCCATACCATACATTATTTTTCAAATAATGCACCATCCCTATTAAGAGACCATGGTTTTGGAACATGGTTGTCACTAATCACGTGTTAACTATACAACCTGCACTGGATAGCCCCCTTTTTCTCCTTTTCATGACCCAAACCCCCAGGTCACCCTCGAAACTCCTCATATGCCCGAGAAATTTTTTATTAAATAAATAAAAGGGAGTTAAACTAAAAAATAAACAAGAATGTACCTAACTTTAAGTATGTAATATTACAACTTATATCTACCTCTTTTCTCATTTCCCTATATTCAAAGAAAAATGAACTATTTTTCATGTTATATTGGTTAACCGCCTTCATAGACAATGAGTTTTCATTATCCAATAACTCCTTCATGTAAAGTTTAAATTAACTTATAATTGTTCAAAATAAACTAATTATTCATATTATAATTGGTTTAAAATTATGGAAATAGTATATGGCCATAAAATTAAATAAAACAAAACTAGTTTGAGATCGTCAGAAAAACCACTAAAATAAACTAAACATTTATCCTCAATGTTTTATTAAATGAATCATCCACATGTCAGAAAACAGAATGAAATATGGTACCATTTAAAATTATGGAAGTTCATTAATACCATTTCATTTCAATTCTAGAGAAGTATACCCATTTTATAAAATGTTCTATAATTATACATAAGTGAACCGACCATGAAACCATGAAACGAATGCTCTCAGAACAATGAAATTGAACTTTATAACACATCAAAATGATAATAAACGAACTTACTAGAACTATAATAAATAAAATATATGTATAAGAGGTTATGAATTAAGTAATTAATTAATCTAATTTGATTATACCTGACATTAAGTGCACATGCATAACACATTCAGGGTTAAGGTAAGGGATCTCTCAGAATCTCTAAATTTCATTTGGGTTATGATTTCTCTATATTTTCCTTAATTTTTCTCTTTATTAATCTAATATAAATCTCTTATATTCAATATATATTTTAAAAATATATATATCTATCTCAATTCATCTTTATTTTTTGGGTAAATACATTTTATAAAAGGTTCCCTTCTCAATTCCTCTCAATAAGAAAACCCGATTAAAGGGAACTTCTCAGCTTCTTACCCATCACCAAGTACAATCCATAATTTTTTTAATCCAACAATGTTTTCTAAAATCAATAATTTTATCATGAAAAACCATTTAAGTTAATTTATAGTTTTATTTAAATTATTATTCCTTAATACACTCTCAAGAATCGTTATTCTTTTCCTTAAAACCGCACTTAAGTGGTACATTTCTAAAGTTACCTAAAGAATATTTTTCAGGTTTTCAATTAAATTGTACCTAATTATTCATGATATATTATTATTATAAATGACCTAGAATTATTTAAATACATTATTTTATTGATACCAATATGATACTCCCTTTGGTTATGCCATATGACATGATTACGAAGCCCGTTTATTTCCACGGGTAACCCTTATGTTTATTATTTATGTTTGATTTCTTTATATGGAACACATATGCATGTAAATGTTATGATGGGTGAACCCAGAGAGTTCTCCAATTTATTGTGTACTATTTTAGTCTCATGAAACATTGTGTATGGGATCAGGGATTCAACCTAATCCATTATGGGGCTTTGTCCACTATGTGATATTGTCTTGGATATTATCCTTGACTCATGTTTATATCATGTTATCTATTTATAAAAAAATTATATGTTTACATTATTATATGATTACATGTTCTATATTTTATGAATCCATATGTTTATTCACATTCCTTGATTTTTATTTTATCATGTTATGTTGTCTGACAAGAAAGTTTGATAAAAGGGGAAATGGGAAGAAAAATTGGAAAAAGTATCACAAACCAAATCTGGTATCCATCAGTACCAGCACCAAAACTGGCCCATGTAAAGTCCCTAAGGGAATTACCTATCCCCATGGGCTGTCAAAAGTGCCTGGGTATAATGTATTATGGTTTGAGAATGATTTACCCGAGTTTAGAATCATTTAACAACAAAAAACAATCAATAAACCAAATCTGAAAATTTACACCAAACATGCCTTAAATAAAATCCAGAACTGAACACATAAGTTTAAACATGACACAAACGGTCAAAATATACATAATATTATCATTAAAACATCCCAAGGGACTCCATATGACAATGGGTTATCACCCACAAGCCGTCTCCACAACACCGCACCAAGGGAAGAAACTGGCAACCCGAACCGCCATCACCCAAGGCCTTGGATTTACCTGCATCAAGAATGATCAAGTATAATTACACCCAAGGGGTTTAATTAGGGTATGATCCAAATACCAATATGATACCACCCAAAGTATTCAATATATTAAAAAATTCAAGATGAAAATCAAACAAGTTTTTGATAAACAAGAAATGGTGGCAATAAATTCTAAAGAATGAAACTTTTAAATGTAAACAATTTTCAAAGGGAAATTTCAAATTTTGAACAAATTTAATTAAAATATTTAATATAATGAATTTTTCCAGCCAAAAACACCCTAATACAATGACAAAGACAAAATATCCATCGATCACTAATCTTGGGAACACCCCTAGGCACTAGTTAGTTTCGAGCCCCATGTACCTCGTATCTCGGTGTAAAGTAACCATATTAATATCCATTATCATGCATGAGTCACTATTAGGGAACATAAAAATAACCCAGTGGTCCCCAAAAATCATCAATATAGTTTTTTTAGTGTTTTCAATGTCCAACTTTCAAAGTGAAATAGGGACAAAACCACTCTGGATCACTAGCATACTAGTACATGTTCGCCCACCAAGATACCCGGGTTTCCCCCTTTGTGCTCAAATAAATTACACATGTTACCAAAAGAAAATTTCACATAAAATCATCATTTCTGGTCACCCACATTCAAAAAATTATCTACACATGCTTTTCATCACTTATATCTCTCATTAAAACATTTAGAATTTCCATAAAACAACATCACAAAATATAACAATGTTTTCCACATAAAATCCATTGAAAACCCCAGTTTGAACACCATGTACAAACCCATATTTCACCAAAACCGAATTTAAAACACTAAAACATTTTAATAAAACCATTTAATCAATTTGAAAACAACCCTAAATGATCCAACATGGGATATCCATGAAAAGCACCCATTTTCACACAAAAATGCCATTTTAGCACCATTCTCTTAACAAACACCACCAAAAACAGTTTTATAACCAATTAAAAAGGAATATAAACATGAAAAAAATTATAAATCAAAAAATTACAAATCATCAAATAGTTTTTACACATGGAATCACCTACCACAAGTGTCAAAACACCAAACCCTTGTGCGAAAGTTCACCCGCACCACCACCGCACCACAAGGGAGTTCAATCAAACCTAAAACCACAATATTAGACCAAGAAATCCAAGATAAAACCTAAGGTTTGAATCAATACTTTATGGAAAATATAATCTTCCATAATAAATGGAAGAAACCCTAAGAAAATGGAAGAAACCCTAATCAAATGGGAGGAGGAAGGAAGGAAAACCACTTGCTTAAGAGATATTAAGGAAATAACCCCAAATACACCAAAATTTGAATCTCCAAGAACCAAATACTAATGGGAAGGCTTTAATGAGACTGAGGAGGTAAAGTGGGGACTAAAATTGGGGGAAAATAGTGAAAAATGAATTATTTATGGACAAAAAAAATTACCTTCTCAAATCTAGATGATTTGAGAAACCCTGAGAAATTTCACCCTACACTGCATTGAAAATGAGATCAAAAGAATAAAAATAGATAATGGGGGTTATAATAGGGTTTTTGGATTCTATTGGGATGTGGAATTACAGAAAAAAATAAAAAAATGAATGAGATATTAAATAATTAATTTTTTAAAGCGGGAAATGGGCTCACAGGTTGGCTCAATGCCTAACTAAATCACCCAAATAAAAAACTATAATGAGATTTTATGGGGTAAGAATAGACATGGTGGTTTGAATAGGTCAAGGGAGGCTATGTGGGAAGTGGAATTGCTGAATAATGTTGAAAAATAAAGGAGTTATAAAAGAAAAAAAATTTGTTTTTAAATCTGTAAATGGGCTCACGGTTTGGCCCAAATCATGATGAAACTCAAATTTCTCCAAAAATACATGGGAAACCCCAAAAAACATAGCAATAATAGAAATTAAATGAAAAATTGATTTAAAAGAAATCAAGGATGTGACAATTCACCCCACCATAAATAATTTTCGCCCTTGGAAAGTCATCTTGATGCCTGATCTGATAAGAGAAATGGAAACTGCTCTTTGACCCAAGACTTCCACACCCATGTCTCATGCTCATCAGTCCCATGCTACTAGAGGAATTGAACTAGAGGAATAGTCTTCCATTGAATAAATTTTTCTTGTGAGTCCACAATTCTCACTAGCTGCTCAAATATCAATAAATCGGGCTCTATCTCCAATTCTTCCCAATTCAACACATGGGATATATTTGGGTTGAAATTTTTCAATTGGGAGACGTGGAAGATGTCATGAATGGAAGTCAACTGAGAAGGCAAGGCCAAACTATATTCCCCCCTGAAAATACATTTTATGATATCAAAAGGACTGAACTACCATGTCATTGGATTCCCTTGCTTTCTCAATTGAAAATGGCCCAGATGAGGGGCCACTTTCAAGAATACCCTATCACACACAAAAAACTCTTAGTCTCAACACCTCTGGTCAACATAAGATTTATGATGACTCTAAGCTTTCAACAAGCACTGCCTAATTAACTTGACCTTCTCAGATGTATCTTGTACAAGGCTCGTCCCCAACGGTGAAGTCTCACCTAACTCAACCCAACATAGGAGAGACCGACAAGGCCGACCATAGAGCACCTAAAAAGGATCCATTCGAATAGAGGATTGGTAAATATTATTATAGTAAAATTAAACCAATCCAAAATGGATATCCCATGAACCTCCAAAGTACAAAACACATTCACAAAGAATATCCTCTAGGATCTGATTCGCCTGCTCTGTCTAACCATCCATTTGAGGATGGTATGTCGTGCTCATATTAATATGAGACCCCAAGGCCTTGTGAAGGCCTTCCCAAAACTAAGAAGTGAAATGGGGCTCTATATGAGACAAATGATGACAGAACATCATGAAGCCTTACCACCTCCTAGAGATACAAACAACCCAACTCATCCACTTTAATAGTATCTTTGATTAGAATGAAGTGGGATGATTTGGTCAGATGATCAATCACCACCCAAATGGAATTATTACTCCAAGTTATACGATTTAATCCAACAATGAAGTCCATGGTGACCTCATCCCACTTCCAGGTAGGAATGAGTAATGGTTGGAACAAACAAAAGGGCCTTTGGGGCTCCGCTTTCACCTACTGACATGTGTAGTATCTCAAAAAAAAAATTAATCTATGTTTCATCTCATACCTAGCCACCAGAACTATCATCGCACATCATAATACATATTAGTGTCACCCAGATAGAAAACCCACTGAGACTGGTGGCTATCATGTATCACAACCTTTCGTAGAGACAAAGACACTACTGAACGTCCCTTGAAGCACAAGATGCCCTCAGGAGACGAGGAACAATCAGAAGATGTATCCCCACCATGAAGAAATATCCTTGACCACTGAAAAAGATCATCACTGGTCTGTTCTTTCTAAATAAACTCCAAGAGATAATTAGTCAGCTGAATTCTCACCAAAACACACATCTACTATGCTCCTTGGTCTCCACATGCATCTGAGAAAAGAGCCACATCAGAGTCCACTCGTCACTAGACTTACTCAAGTCTTGTATTGGTACTTTTCTACTCAAATCATCTTCCACCATATTACCTTTCCTAGATTATAGACAATGTCAAAGTCAAACTCCTATAAGTACGCTATCCAACGGTGATACCTCAGATTGAGGTCCTTTTGTAAGAAGACATTGGCCAAAATTTTATGATCATAATAGAATATAAACTTATCCTTAAAAGGTAGTGATTCCAATTCTTCAAAGAATGAATCACATCTGTTAACTCCAAGTCCTGGGTCAGATAATTCTTTTTGTGTGGTCGAAGTTGGTGAGAACCATATTCCACCGCGTGATCACCCTGCATAAGCAAACACCTAAGACCCATACGTGAATCATCACAATATACCACATAACCCTTTCTAGCCTCTGAAAAAATTAGCATGGGGGTGGTAGTCAACCATCTATTTAGTTCCTCGAAGGACTCTTAACACTCTAGGCCCCATACAAACTACACCCCTTTCTGGGTGAGCACAATCATGGGCAAATCAATCTGATAGAAATCCCAAACAAACTGCATGTAGTAACCAACTGGGCAGAGGAAACTCCTAATCTTGAACACATTCTTTGAATTCTCTCATTAAATAACTGCACTGATCTTCTCAAGGTCCACTAAAACCCCCTTCTCTGAGATCACATGCCCCAGAAAATTTACCTTCCTGATCCATAAAGTACACTTGGACAACTTTTCATAGAGGTAGTGATCCCAAAAAGTTCCCAACATGATCCTAAGATGATGCTCGTATTCCTCCTTAGATCCAAAGTAAACAAGGATGTCATCCATGAACACCACGATGAAGGAATCAAGATACTAGTGGAACAACTTGTTCATGAGTTCCATAAAGAATGATGGATCATTGGTCAATATGAAGGGAATGAATAGATTATCAAAGTGAATATACTAGCTTCAGAAGGATGTATTTGGGATATTTTCCACCTTTACCCTCAGTTGATGGTAACCTGAACACAATTCTATTTTCGAGAACCACTTTCCCCATTCAACTAGTCAAAAAAATAATATATTCAAGGAAAAGGATACTTGTTCTTGATGGTTACTTTATTCAGCTTTCAGTAGTCAATGCACAATCAGAGGGACCCATCGACCTTCTTCGCAAATAGAATAGGAGTGGGCCAAGGAGGGATGCTCGAGTGAATGAATCCTTTGGATTCTAATTATTCCAGCTTAATATTTAATTCCCTCAAATTCAAAAGGGTCTATACGATATTAGGTAAGAGATATTTGTTGTGTTCCTATACCTAAATAAATCGAGAACTCCACATCCCACTCTAAAAGAAATCCTGAAAAATCATTTGAGAATACCTCTGGAAATTCATCCAATACATGACGCGGTCCTCCTTCAGGAGCACAAACATCATCCTCTAGCATGATTGATGATAAATGGAAGATAAGATTCCCCAAATCTGGGAATGGAGGTCTTACGTGACTCGACTGAGGATCCCATTCCCCAAGAAAAACCCAATGACTACCATCAGGTGTCATGAAACTCACCCTACACCTATAGAAATTTATGTGTACTTGAAATTCCACCAACCAATCCATGCCAAGTATCTTGTCAAAAATATCTATATCTAATACTAAAAGTTCCCACTCCATCTCAACCCCTGACCTGGAAAGCATACAAAATGGGCACCTAAGACCCTATTCCTTCTTCTTTTCTAGTGGCATCACCAAATCCATCGTAAAGGACAACATCTCTATTGGAAAATTCAGCATGTTCACAGTACAGATAGAGATGAATGAAATAGAAGCACCAATATCAAAAAGAGCAGCGACTATATAAGAGAAAATCAGAAAGATAACTCGAATAGTCAACTGTACCGCCTCTGATCCCGCTGGTGCCTGATCCACCACTTTAAGATGGCTAGTCTCTGCTTGAGAATGGACACTCGCCTGTGGCTCTACCTTGAACTAGCTCTACCCAGAAAATGATCTGGCCTTGCCACCACGACCACCAAACTGAGATCCCCCTATCCTCAATGACTCTGACTAAGCTGGAACTCCCCTAAAATCTGTAAAGACTCAGAAATTCAATGGATTTTTTTTAAATACACGGGAATTTTATGAGTCCGCAGTTTCTGACGGCACTTGATTCCGAGGCCCGGTATTCCTGAAATCAATTTATGAAGTTTTTTCCTGGTATGTTCAGTAAACGTATGTGCGGGATTTTATATCTTTTGAACCGGTGCTCAGAATTGAAATCCGAGGGCACCATTTAAATCACAGCGCCAGTAATCACTTAAGGAAACCTTTACCATAGTTGCATTCTAACGTGAGTGGAAGTTAATTTTTGAGGTTTCTAAATAAAATTAAATAAAAATATGCAGCATATTTTTATTTTAAGGGTAGTTAAAACCTTTAAGGGGAGGTTGGTGGTGGGGCTACCCACACATAACCTCCCTTGGGAGGATGTTATAAGGTAGGGCCCACATGAGCATCAAACCCCCTTAACCCACCTTTAACTCTTGGAACTCCCCATAAATTTTTGGAGCCTCTTCACTTTCCACCTTCCCTCATTATGGTGCCAACACACCTAAGAATTAATTAATGCCAATTAATTAATTAATTTGAAATGGTTTGAATTATTTTTGGAATGCATGGAAAAAATAAAATAATGGAGTAGCCATTATTTTATTTTGGTTGGTGATTTTCTTTGGTAGAGATTTGGGAGAACTCTTGGAAGAATGACATCCTCCCAACGAAGAACGCTCCTCATCTCCAAAGAACGATGAACACCGTTCTCAATCTTAGACCAAGGTAAAAAAGAAGAAGCCTCCCGCAAAGAACATCGATGATGCTTCTTCCTCGGATGCTCCCCGATGTCAACGAAATGACGCCGTCGTCAACTAACAATCGCCGAATCAAGGTAGGGGTTTTTATTGATTAAATTAAATCCTCGTTCCTCATCGTTTATATGGTTAGAAGTTGGCCTATTGTTATCACCTAATATGGAGGGCGCAGGCCAAACAAACAGGGCCTAACGTCCCTCCGTTGATTCTTGTTTGATTGACTTTGGAGGTGGACTAGGAAGGGAATGGTGCCATCGCACCGCGACATAGAAGAACCCTGGCCGGGAGGGCCACGTCAAAGGGGTGCGGTGCCGTCGCGCCGCACTGGTGAGGATCCATGACCAGGAGGGCTGTGAAAGATGGATAAGCACGACTCCGTTGCACCATGCAGTGGAACCGAAGGGGACGTCTAGGTCGGGCTACGACGAGGGTGGCGTGGCACCATCACACCTCACGGAGGGTAGGAGGATCGAGGCACTGTCGTGCTGCGGTGGCGGCCGGCCACCGTGGAGCCAGACCAGCGAGACCATCCGAGTCCCAAAGCTCCCGAACCGGCACACCGTGCTGGTTCTGTTCGACGAACCGAGGGGGGGGGGGACACCCCCTCAGCCGGGCCGCCCCTCGGCCGGGCCGCCCCTCAGCCGGCTCGCCCCTCAGCCGGGCCGCCATAGCCGGGCCAACCCCTCGGCCAGGCCACCAAGGCTGGGCCACCCCTCGGCTGCGCCGCAACGGCCGAGCCTCCCCTCGGCCGGGCCACCATGGGCCGGGCCGCCCTCAGGCCGGGCCAGGACTTCGTGATGGGCTGTTCCTTTGGGTCGGGCCGCCCCTTAGGGATGGTCCGCTCCTTTGGTTTGGGGCGTCCACTTGGGTCGGGCTGACCACTCGGGTCGGGCCGCACCCGCGAACCGGGTCAGACCTCAGTTCGGACCGGGTCGAGCAGGGTCGGTCTGACTTGGTCGGACCAGACTCAGACCCGCTATGACCATTTACACCTTTTTGCCTGCATCTTGGGCTCTGGGTGTCAGATCGACGAACCGTCTGTGGAGATGAAATTCTTGTCGCGAGAAGATTATTTTGGCATACTCCACATGTGGTTTGGATGAATTTGGGGTATGAACGGGTTGGTTTGAGCCTAAAAACCAACTGGGACCCTGGGATAGAAATGCCAATAACTCACACACTGGGCGTCTGATTGACGCACCGTCTGTCGCGTTGGGTTTCTTATGATGAGACGAAACTACAGGATAAGTCAACTTAAGGCTTAGTGATAACTGATGTATCGACACTTGGCTTGAGTAACGGACCCTCCTGGAATCGATCGTGATGTGTGTGGGAACCATAGGGCTGGCTGCGACTGAGATGACAGGATCATCCGTGGGTTCGACAGCGACGATACTGTACCATGATCCTCTGTGGGTTTGACAGTGATGAATTCTGTACCGAAATCCTACATGGGTTTGATAGTGATGAATTCTATACCGAAATCCTCAGTGGGTTTGAGATCGATGACTACTATACCAAGATTCTTTGTGGGTCTAATAATTCTGACTTCTATTCCTAGATCCTGTGTGGGTCCAACAGAATAGCTGATCCTAGATCCTGTGTGGGTCCAACAGCTTATCAAGTGCTGAATCCTATGTGGGTATGACATCTTAGATGAATTAGTGACTACATCTGATCATCTTTATCACTCTACAAAATATGTATACCTGTGTGAGCTGAGTCTTTTCTTTCAACCATTATCATCTTGGTGATTGACTTTACTTCCTTTGTGGAATGGGTTGTTCTTGGGCTCGAGAGTTGGAGACGGACTGTGATTGGTATCTTATGTATATGTATGGGAATATACCTAAGTATGGTTGGTTGATACTTCGTTATTGTATCTTACTTATGTGGTTTATCCTTAGTGGATTCTGGGATACCTTCATGGGTCTCGGGATCCCCTACCGAGTATTGTTATACTCACCCATGCACATGATTCACCCGCAGCTTGTTGTGTTTTGTGCAGAGGATGATCATCAGTGATTGAGGCTGAGGGTGACGGATGGGAGGCTGCTCAGAGATGGACTAGATGGGACATACCTCAGGGATGAGTGTTCAAGTTCTGTTCCTACCCTTCAGGTAGGATTCCCCAGTGGATGATCCATGAGCTGTTTTCCTTTTTACTTGTACTTGTACTTGTTGTTCAGTTGGGTTTGCATACTGACCCAATTACATTCAACACACTTTTATTTTCTATTTTAGTACTTGTTGATTCTACTGCTTGTGTTCAGACTGGGTGTGTTATACGTTTAAAGGAAATTCCTTCTGTTTTTTTTAGAAATTTGCCTTTGGTGCTAGTCGCCAGCCCCTGCCCTATGGAAGGTGGGCTTGGGGTAGTCACGACACGGGCCCCGAGGATGGGTTGTAACAAATTGGTATCAGAGGAGTCAGTTCTACCATAGAACTTTGACTCTGATTCTTTTAACAGTAACAATGTTAAGTGTTTTGGGTGTGGCTATTAGTTTAGGGAAACCGGTGTTGGTGCGGCGACCGACGTATCCATACACTAGGACTATGACTTCTGATTTCTGACTCAGTACACGAAAACACTGATTGCGTGTGTGTTTCTTATGAAAAGTTTTATTTGTGATTACTTTGAGTCAGCTCAATAGGTATACTGTTTTGACCATGGCACACCTGTTTCTTTAAGGATGGACCCACGAAGGTAGCCAACTAGGGTTTCGAGTTTCATACGAGATAGTAGCCCACCAAGCGATGAGGCCTCGGTGTAGGGCCCCATCACAGCGGAGGTACCAGCGGTACCACTACCCACTAGGCCACCGACACCACCAGCTCCAGCAGCAGAGAGTGCACGCCGTCTGAGTGTGTTGCACGAGTTCTAGTGCTAGAGGCCGCCCAGGTTCTGGGGAGAGACGGACCCACAGGCAGTTGAGGATTGAATGGAGGCTGTCATGAGAGTTTTCAGATTGGTAGAGACACTAGCCGACCTCATAGTGATCCTTTCCATGAGTCTCATGAATGTAGCAGCAGATAGATGGTAGATCCTGATTCTTCAGGTGCATAACGAGGCATCATTACTCTAGACATACTTCTAGATTGTGATCGAGGCTGAGGGTGACGGACGGGAGGCTGCTCAGAGATGGACTAGATGGGACATACCTCAGGGATGAGTGTTCAAGTTCTGTACCTACCCTTCAGGTAGGATTCCCCGGTGGAAAATCCATGAACTATTTTCCTTTTTACTTGTACTTGTACTTATTATTCAGTTGGGTTTGTATACTGACCCACTTAATTTCAGCACACTTTTATTTTCTATTTTAGTACTTGTTGCTTCTAATAATTGTGTTTAGACTGGGTGTGTTATACGTTTAAAGGAAATTCCTTCCATTTTTTTCAGAAATTTTCCTTTGGTGCTAGTCGCCAGCATCTGCCCTATGGAAGGCGGGCTTGGGGTAATCACGACACGGGCCCTGAGGATGGGCTGTAAAAAATTGATATCAGAGGAGTCGGTTCTACCATAGAACTTGGAATCTGATTCTTTTAACAGTAGCAATGTTAAGTGTTTTGGGTGTGGCTATCAGTTTAGGGAAACCGGTGTTGGTGCGACGGCTGATGTATCCATACACTAGGACTCTGACTTCTGATTTCTGACTTTGTGCACGAAAACACCGACTGCGTGTGTGTTTCTTATGAAAAGTTTTCTTTGTGATTACTTTGAGTCAGCTTAATAGGTATACTATTTTGACCATGGCACACCTGTTTCTTTAAGGATGGACCCACGAAGGTATCAAACTAGGGTTCCGAGTATCGTACGAGATGGTAGCCCACCGAGGGATGAGGCCTCGGTGTAGGGACCCATCACAGCAGAGGTACTGGCGGTACCACTACCCAATAGGCCACTGATACCACCAGCTCCAGCAGTAGAGAGTGCACGCCGTCTGAGTGCGTTGCATGAGTTCCAGTACTAGAGGCCGCCCAGGTTCTGGGGAGAGATGGACCCACAGGCAGTTGAGGATTGACTAGAGGCTGTCATGAGAGTTTTCAGATTGGTAGAGACTCTATCCGACCACATGGTGATCCTTTCCACGAGTCTCTGGCATGTAGCAGCAGACAGATGGTGGAGGCTGATTCTTCAAGTGCATGACGAGGCATCATTACTTTGGACAGACTTCTAGATTCTATTCTAATTATAGTTTGTTCCAGCCACCCTTCGTGCAGTGCAGATTTAGGAGTTACTTCATCTACAGCAAGGCATCATGACAGTAGCTTAGTATTCAGTGAGGTTCACCGACCCCTCGCGCTACTCCACGAATATGGTGTGGGACCCATTCTTCAGGGCCCGAATCTTCAAGCAGGGACTTAGGCATGAGATCAGGGCTTCGATGATCCCCTTCAGTATCCCGATGCAAGCAGGGGTGTTGGAGAGAGCCCTTCTACTGGAGAGTTTTCTTACTGAGTAGTCAACAGTAGCGAGACCCACCACAAGGCGACACGTAGTAGAGTCTTCTGCATCTGGCAGTAGAAATATGTCGCATTAGTCCAAGAGGACCAGGCCATCAGGTGGGCGACCCCAGGATATAGGTTTGGTTGTGTGGGGAAAACGAGATAGAGCCAATTATACGAGGAGCAGGCAGTGCTATGCATGTAGCAGGCATGGTCACATGGCTCATGACTGCCCAACCCACCATGCAGATGAGTAGAAGATAGTAGAGGGACCTCCCAGGCAGAGGCAGAGGATAGAACGTGGTGGTCCGCCGAGATTATGCAGACGTGGAAGAGGAGATGGCCTAGCAGCGAGTGGTGGACGGAGTTTCGAGGCCATACCACCACCACCACCACCACCAGGAGGTCCACCCCGACCACAGGGAGCTGGAAGACAAAGGCAGACTCATCTCCAGGTAGTCGAGGCCTACGACCATGGCGCACCTGAGATGATTCGAGGTACTATCTGTGTCTACTACACCCTTGCTGCAGTACTTATACACACAGGTGCAAGTCATTATTTTATTGCCACTGCCCTTGTTCGGAGCTTGAAGATTTCGACGGAGCCATTGGCTCGATCCTTATGACTAGAGACTCCTACGGGAGTAGACTCGACAATTATGCACTAGTGCCGGAAGTGTGAGCTTACTCTAGGAGGTGAGAGCTTCAGCTGGGATCTCCTCATAGCGGCGTTGAGGCCTTACGGCGTCATCTTGGGTATGGACTGGTTATCAACAGTTCATGCTCAGATTTACTATATTAGACGCAAATTGTAGTGTATCCACACGTATGGGATGAGGTTTACCTTCACCGGTGAGAAGGGAGCCTTTGTAGCATAGGATGGAATTACCCAGAGGAGGGGGAAGCTGATCACACATTAGTTGGTTGGCCTCATTCTCGGAGCGGTTTCTGTGCAGAGTCCGAGTTTTCCTGATGTGGGGGATCAGTACACGGATGTTTTCCCTGAAGATGTTCCAGGACTACCTCCTCACAGAGAGGTAGACTTCTACATTGACCTGTACCCCAGGATGACACCGATATCTACTCCAGCATATCGGATGGTTCCCACCAAGCTTCGTGAGCTGCAGGTACAGCTGGAGGACTTACAGGGGAAGGGATTTATCCGACCCAGTGTTTCACCTTGGGCATCCTTGATTTTTTTCGCCAAGAAGGCGAATGGGAGCTTGAGACTGTGTGTTGACTACCGTCACCTGAACCAGGTGACCGTGAAGAATAAGTACCCACTCACGAGGATTGATTACATCTTTGATCAGCTCAAGGGAGAAAGATTTTTCTTAAAGATAGACCTTAGGTCAGGCTATCTCCTGCTCAGAGTTCGGGATGATGATGTGCAGAAGATGGCCTTCAGGTGTCGGTATGACCACTACGAGTTCTTGGTTATGCCCTTCGGCATAACCAATGCTCTAGTAGTGTTCATGAGTCTCATGAACATGATATTATATCCTTACCTCGATTGATTTTTCATAGTCTTCATCGACGACATACTGATTTACTCGACTACTGAGGAGGAGCATGCCTGCCATTTACGAGTAGTACTGGACACACTCTGAGAGCACCATCTTTATGGTAAACTCTCAAAGTGCCAGTTTTGGATCTGAGAGGTACACTTTCTATGACATGTTATCTCAGAGGCTAGAGTTTCAGTGGATCCAACGAATATTGAGGCAGTGATTCCTTGAGAGCCACCTAGGAGTGTAACGAAGGTACGAAGTTTTCTGGGACTGGATGGGTACTATCGAAGATTTGTACTAGACTTCTCCAGAGCTGCAGCACTGCTTTCAGCATTGACAAAGAAGGGGAAACCCTTCATGTGGTCAAAGAGATGCCAGCAGAGCTTTCAAGAGCTGAGGCAGAGGTTGACTAGTGCACCCATCTTGAGGCTACTAGAGGAGGGCATTGGGTACGTAGTTTACAGCGATGCATCAGGGACCAGACTCGGGTGTGTCCTAATGCAGGAGTGAGAAATGATCACGTATGGTTATCAACAGTTGAGACAACATGAGCAGAACTATGCTACCCATGACCTAGAGTTAGCTGAAGTGGTCTTCACCTTGAAGATGTGGTGGTACTATCTTATGGGTAAATGCTTTACAGTCTACTCTGACCACCAAAGTCTCAGGTATATCTTCTCTCAGAAGGACCTGAAACTAAGACAACGAAGATGGATTGAGTTCCTCCAGGACTATGACTTAGAGATAGTCTATACTCCTAGTAAGTGGAACGTTGTAGCCGATGCCCTCATTAGGAGATCATGCATTCAGCTGCTAGGATAGGAAACAAAGCAGCTTGCCCCATTGCAGATATCCTTTGTGGATAGAAATGGAGCAGCCTTTCTACAGTCTCTCACAGTCACTCCTCCACTTCTTCAGCGAGTTAGGGAGGCACAACATGGGGATGTCGACTGTGAGACGCGATGTGCTCAGATATCCTCAGGACAGGCATCTGATGGATTTTTGGAGGATGGATATCATGTCATTCTATTCAGAGGATGTACCATGGTACCAATTTCACTTCAGGAGGAAGTGTTGAGGGATTTCCACACATCTCCTTTAGCGGTACATCATGGAGTGGCGAAGATGTATCAGGACCTCCGACGACAGCACTGGTGACCAGGTATGAAGAAGGAAGTAACAAAGTTTGTCTCACGATGCCTCACTTGTTAGTAAATGAAGGAAGAGCACCAGGTTCCAACAGGCTTGGTTCATCCCTTAGAGGTCCTAGAGTGGAAGTGGGATAGGATATCCATGGATTTTGTGACAAAAATTCCACGTACATCCAGAGGACACGACTCTATCTGGGTAATTGTCGACCGACTCACCAAGTCGGTCCACTTCCTACCGATCAGAGAGCAGGGCTCAGTAGAGAGCTTGGGATGCCTCTATGTGCAGGATATTGTATAACTTCATGGTGTTTCATCGACAATATTCTCCGATCGAGATGATCATTTCACTTCTCAGCTATGGAAGGGGTTGAAGGAGGCTTTCGGGACGTAGCTTTGCTTAATCACTACCTTCCATCCTCAGACGGATGGTTAGACTGATCGAACCAATCAGAATCTTGAGAACATGCTCCGTTCATGCGTCCTCGACTTCGGTCACAGCTGGGAGGATCATTTACCCTTGGTGGAGTTTGCGTATAACAACAGCTACCACTCCACCATCGGGATAACACCTTTCGAGGCACTATAAGCCTGACCTTTCAGATATCCTCTGTGATGGACTGACCCAGGGGAGTCGACACTTATGGGACTAGAGATGGTGTAGCCTACGAAGGAGAAGGTGCAGATCATCAAGGAGAAGATGAAGACTGCACAGAGCAGGCAGAAGTCCTATGCTGATAGGAGGCAGAGACCACTGGAGTTCGAGGATAGCGACCACGTCTTTCAACGGGTCTCACCTCGACGAGGTCTATGGAGTTTTGATCGAGGAGGAAAGTTATCTCCACAATCCATCAAACCATTTCTGGTCCTCAGCAGAGTAGGAAAGGAAGCTTACCACTTGGCTCTTCTACCTCAGTTGCACCAGGTACACGATGTATTCCACGTATCTCAATTCAGGAGATACGCGCATGACCCGTCCCACATCATCGACCACGGGGAGCTGGATATCGATGACAGAGTGACATTCATGGAGGTTCTAGTGGAGATTGAGGATCTACAGGAGTAGGTCCTGCATGGATGGTCTATTCCTCTGGTGTGTGTCCATTGGAAGCACGGGAACCTCCAGGAGAGCACATGGGAGTGGGAGGCTCAGACGCATGCTCAGTACCCCCATTTGTTTCTTTAGTGTGAGCTGTAGCTTACGGGGACGTAAAGACCTGAGGTGAGGAGAATTTAAAGACCCTAAAATTCATTGTATTTTTTTGAAATACCCTGGAATTTTATGAGCCTGTAGTTTCTGACGGCACTTGATTTCGAGGCCCGGTGTTCCCGGAATCAATTTCAGAAATTTTTTTCAGGTACGTTCATTAAACGTACGTACGTGATTTTATATCTTTTGAACCAATGATCAGAATTGAAATATGAGGGCACTGTTGAACTCACAACGCTGGTAATCACTTAAGGAGACCTTTACCGCAGTTGCGTTCTCACATGAGTGGAAGTTAATTTTTGGGGTTTCTAAATAAAATTAAATAAAAATATGTAGCATATTTTTAATTAAAGGGTAGTTAAAACCTCTAAGGGGAGGTTGGTGGTGGGGCCACGTACACATAACCTCCCTTGGGAGGATGTTATAATGTAGGGCCCACATGAGCATCAAACCCCCTTAACCCTGCTTTAACTCTTGGAAATCCCCATAGATTTTTTGAGCCTCTTCACTTTCCACCTTCCCTAATTATGGTGCCAACACACCTAAGAATTAATTAATGCCAATTAATTAAGTAATTTGAAATGGTTTGAATTCATTTTGGAATGAATGGAAATAATAAAATAACGGATTAACCATTATTTTATTTTGGTTGTTGATTCTATTTGGTGGAGCTTTGAGAGAACTTTTGGAAGAAAGACATCCTCCCAATGAAGAACACTCCTCATCTCCGAAGAACAACGAACAATGTTCTCGATCTTAGACCAAGCTAAAAGAGAAGGAGCCGACCGCGAAGAACATTGACGACGCTTCTTCCTCGGACGCTCCCTGACATCAATGAAACAACACCGTTTTCAATGAACAATCTCCAAATGAAGGTAGGGGTTTGTCTTGATTAAATTAAATCCTCGTTCCTCATTGTTTATATGGTTCGACGTTGCCCTATTGTTATCACCTAATACGGAGGGCACGGGCCAAAAAAACATGGCCCGATGCCCCTCCGTTGATTCTTGTTTGATTGACATTGAAGGCAGAGCGGGAAGGGCGAGTGCCATCGCAACGCACCAGAGAAGAACCACGTTCGGGAGGGCCACAACAGACGAAAGAGGCGCGGCGCTGTCGCGCCGCGCTGCTCCGGAGGTACAGAACCGCGGCCAGGGCGGGCCGCGACAAAGGGGTGCGGTGCCATCATGCCGCACTAGTGAGTTTCTGCAGCAGGGAGGGCCGCGAAAGATGAAGAAGCACGACATCGTCGCGCCGCGCGGTGGAGCCATAGGCAGCGCCCAGGTCGGGCCATGGCAGGGGTGCCGTGGCGCCATCGCGCCGTGCGTAGGGCGGGAGGACCGAGGTGCCGTCGCGTTGCGGGGGCGGCCAGCCGCTGGGGAGCTGGACCAGCAGGACCACCCGGGTCCCGCAGCTCCCGAACCGGTGCAACGTGTCGGTTCTGTTTGACGAACCGGGGGGGGGGGGGATTCCCCCCTCCTGTGCGTGGCCGGATGGGCCGCCACGGCCGGGGCGCCCCTCGGCCGGGCCGGCCCTCGGATGGGTGGCCCCTCGGCCGGGCCGCCACGACCGGGCTGCCCTTCGGCCGGGCCGCCATGGGCCGGGTTTCCCTTAGGCCAGGCCACGCCTTCGGTCCGAGATACTCTTTCGGGTCGGGCCGCCCCTTAGGACCGGGCTGCTCTTTTGGTTCAGGCCATCCACTCGGGCCAGGCCGACCACTCGGGTCGGGACACACTCGTGGACCGAGTCATACCTCGGTTCGGACCGGGTCGGGCCGGGTTGGTCCAACTGGGTCTGACCGGACTTGGACCCACTATGGCCATTTACACCTTTTTTCCCGCATCTTGGGCTACAGGTATAACGACCCATACATTACATACATTGTTAATACTTCAAAATTGAAGCACACTTATTACAACATATGACAAAACCACAAAGGACCGTATAGGTATAGTGTCTTTAGAAACTGGGAAACATAAACAACTGGTTCATAAATCTTCTACAGTGTCTCCCATTTATTTCATCATATCTAGGGTCCCTTTTAGAATATTATACTTAATATCCATCTTCCTGACCTGGGGAAAATAAAACATACAAAAAAGGGTGAGCTCAAATGCACAGCAAGGGCAAATAAAGGAAATAAAAATCACATCATATCTTTTTGAAAATCATAACCTGCAAAAGAGATCATAATATCTTAACATGGAATAAATCATATAAGTGAAAATGAGATCCCCATAATCATAACATAAAACTTGAAACTTTGTGGCATGAACACATAATCATGGAAAATCATTTCATGTTAGCCATGACTCATTGCCAAGACTATCTTAGCGGACAAAGTCCATTTCTGAACCGAGTTCACTCCTCGTTTCAGTCCTGTATCACTGAACCGAAATAACCTTCCGTTCTAGCCATGTCTATCTCATGAGATATAAATCTTTACCCAATGAATTGGAGGGAGATATAGGTCCCACCCATCTTATAATGAATCCTTTCTTATGTGTGCCACATAATCATAAATCATACATCATCGCATAACACATGTAACAAAAATGGGATTCTTGAAACATCATGACATCATAAAAAAAATCATATAAGGTAAATGACTTCATAAAAATAATTTCCTCAAAACATAATCAAATCAATGTAATAATAGGGATAAAAACAGAACCCTATATTATCTTAGATGGAAAATAATTTTGATAAACCATTTGAACTCCATTCTTGAGGAAAATATCCTTTCTACTTCAAAAACACTTTTCTTTTCTTAACATGTCATACAATTATAAACTAAAAGAAGTTGATTAAAAATAAACATGAAAACTTATAAAGGAATATTCTTGGAAATAATGTT
Source organism: Viscum album (assembly GCA_963277665.1). NCBI lineage: Eukaryota > Viridiplantae > Streptophyta > Magnoliopsida > Santalales > Viscaceae > Viscum > Viscum album. Next base: position 1,181,259,510 of record OY728158.1, read on the forward strand.
TTAAAAATCCATTCCTGCCGTATAAGTTAAAAAAAACATTCTTCATACTTTTGTCAGAAAAGTCAAAAAGTACCTCGTAAGAAAAACAACAAAAGATTCCTTTCATATCTTTTACAAAAAAACTCACCGAAGGGTAAAATTGGATATAAACTATTTTAGAAGGATGGAAATAATATTACATATTGAGGGAACATGGATGTGGTGATAAAATACACCCCAGTAATTACCAAAGTAAAAACAATCTCGGATAAAAGTGAGATTGTGATATTTCCCTTACCTTAGGTCCGATTTGCTTTGTACGTGTCCGAAACTCCTGTATAATGGTTTAAATAATGTTATTGACTTATTCCAGAATCATACATATTTATATGATATCATATATGGTCATATTCTTAGCTTCTTATTAGTAATATTTCATTGTTACTTGTTACTCGGGTCTTTATTGCCTTTTGTTCTTATGCGTGTTTTGCCAAATAAATTCTTATTCTTCTTTTAAGGTTATAGATAACTTATATCCAGAATGGTATTAGTGTAACATATATCATATTTATTCATTCAATTCATTTATATAATTACTATGTAATTATGATCATGTAGAACGAGTCACACCATATCGTGGAGACGGTATTCCGTACGTACGCACGAGCGATGATATTGTTCCCATGATCATGGAATTGTATTTAAGTGTATTTATACTATTTAAGTATCAATATAACTTTATAATAATCATATATAGTTACTCATTACACCATTATAACCATACTTGTAAGGTGATGGTGAAAAATAGAGTACACCACGGCGTGGAGACGGTATTCCGTACGTACGCACGCGCGGTGATTTCATTTTTCCGTAGGATGGATAGAAGGTGAATTAGGTTTGTTTCATATTTATAATAACATATCAGTATGTAAGTAATACTTATGTTATTACTTTATCATGAAACAACTAAATAAGAAGAAGTTGAAGAAGAAAGAAATTGAAAAGATCGGTAATGGATATTACCTCTTCTTTGAAACGCCTCTTTGAATCCTCCACTTAGGGAACTAATATTGGTATTTGAAGAAGACAAAGACCTCTAGGATTATTCTAGGGAAGTGGAGAAGGGATTATGGCAGGGGTTGGCCGAGCTTGAGTGCTCAAATTGGTGTGAGGAGGAGGGGGAGGAGGTGCCCTTTTATAAGGGAGGAGAGGGGCACCTTAGGAATACCTCAAAATATTATTTTATATTAAAGTAAAAATCAGTTTATAATGGTTCCAAAGGGTCTTATTTCGAAGGTAAAGTGGGGAGGGGTCGAAATCCTATCAACCAATAAGATTTAGACATGTTTAGGCTATTATTTTAACCTTATCAATTAGATTTAACTCTAAGTTAAATAATTTAACTTTTATCGTGACTTTTTTTTTCTTACACTATATGGTTAATACACTTACTATAACATGCCAAACGAACCCCAAGTTGTTTATTATTAATATATATATCCTTATCTAAGTAATTTGGCCTAACCTTAGATTTTTAGGAATAAAAAAAACAATTAATAATATAATATTTGATTTAAAAACTATTTTGTGTCAATTTTGACACTATTTGATATATGATTTTTTTGAAAGTCATAACAGAACTATATGTTCTAAACAAGTTGATTAAATCAACACTAATATATCATAGTAACCTAGAAAATTAGTGGAATTCATAAAAAGTCTCAAATTACATTTATTTGAGCATTTATAACATCAATTATGTTAATATTTCCTTAAAAGGGTAATTACTGCATCATCGTTGTGTCATAAATAAATTAATTTATTTAAAGTCTAAAAATTATAAATAAAATATAATTATGTAGGAAATATTTTTAGATTTCTAATGAATATTTATAGTCGAATTTATCTTATGTATAACCCCATATTAAAAATGTTTTAGTTATTAAACTTTGATTTTAACTATTTTAACTATTCATTAAATAAAATAATATTAAATGTAATAATCTAATCCAAGTGGACCTAAATGGTCATATTATATTCATAAGGTTGTTTTTGGTCGAATTACACTTATCCAATAGAATTAGGACATGTGTTAGGGTAATAGTAATATCATATTTACCCTTCGTTACCCTATTTACTATTAACCGCGGTAAAAAAGTAAAAAGTTAGTATTCACCAAAAAAATTATTTTTATCTCATTGAACCACATTTTACTTACTGATATCAACCGTGTCTATCGTATTTTCGAAATTCCATTCACAGAAGCGGTAAAATTAAGTTTTATGAAAAAATCAGTTTTTAACCTACCACTTAGTGGTTTCACTATTCATCAAAAATTGAAAGTTTTCAGAAAAATACCAAAATTTCACCTTAGGCTAATTTCAGTATTCCGAATCCAAAAATGAGGTCCATTTTTAAAGATAAAATTTCAAAAAGTGGTTATTACTATTCATAACGGCTATTTTAAATAAAATTTTAATAGCATATCGTCGTTTAGTGAAACTCGGTATTGCGTACAACGCAAGCTATCGAGGAAGGTCGCGATTGTGTGGAAAGTAAGCCAATATAGTGTGTAGTGAAAGATTCCTTTGATGATATATATATATATAACATAAAAAAAAATATTACTCATAAAAATCTCAGGTGTTACATTCTACCCCCCTTAAAAAGAATTTCGCCCTCGAAATTCGTCACTTTGTAACAAACAGATGAGGATACTTCTCCCTCATCATATCCTCAAGCTCCCATGTAGCTTCTTCAAGTTGGTGGTTCCTCCATAAAACTTTCACCAATCGAGTGGTCTTGTTTCGTAGGACTTTTTCGCTACGATCCAGAATCTCTATCGGTTGTTCTTCATAAGAAAGATCTTGCTCCAGCGGTACAACTTCTGAGCTGAGTACATGTGAAGGATCAGGTATGTACTTTCTCAGGAGAGATACATGGAACACATCGTGAACTTGAGAGAGATTCGGTGGAAGTGCCAATCGGTAAGATACCTTTCCAACACGATCCAGTATTTCGAAAGGACCGATATATCTAGGGCTCAACTTCCCCTTCTTTCCAAATCTCATAACCCTCTTCCAGGGAGATATTCGTAAGAACACTTTATCACCCACTTCAAACTCTAGGTCTTTTCTTCGGTTGTCGGCATAACTATTCTGTCGACTCTGAGCTTCCCTTATGTGTATTGAATAGATCTGACCTTTTCTGCCATTTCATCAATGAGATCAGGTCCTAATAGCTTTCTTTCCCCAACTTCATCCCAGCAAGTTGGAGTCCTGCATTTCTTTCCATAGAGAGCTTCATAAAGAGCCATCTGAATACTGGAGTGAAAGCTATTATTATAAGAAAATTCCACCAAAGGTAGGTGTTGATCCCAACCTCCTTTGAAATCCATAGAGCAAGCTCTCAACATATCTTCTAGGGTTTGAATTGTTCTCTCAGACTGACCGTCTGTCTGAGGATGATAAGCAGTGCTGAAACTCAACCCTGTATCCAGAGTATACTGAAGACTTCGCCAGAACTTCGAGGTAAATCTCGGATCCCGATCAGATATAATAGAAAGTGGTACTCCATGCAATCTTACCACTTCCTTTACATATATCCTGGCAAGCTGATCTAGAGAGAAATCCTCTCTAATAGCAATGAAGTGTGCAGACTTTGTAAGACGATCAACTATGACCCAGATAACATTATTGCCTTTGGATGTTTTAGGAAGTCCTGTGACAAAGTCCATAGTGATGTTTTCCCATTTCCATTCGGGTATGGGTAATGGTTGTAACATCCCCTTAGACTTCTTTCTCTCAGCTTTAACTTGTTGACAAACCAAGCATCGAGAGACATATTCAGCAACATCTCTTTTCATGCCATCCCACTAGAAGTACTCTTTCAGGTCCCTATACATCTTCGTGCTTCTAGGATGAATAGAGAATGAAGAACTATGAGCCTCATCCAGCAGCTCCTTCTTTAATTCGGGGATGGGAGGAACACAAACCCGATTCCTGAACTTTATTATCCCATCACAATCAAGGTTGAATTCCGGAACATTTCTCACCTTCTTTTGTAACTCGACATCTTCTTTCTGTGCCTCTTTAATCTTCACATGTATAGATGGTTGAACATTCATTTGAGAAAGATAAGATTTTTCCCCTTCCATTATAATTCCAAGATCCATCCTTTGTAAATCCATAAATATTGGATCTTTTGTGATCCTCATCATGGATAAACTAGCATGGTCTTGTCGACTTAATGCATCTGCCACCTTGTTTGCTTTCCCAGGGTGGTAATGGATTGAGCATTCATAATCCTTAATCAGCTCCAACCATCTTCTTTGATGCATATTCAACTCCTTTTGTGTGAAAATATACTTTAAACTTTTATGATCAGTATAAATATCACACCTTTCACCATAAAGGTAATGCCTCTAAATCTTTAATGCAAAGATTACCGCAGCTAACTCCAAATCATGTGTTGGGTAATTTTGCTCATGGATTTTCAACTGTCGTGAGGCATAAGCTATCACCATATCATTTTGCATAAGAACACACCCCAATCCCTTCTTGGATGCATCACTGTAGATCACAAACCTTTCTCCACTACAAGGCAGTGTGAGCACAGGTGCACTGGATAACCTTCTTTTCAACTCCTTGAAATTCTCTTCACATTCCTCTGTCCAAACAAACCTAACTCCTTTCCGAGTCAACTTGGTGAGTGGATTAGATAATCGTGAAAAATCTTTTACAAAACGTCGATAATATCCAGCCAAACCAAGAAAACTTTGGATCTCAGTTACTGTTGTTGGTCTCGACCATCTTTCGATAACCTCTGTTTTTGCTGGATCCACAGATATCCCCTCTTTTGAGATTATGTGACCCAAAAATGCAACTTTCTGAAGCCAAAATTCACACTTGGTAAATTTGTCATAAAGCTTCTCCTTTCTCAGGGTCTTCAATATAATTCTCAAGTGATCTTCATGCTCTTCCTTGCTCTTTGAATAGACAAGAATATCATCTATAAAGACTACCACAAATTGATCAAGATAGTCTCTAAAGACTCTATTCATTAGATCCATGAAGATAGCAGGGGCATTAGTAAGACCAAATGGCATCACTATAAATTCATAGTGTCCATACCTTGTACGGAAAGCCGTCTTTGGTATATCCTCCCTTTTGACCCTTAATTGATGATACCCTGAACGAAGATCAATCTTGGAAAAGTATTGAGCTCCGTGTAGTTGGTCAAATAAGTCATCAATGCGTGGGAGAGGATATTTGTTCTTGATAGTGATCTTGTTAAGTTCTCGATAATCAATGAAGAGTCTCATTGATCCATATTTCTTCTTAACAAATAGAACAGGTGCTCCCCAAGGTGACGCACTAGGGCATATGAATCCCTTGTCAAGATTCTCTTGGAGTTGCTTCTTCAATTCCTGCAACTCAATTGGGGCCATTCTATAAGGTGTCTTTGAAATAGGCAAAGCACCCGGTACGAGTTCTATTGAAAAATCAACTTCACGATTTGGTGGAAGACCCGATAATTCCTCTGGAAAGACATCATCAAACTCCCGTACGATGGGAATATTCTTAATCACGAGTTTCTCACCAACCATTTGAGATAAATAACCTTCATTTAGTGGAATCAATACCCATAAAATGGAAGAAATTTCCACTGGAAGGTTATGTTCATCCTTGCATTGATAGAAGATCATAGATTGATTTGGAATATGAAATGTGACTTCCCTTCTTTGGCAATTGATATGAGATCCGTATAAAGAAAGCCAATACATGCCAAGAATCACATCGAATTCCAATAAAGGAAGGATCACAAGATTTGCAGGAAGCATTTTCCCACAAACGTCAATTGGAGAAGAATTATAAACTTTTGATGCGATTGATGTGCCATTAGGTGTTGTCACAGCTAACTCAACATCTAATTGTTGAGGTAATACGGTGATACCCTTAGAAAATTCTTCAGAAATAAAAGAGTGGGTGGATCCAGAATCAAATAAAACATTTGCTACTTTAGAGTGGATGGTAAGTGTACCTTTCACCACTTCGTTATCGTACTCCACATCGCTGATAGAAATTGCATGTGACTTTCCTTTGTCTTTAGCCTTAAGAGTTTGTTGACGTCGACCATCATCATCAACCCTTGGATTTGGGCATTGATTGGCATAATGCCCCATCTCCTTGCACTTGAAACATTGAAGTGTAGTAGGTTCATTCTATGTATCCCTTCCTTTGTTTGCATCATTAGACATCTTCTTCCCATTATCGCAACATTCAAATGCCCGATGAACTTCCTTTCCACATTTGAAACATTTACTTGTCCCTTTAAGACAACTCCCTCCATGTTTCTTTCCACATTTTGAGCATAAGGGAAAGCTCATCTTCTTTTCAGTGTGCTCTTTAGATTTTCCTTCGAATTCCATTTTCCTCTTCTTATCAAACCCATATGACTGATGGGTTACTCCAATCTCCATCTCGACTTTGAGATCACATCGAACGATTTCCTCATAGCTATTGAAGTCCCTTATGCCTAACGCCCTTCGAATACTTGGTCTTAAGCCACTAAAGAATCGATCGATCTTACTCTCAGGTTGGATAATAATACCAGAAGCATACCTTTCAAGTCTTGTAAAATTTTCTTCATAGGTACCAATAGATTCATCATCCTTTTGCTTCAGTTCAAGAAACTCTTTCTCCATCTTTGTTCGGAGAATACGAGGTAAGTACTTATTGGAAAATAAGTTCTTGAACTCGTCCCATTCCATGGACTCAATTTCATCCCTTTGCCTCGTATTCTTAATAAGATTCCACCATTGATCAACATCTCCTTCCAAACGATACACTGCTAGGATGACTTTATCTTGTTCAGAACATTGAAGAACTGAAAATATCTTTTTAGTAGTACTAATCCATTGTTCAGCAACTAATGGATCAGTATACCCACTGAAAGAAGGTGGACGCTGCCTCATGAAGGATTCAACAGAATGTTGCTCCTTCCTTTGCTCGTTTGGAAGTCCTGCATGATTCATAGCTTGAAAAAGTTATGTGAGCATGACTACAAGATTTTTCATTCCATCTCCCATATCGTTTGGTTGCTCAGGGGGACAATCATTGCATTGACCATCGCATTACGCATTAACACGGTTCCTTCGGGTTCCAGCCATTGACTAAAACCAAGAAGAATAGTGTGAGTAACACTAATTATAATAGGAAAACCACATAATTCAAGAATAAAATTTTCACGCTTAAGGTCTTATCCTAGGTTATTCATGGCCATTTCTAAAACACTAAGATTGTGTTCTATGCTTAGACTTATCCTTAGGGTTCTTACTAAGGCTTTCACATCCTAGTTTCCAAAGGTTGACTATACCTTTCCTCTGATACCAACTATAACGACCCATACTTTACATACATTGTTAATACGTAAAAATTGAAGCACACTTATTACAACATATGACAAAACCACAAAGGACCGTATAGGTATAGTGTCTTTAGAAACTGGGAAACATAAACAACTGGTTCAGAAATCTTCTACAGTGTCTCCCATTTATTTCATCATATCTAGGGTCCCTTTTAGCATATTCTACTTAATATCCATCTTCCTGACTTGGGGAAAAGAAAACATACAAAAAAAGGTGAGCTCAAATGCTCAGCAAGGGCAAATAAAGGAAATAATAATCATATCATATCTTTTTGAAAATCATAACCTGCAAAAGAGATCATAATATTTTAACATGGAATAAATCATAGAAGTGAAAATGAGATCCCCATAATCATAACATAAAACTTGAAACTTTGTGGCATGCACACATAATCATGGAAAATCATTTCTTGTTAGTCATGACTCATTTCCAAGACTATCTTAGCGGACAAAGTCCATTTCTGAACCGAGTTCACTCCTCGTTTCAGTCCTGTATCACTGAACCGAAATAACCTTCCGTTCCAGCCATGTCTATCTCATGAGATATAAATCTTTACCCAATGCATTGGAGGGAGATATAGGTCCCACCCATCTTATAATGAATCCTTTCTTATGTGTGCCACATAATCATAAATCATACATCATCGCATAACACAAGTAACAAAAATGGGATTCTTGAAACATCATGACATCATAAAACAAATCATATAAGGTAAATGACTTCATAAAAATAATTTCCTCAAAACATAATCAAATCAATGTAATAATAGGGATAAAAACAGAACCCTATATTATCTTAGATGGAAAATAATTTTGATAAAACATTTGAACTCCATTCTTGAGGAAAATATCCTTTCTACTTCAAAAACACTTTTCTTTTCTTAACATGTCATACAATTATAAACTAAAAGAAGTTGATTAAAAATAAACTTGAAAACTTATAAAGGAAGATTCTTGTAAATAATGTTTTAAAAATCCATTCTTGCTGTATAAGTTAAAAAAAACATTCTTCGTACTTTTTTCGGAAAAGTCAAAAAGTACCTCGTAAGAAAAACGACAAAAGATTCCTTTCATATCTTTTACAAAAAACTCACCGAAGGGTAAAATTGGATATAAACTATTTTAGAAGGATGGAAATAATATTACATATTTATGGAACATGGATGTGGATGATAAAATACACCCCAGTAATTACCAAAGTAAAAACAATCTCGGATAAAAGTGAGATTGTGATATTTCCCTTACCTTAGGTCCGATTTTCTTTGTACGTGTCCGAAGCTCATTTATAATGGTTTAAATAATGTTATTGACTTATTCCATAATCATACATATTGATATGATATCATATATGTTCATATTCTTAGCTTCTTATTAGTAATATTTCATTGTTACTTGTTACTCGGGTCTTTATTGCCTTTTGTTCTTATGCGTGTTTTGCCGAATAAATTCTTATTCTTCTTTTAAGGTTATAGATACCTTATATCCAGAATGGTATTAGTGTAACATATATCATATTTATTCATTCAATTCATTTATATAATTACTATGTAATGATGATCATGTATAACGAGTCGCACCACATCGTGGAGACGGTATTCCGTACGTACGCACGAGCGATGATATTGTTCCCATGATCGTGGAATTGTATTTAAGTTTATTTATACTATTTCAGTATCAATATCACTTTATAATAATCATATATAGTTACTCATTACACCATTATACCCATCCTTGTAAGGTGATGGTGGAAAATAGAGTACACCACGGCGTGGAGATGGTATTCCGTACGTACGCACAAGCGGTGATTTCATTTTTCTGTAGGATGGATAGAAGGTTAATTAGGGTTTTTTCATATTTATAATAACATATCATTATGTAAGTAATACTGATGTTATTACTTTATCATGAAACAACTAAAGAAGAAGAAGTTGAAGAAGAAATAAATTGAAAAGATCGGGAATGGATATTACCTCTTCTTTGAAACGCCTCTTTGAATCCTCCACTTAGGGAACTAAGATTGGTCTTTGAAGAAGACCAGGACCTCTAGGATTATTCTAGAGAAGTGGAGAAGGGATTTTGGCAGGGGTTTTATGAGCTTGAGTTCTCAAATTGGTGTGAGGAGGAGGGGGAGGAGGTGCCCTTTTATAAGGGAGGAGAGGGGCACCTTAGGAATACCTCAAAATATTATTTTATATTAAAGTCAAAATCGGTTTATAATGGTTCCAAAGGGTATTATTTATAAGGTAAAGTGGGTATGGGTCAAAATCCTATCAACCAATAAGATTTAGACAAGTTTAGGTTATTATTTTAACCTTATCAATTAGATTTAACTCTAAGTTAAATAATTTAACTTTTACGGTGACTTTTTGTTTTCTTACACTATATGGTTAATACACTTACTATAACATGCCAAACGAACCCCAAGTTGTTTATTATTAATATATATATCCTTATTTAAGTCATTTGGCCGAACCTTAGATTTTTAGGAATAAAATAACAATTAATAATATAATATTTGATTTAAAAACTATTTTGTGTCAATTTTGACACTATTTGATATATGATTTTTTTGAAAGTCATAACAGAACTATATGTTCGAACAAAGTTGATTAAATCAACACTAATATATCATAGTAACCTAGAAAATTAGTGGAATTCATAAAAAGTCCCAAATTTCATTTATTTGAGCATTTATAACATCAATTATGTTAAAATTTCTTTAAAAGGGTTATTACTGCATCATCGTTGTGTCATAAATAAATTAATTTATTTAAAGTCTAAAAATTATAAATAAAATATCATTATGTAGTAAATCGTTTTATCTTTCTAATGAATATTTATAGTCGAATTTATTTTATGTATAACCCCATATTAAAAATGTTTTAGTTATTAAACTTTGATTTTAACTATTTTAACTATTCATTAAATAAAATAATATTAAATGTCATAATCTAATCCAAGTGGACCTAAATGGTCATATTATATTCATAAGGTTGTTTTTGGTCGAATTAAACTTATCCAATAGAATTAGGACATGTGTTAGGGTAATAGTAATATCATATTTACCCTTAGTTACCCTATTTACTATTAACCGCGGTAAAAAAGTAAAAAGTTACTATTCACCAAAAAAATTATTTTTATCTCATTGAACCACATTTTACTTACTGATATCAACCGTGTTTGTCGGATTTTTGAAATTCCATTCACAGAAGCGGTAAAATTAAGTTTTATGAAAAATTCAGTTTTTAACCTACCACTTAGTGGTTTCACTATTCATCAAAAATTGAAAGTTTTCAGAAAAATACCAAAATTTCACCTTAGGCTAATTTCGGTATTCCGAATCCAAAAATGAGGTCCATTTTGAAAGATAAAATTTCAAAAAGTGGTTATTACTATTCATAACGACTATTTTAAATAATATTTTAATAGCATATCGTCGTTTAGTGAAACTCGGTATTGCGTACAACGCAAGCTATCGAGGAAGGTCGCGATTGCATGTAAAGTAAGCCAAGCAAGTGTGTAGTGAAATATTCCTTTGATGATATATATATATATAACATAAAAACAAAATATTACTCATAAAAATCTCGGGTGTTACAACGGGTGTCCGATCGACGAACCGTCAGTGGAGATAAAATTCTTGGAGTGAGAAGATTCTTTTGGAATACTCCACATGTGGTTCGGACTCTATTAGGGTATGGTTGGGTTGGTTTGAGCCTAAAAACCAACCGGTCCCCTGGGACGGAAATGCCAATAACTCAAAGACCGGGCGTCCGATTGACGCACCGTCTGTCATGTTGGGTTCCTTATGATTAGACATAACTACGGGATACATCAACTCAAGAATTACTGATAGTTGATGTATCGACACTTGGATCAAGGAGCGGACCCTCCCGGAATCGATCCTGTTGTGTGCGGGAACCCTAGGGTTGGCTGCGACTGAGATGACAGGATCCTTCGTGGGTTCGACAATGATGAATTCTGTACCGGAATCCTCCGTGGGTTTGAAATCGATGAATTATCTACCGGAATCCTACATGGGTTCGACATTGATGACTACTGTATCGGGATCCTCCATGCATCCGACAGTTCTGACTTATGTTCTTGGATCCTATGTGGGTCCGACAGAATAGCTGATCCTGGATCCTGTGTGGGTCTGACAACTTAGCTGGTCCTGAATCCTGTGTGGGTCTGACAGCTTAGATGAATCAGTGACTACATCTGATCATCTCTATCACTCTACAAAATATGTATACCTGTGTGAAATGAGTCTTGTCTTTCAACCATTATCATCGTGGTGATTGAATTTACTTCCTTTGTGGAATGGGTTATGCTTGGGCTCGAGAGTTGAAGTTGGACTGTGATTGGTAACTTAGGTATATGTATGGGCATATACCTAACAAAGGTTGTTTGATACTTCGTGATTGTATCTTACTTCTGTTCTTTATCCTTAGTGGATTATGGGAGACCTTCGGGGGTCTCAGGTTCCCCTACTGAGTATTGTTATACTCAACCCTGCACGGGCTTCTCCCGCACATTGTTATGTTCTGTGTAGACGACATTCAGCAGTGATCGAGGCTGATGGTGACGGACGGGAGGCTGATCGGAGCTGGACTAGACGGGGTGTACCTCAGGGACAAGTGTTCAAGTTCTGTACCTACCCTTCATGTAGGATTCCTCGGTGGATGATCCATGAGCTGTTTTCCTTTTTACTTGTACTTATACTTGTTGTTCAGTTGGGTTTGTATACTGGCCCACTTACTTTTAGCACACTTTTCTTTTATATTTTAATACTTGTTACTTCTACTGCTTGTGCTCAGACTGGGTGTGTTATAGGTTTAAAGGCAATTCCTTCCCTTTTTTTGGATATTCTCTTTTGGTGCTAGTCTCCAGCCCCTGGCCTATGGAAGGCGGGCTTGGGGTAGTCACAGCACGGGCCCTGAGGATGGGTCGTGACAAATCCACTAATTATTCCCCACTTTTGAGTGGATGTTCCATACTACAAAAGAACTGCAATTTTACCATACCATCACACTGATAACAAGGATTTGGAGGAAAAGTTCATGCTGGTCAGATGTGCCATGGCCTCCCACACTGGTGGAACACAATGGACCTCGCATCAGAAGCCACTAAAGAAAACTTTATGGAAGGTAGACCTGAGAGGACACCCACCTTATTTCCCTACTCCTCCCACTTCCTTTTCTTATTAGAAGAGAAACCACAACCTAAACTTGATATCATCCCAGAATAACCAACCCTCCCCATACGGTCCATCTTGACCATACACGCCCAGTTAACCAACTTTGCCTAGGTTTTTAGCTTGAATAAAAAGACCTGGGAATAGATCTCTATCCGCATACCCCTCTCAATCTTCTGGGCCTTTATATTCTCATTAGAGACCACTTCCATATTATACCGGACCAACTCATCAAAACAGTTAGCATAATCCATCACAAAAATATCCCCCTAAACAAGCTCTATAAACTCTCTAGATATAGCATACACAAAAACTTCAGGCCAGTATTGGTCATTGAAGATAACCTTGAAGTACTTCCAACTCATCTTCTCATGATTCCTAGCTTGAAGCACTGATTCCCACCACCTGTGACTAAGAACCTCTTACACGAAATAGGAAAACTACACCCTAACCTTATCAAGTGTGTCCAGGAACTAAAACATGCACTTGATCATTTCGATTCACTTCTCTGTTTCCTGGGGTTCTGTGCTAACTTGGAAAATAGGAGGCTTATTTTTCAGAAGTTCCGATGCTTTTTCCATCCTAGGACTAGTTTCATCTTCACTAACCAGATATGGAATAGGATCCGGTCCCTGTCTTAGAGCTTGTACAGCCCAAACCACAACCTCTACTAGCCTCTGATCAAGTGGTGATTGAGAACTCTCTCTGGCTTCCTCCCGTAGGTGCATGTGAGCTTTCTAAGGAGGCATGTTGTTACAAAAGACAATAGTCACAAGAAAAAAATCAGTTCAACAATTCTGAAACTTTCACCAATAACATCAATTATAAATAATCCAAACACATTACAACAATAATAGAAACAACTACTCTACCCCCACTCAATGTCCATGTGTAGTCTGTAGCCCACACGTCTCACCTGGAAGTGAATTCAAACAATCAATTCCAATTTCCCATGGTGACTCAAGGTATAACACAAGAGGTATAGGCCAGGAACCCTATTTATGACCAAAACTCCAATACCCAATAGTCCTAGCTCTGATCTATCCTGTCTCATCCCAAAATAATAATACCACCCCAAAACATTGGCCGCTCTGATACCAATTTTTCACGAACCAAATCCAGTCTCCATTATTACCTAGACCAAACCCAAACCATGGAAAGGATTGAAGAGAATTAACTATTCCCATGGGCTGGCACAAGTTCCTGAGTATCATTTATTATGGTTTGGAAATGACTTACCCAATTTTAGAATCATTTAATAGCAAAAAACAATCAACAAACCAAATATGAAAATTTACGTCAAACATGCCTTAAATAAAATCAAGAACTGAACACATAGATTTAAACAATATACAAGAGGTCCAAAAAATAAATCAAATTAGTATAAAAACAACCCAATTTAATCCCCATGACAATGGGTTATAAGCCACAAGTTGTCTCCACAACACCGCACTAAGGGAAGAAACTAACAACCCGAACCGCCATCACCCAAGGCCTTTCCTTTACCTGCATCAAACATGATCAAGTATAATTACAAAAAATGGGTGTAAGTAGGGTATTATACTAATACCAATAGTATACCACCCAATGGATTCCATATTTTAGGCAATACAAGATGAAAAACATGCATGTTTCTGATAAACAAGAAATGAGGACAATAAATTCTAAAGAATGAAACTTTTAAAGGTAAAAAATTTTCAAAGGAAAATTTTAATGAGTGAATTTTTTTAATTAAAACATGTAAGATACTAAATCATTTCATATAAATACACCCTAATATAATGATAAATACAAAATATCCAATGATCACTAATCTTGGGAACACCCCTAGGCACGATTTAGTTTCGGGCCCCATGTACCTCGTATCTCGATGTAAAGTAACCATAGTAATATCCATTGTTGTGAAAAATACACTATTAAGGAACATAATAATAACATATTAGTCCCCAAATGTCGAAGATATAGTTTTTTAGTGTTTTTAATGTCCAACATTCTAATTGATACATGGACAAAACCACTCCAGATCACTAGCGTACTAGTACACATCCGCCCACTTAGATACCTGAGTTTCCCCCTTTGTGCTAAAAAAATTTACACATTTTAACAATGTCCAATTTCATATAATATCATAAGTTATGGTCACCCACATTTAAAACAGTAGCTACACTTTCTTTGCACCACTTATGTCACTCAATAAAACATTTAGAATTTCCATAAAACAATATCACAAAATATAACAATGTTTTGCACATAAAATCCACTAAAAACCCACTTTGAACTCCATGTTCACACCAATATTTCACAAAAACATAATTTAAATCTCTACTTTTTTTTAATAAAACCATTTCATCAATTAGAAAACAACCCCAAATGATCCAACATGGGATATCCATGAAAAATACCCATGTTCACACAAAAATTCTATTTTAGAACCATTCAATTAACAAATGCCCACAAAAATAGTTTTCACACAAATGACCAAGAAACATGAACATGAAAAAATTATAAATCTAGAAATGATAAATCATATAATATTTCCTACACATGGAATCACCTACCACAAGTGTCAAAACACCAAACCCTTGTGCGAAAGTTCACCTGCACCACTGCCGCACCACAAGGGAGTTCAATCGAACCTAAAACCACAATATTAGACCAATAAACCCAAGATCAAACCCTAGGTTCGAATCCCTACTTGATGGAAAATAGGAAATTCAAGAAGAAATGGAATAAACCCTAATAAAAAGGAATAAACCCTAATAAAATGGGAGAAGGAAGGAATGAAACCCACTTACTTGAGAGATCTTAAATAAATCACACCAAATACATCAAAAGTTAAATCTCCAAGAAACCAAAACAGATATGGAGGCTCTAGTTAGGCTTATGTGGTAAATTTGTGACTAAAATGGGGGAAACATAGTGAAAATTTAATTATTTATGGAGGAAACAAATTACATTCTCAAATCTAGAAGATTTGAGAAACCCTGAGAACTATCTCCCTACACCACGATGTAAATGATATCCAAAGAGGAAACATAGATAATTGGGGTGAACCTAGGGTTTTGTTCTTAGAGTGTGAGGTAGAATCACCTAAAAACATTAAAAAAATAAATGAGATATTAAATAATTAATTTGTTTTAAAGAAGGAAATGGGCCCACGGGTTGGCCTAATGCCTAACTAAATAACCCAAATCCAAAATTATAATGAGTTATTAAGGGGTAAAAATGGAAATGGTGGTTTTAATAGGTTAGGTTAGGCCAAGTAGGAATTGGAATAGGTGAAAAATGTTAAAAAAATTAAGGATTTATAAAAGAAACAATTTTTTTTAAATCTGGAAATGGGCTCACAGTTTGGTCCAAATCATGATAAAATCCCCCTTTCTCTAAAAATATATGGGAAACACCCACAAATAAAGAAAATATATAAATTAAATGAAAAATACCTTTAAAACAATTCATGTATGTGAAAAAAAGGATGAATCATTTAACGAGATTTCCTGCTATGAATATAAAAGGAAAAGATATATAAAAGCCAATTGTCTAAAGCTCAAGTATAAGAAGATGTATGTGGATAACAAGAAAAGACTAAAGAAAGAAATGAATACCACTTGGAGGTAATTTGAATATTTCTCCAATGACTCAAATTCTAGTTGAGAAGTTATGAATGGAAAAGAAAATTTATGCTTTATGGATACTACTTCAAAGTTACCATCTATTTATTCTAATCATATATTTGAGGACTATGAAATCTAAAATGAATTATTACAAGAATATTATGCTATGTTGGAAGATACCGTGAATGAGTTAAAATATAAATATAAAAATCTGTAAAAATATTCATGTTTTATGTGTTGTAGATAAATATGATCATATTATAGAAAAGGAAAAAATTCCAATCTGTTAAAAGAAAATTCTAATATAAAATTAGTAAAATAATATCTAAAAAAGGATTTGGAATAGTTTTTTGATAGAATAAAAATTTTGAATATCATAATAGGAAAAAACTAAAAAATATAAATTTGAAATTGGCTATGGATCTGGATAGTAAGGGAAGTCATATAATTTTCTTATTCCTATTTCTAAAAACAAGACATCAATTTTTAGGAAAACTACTAGTTTTGGAAATAATTTTAATAATTTTGGACCTAAAAAGGATTTTACGTCTAAATTTATTATTTCTATTATGATAAATATTTTTAAATAAATTTGTATTTCAAAGGATTTATTTTCTAATTTCTCCTGACTTAAGAAAATATGGGTACCAAAATGATTTCTTATTTGATCATATATAGAATTTTTTTTTGAAAAGCTCCAACAAATATCTTTGGTATCTGAATAGTGGATGTTCCAAATATATGAAAAGATAATATTCAAGCTTAAATAATCATATAAAAGTGGATTATGGACATGTTACTTTTAGTGAAAATGAAAAAGGAAATATTATTGGACTTGGATAAACTAGTAACTCTGAATCTATCCTTATTTAAAATTTTTTATTTGTTTATGGTTTGAAATATAACCTACTTAGTAGATCTCAGTTGTATGACGATGATTTTAATGTTAAATTAAAAATTAAATATTGTAAGATTTATGATTTGAAGAATGCTTTAGTATTTACTACATTAAGAAATGATAATGGTTCTTCTATTGATTTTTATTCTTTATTCTCTCAAAATGTTTATTGTTTAAGTGATTTCCATAGAAAATATTGTTCGTGGCATAAGATACGATGCCACTACAATATATACTTGAATAAAAATTGAAATAAGAAGGGTTTAGTAAAGGATAAACCTAAGATATAATTCCATGATAATGAATTATGTAATCATTTTTAAAAGGGAAAGAAAACAAAATATCTTTCAAACCAAAAAAATAGGTCTCTACTTCTTAACCACTAGAATTTGTTCATATGGATTTATTTGGACTATCTAGAGTGTCATGTTTAGCAAGAAAAAACTATTATTATATAAATTTTGATGATCATGAAATATGTACATGGGTGTTTTTCATTTCTCATAAAAGTGAATCAGTAATACACCAAAAGTTTTATGAAATATTTCTCTTTAAATAATTTTATTTCTTTAATAGATTTTGTTACACACAATAATGAGTTTTGACAAACTACATATCATTTTTAAAATATTTAGTTTCCATTATCACATAGACATTGGATTGGTGGTTATGAATAGTAATAACTAAATTGTGAAAAATATATGTTTTACACATTTATAAAATTAATTCATTAGTTATCAAGTGATTATAATTAAAAATAAAAATTATTTTAAAATGAATGTGATGTTTTTTCTGAAAAATTGTTTTTATGCATGAAATGTATTTTTATATTAACAAATTAAATTAATCACTATTGGTGATTAATTTTAATAAAATATATATATTATTTAATTTATCAAACGTTTTAATCATTCAATAAATATTTTTATAGGCATAGGGTGAGAATAAATCTTGTTTTATGCATAAAAATGTATTTTTTCTAAAAACAATGTTTTTGTCACATTTTTCGCACATAATTTTAAATTAATTTATTCCATTTTATAGGTATTAAATTAGATAACATAAATTTCATATTTTTAATTAGTAAGTAAAAATTTGGTAAATAGGCCCTTTTATTTTTGATCAATATGAATAATAACCTTGGTAAAATTTATCACCTCGATAAAGGGTAAATTAGGTTAATCTAGATTTAAAATAAGTGATAAGGCCCAAATTTTTCATGCTAATTAATATTGGATGATGTCAATTCAAACCATATAACATTATTATTTAAATTAATTAGTTTAATGTACATTTTCCTATGAAAAGTATTTATATATTATTTAAATCAAAGAAAGTTACAAAATGTCATCTTTTAGTTTTAAATATACTTTATATATTCACATAGGAACAAAAACCAGTTATGAATGAATATTAATATTAATTTTGTGAATAATAAAATTATATTAATTATGATAATTTATTTATAATTTGTAGGTATTATATAATTACCTTAAATTATTACACAAAGATGAAACAATATTTATTCAATTAATAGAAAAATAAAATAAATGATTCCAAAAATATTAAAAGTGATATAATTTGATAAATTTATAGTTTTTAAATGAATTTTATAGGTTTATATAAAATATTATTATTTCTATAAAATATTATATTAAAATTAATACTTCCTCATTTTTCCATTTACATCAAATTAAATGAATAGTGTAAAAATTGAAAATAATGATATTTTATCAAAATAATATTTTATTAAATTATTTAAAAATCATAAAAATAGTTAAATAATCAAAGGTAGATATGATATGGTTTAAAATTCAATAAAGTTTTCATTTTTGGCCAATTTTTACCTTATAATTAAAAATTAAAATCTTTTAATATTGAAAAATTTGTTACGATAGTTAAAATTAAATTTGGTTGACCAAGGATTAATCAAAATGAAAAGGTTTAAAAAGGAAAAAATCGTGTATAAATTATATTTTATTGATGGTATTAGAAACCTATAACACCTTATATTTTAATCCCTGGACATTCAGAGGCATTTTTCTTGAAAATTAATTTATAATAATTTAATCTTTAGAGTAATTCCAAAAGTGTGTGTCACCTTAATTATAAATTGGAACCTCCTCACTCACTTATTTACAACACTTTGAGAATTATAGATCAAAAAAAATCTACCAATTTATCTTATAAACTTATCTAGACACATTATAGAGGTTTTTTTCTTCTCAAAAGACCAACCCTAGATCCATTTATAGGAGATATGAAGGATTCATTTCAAAGAAGAGGCAATCACCTTAACCGATGAATTTCTTTTCCACTCTTATTTACCTCGTATAAATATATTTTATTTATAATAAAATAATAAATTATGTATCCTAAATATTATTAAATGTTTTTATGATTAATAAAACACTATTATACACCCTCTTTACCATCAAATGAGAAGTTAAAGCATTATTTGTGCGTACCTACAACTTATCATCTCCACGCAGTGATACTATTAATTTTTCATCACCATATTTTATGGATGGGTATTATGATGAGTTTAATCTTTTTATATGATATTTATGACGTAATAATATTCCTTTAATTATATTATCACATCTATCTACTTACATTTCAATATATTGGAAAACAATAACGTTTCTTGTGCATATGTGTGGTCTACCACCTCGACAGAGTGATACAATTTTTTTTCATTTATATTTTAATTGTATGGTAATAAGTATAGATTTAATGAATATCTATGATATATATAATGTTAGGACCAAAAATGGGCCTACATATTCTAAGAGATGGGGAGGTGAATCAGGGTATGGATATTTTATTTCAAAATTCTTCCTACCCCACTGGATCTCGACCTCAATATTATAAGGGTCACTTTGTTTGAACATATGTGTCAATGTTGATCATGTTATTTTCTTATTTATCTAATGATGATGCTTTAGATTAAATACATGGAATCAAGAAGGCATACACAAATATTTTTTACTTAGTTCACCCTCACTCGGCTATGCCCAAAAAGCATACAATGACGATGTGCCGCTTTACCAAATGCACTAAAGCTCACTGTGAATAATGTTTAGGCTAGATAACTTCTATGACCATGCTCAATTCCTTTAAAAATTTTAAGGTTAGCACACTGCTTCCAAATGGTCACTCCCAGTTCCTCTCTCTCTGGCTCACTACTAGTAGAAATGATCACCTTCTTCCTCTTTCTTTGATCACTTCTCAGGAAGGGATCCACTCATAGTTTATAGACATGTAGGGCCCTTAATTATCACTAATTAATACATCCTAGTTTATAGATAGATTATATTTTGAAGTTACACTTTCATCCATATATGAATAAAACCTTGACTCTGAACACTAGGCAATCTCTTTTGAAACTCTTTTTCAAAAAACATTACCTTTGTGAAGCTCCCACTTTTGCAAAGCTGAAACAAGCCTTCACAATTATCCAAACTCTTTGCGAAGATTATAGGTTCGCAGAGCTCATAGGTTTGCAAGGATCACAGGTTCACAAAGATCACTAGATCTCAGAGATCTCTAGATCACATAACTCACTACTTCATAGAGCTCACACTGTTCTTTGTGATTTCACAAAGCTAAACAAGCCTTTGTGAAGTGCACATCCTCCGCAAAGCCAAACTATCCTTCATGGTGCGCCTTCCTTTTGCAGAGCTCAACTACCTCTATGAATTCCATTTTCTTTCACGAAGCTCCCTCCTCCATGAATATCCTTTTCATTTTGAGAGCTTAATGTTTTTATTTTGATCTCTCTAATTCTCTCAAGTGGTCAGGGCCTATTTATAGGCGATTCCACTGACTCAAGAACCTTCCACACAAAGTCAGTACCACATTAGATCAATTCGTAAAGCTCTAAAATTCCATATAAATTCTCTCTATATTTCAAAGTACCAAATAAATTTTCAGATCGCAGAGCTCATTGTAATTGCAGAGAGTTCCATCAATTACTTTTTTGCCACTACCGCAAAGCTTCACCGCAATGCTCTTTACCTATGCTGTTCATGAAAATCATCATAATCACAGAGCTCACCATCAACATTCTTCGAGTCCCTATGAAATCCACTTCATGAAGCCCATATTTTTGAAACTCATGCCTTTTCCATATTTTTATTAGATCTTAAAGGAAATCCACTTTTCACAATGCTCACCAAATCCAAAATTTTGGACATCAAAAATTCAGAAAACAGAGGAAAATAGTGCCACCTTGTATATTTTCTTTTGTACCACCTCCAAATATTCTATTACTTTTCCATGGTTCTTCTTAAACATGTATAGTCAATAACATCTCTGGAACTCTACAATTCACCATGAAAACTTTCATTGTTAACAAACACAACCAATGAAAAAATGATGCAATGTTACCTTGAGGGATTTTTTCCCAACAATCCCCCCCTTTGGGTTTGTTGAAAAATATTCTCAAAATGATTCTTTTCACTTAGATACCTCAAAAAATATACTTCCATCATCTACCACCATTGGCCTCATGAAATTCAGATAGAGACCAAAGATTCACTCACCACATACTTTAAACCCACATGAGCAATGCTCGTTGTGATAAACAAGAGTAGTATGAGAAGTTCATCAATGAATCACTTCATTTCTAACACCAATAATTGATACCATACTGATACCAATAAACAGATTTCATCATAAACCTCAGTTGTTGTGATATCTAATCTTTGATTGATCACTCCAAGCATCGTCAGATTTAAAACTCATACTCCTCCTATCTTGTTGCTCTCCCCCTATCTCACTGCTCCACCTGTCAGCTTCTCCACATGTCTTTGACTAAGACATTTTCTCCCTTATTTATCCACATTTTCTCCCCCTTAAAAAAACTATTTCTCCCCCTTTGTAAATGAACCCAAAGGTCACTACTTTGTGGTCTGAGATAGAGTAGAGAACAAATATCAACACATTAGGAAAAAACACACCATACCTTGGGGAGGGGGGGGATCCACATACACACTTTTTCAAGTGTGGGGAGTTGACTGGACTACTAGATCCATCTGATACCTCTCAAAAACTTCCTTGGGTAAGGCCTTTGTCATAATGTCTGCAACCTATAGCTCTATAGGAACATACTCCAACTTCACGATTCCCTGCTCAACCTTCTCATTGATAAAATGAGACTTCAACTCAATGTGATTTGTCCTTCAGTGATGGAAGGGATTTTTGCTATGATTTATAGCAATTGAGTTATCGTATTGGATTCCGATCAGAGACTTCACTTCAACTCCTATATCATCAAGCTGTTTCTTCATCCACAATAACTGTGTACATGCTTGAGTGGCCACAATATACTCAGACTCCACGATGCTCAATGAAATGAATTCTTACTTCTTTCTTATCTAATAAATACACAATCCACTAATATATAAAGAACCTCCTAACATTGATTTCCTATCATCAGTTGAACTGGCCTAATCTACATCTGTATACCACAACAGCTATGGCTGAGATTTTTCATTACACATCAAAACAAAATCCACCATTCCTTTGATATACCAAAGTATGAATTTTTACTACAAGAATGTTTATTTCCTTGGGATTGCATTGATACTGCACTTCTTGTCATGTGGACAAAACAATATCAGGTCTCATCACTGTTAGGTACAGTAAACTCCCAATAATCTTCCTATCTTTTGTGATATTAGCTGTATTTCCATCATCATCTTTCGATAATTTTATCCAGGTAGCAACCCAAGTCTTCATATCCTTGGAATTTTCCATTCCAAATATTCTCAGAACTTCCTTGGAATATTTATATTGAGAAATTAAAGTATCATTCATTCTTTGTGACACCTGTAAACCAAGGAAAAATGTCATCTCTCCAATCATTGACATTTCAAACTCACTTTTCATGAATTTGGAAAATTGTCTGAACTAAGCTTCATCGACATAAACCAACACCATCATCCTTTGATTATTGTCATTGTTGAAATAGAGATTGTAATCAACTCCACCACACTAGAAACCAATCTTCTTCAAATACTAATCAATCCTTGAGTACCATGTTCTTGGTGCCTGTTTCAGCCCATATAATGCCTTCTTCATCCAAAAAATATTGTTCTCATCCTCATGAATGAGAAAACCATCTGGATGCTCAATATACACTTATTCCTTTAGAACCCCATTCAATAATTCATATTTGACATCCATCTGGAACACTTTGAACTTTCGTTGCACTACAATGGCTAGGACCAATCTGATTGTCTCCAGCCTTGCAACCGGTGAAAATGTCTCATCAACATCTATCCCCTCTATCGGAGAGTATCTTTTAAAAACTAGTCATGATTTGTTTTGAATAACAATGGAATCTTTATTCATCTTTTTTTGATAGACCCATTTATCCCTGATGGAATTCTTATATGATGGAATCAATACAATCTCCCAAATCATTTATTCTCATTTGAGACTTTGTAATGAGCCATGAACAAAACCTCCAAGCCTACTGAGTCAAACTAAGAGTAAGAAACAAGAGATAAATTTAATAACAAAATCAATGTCTGTTATGCTCAATTAATTCCACCTATCTCATGTAGCCATATAACATTAAATTCTTTCATGGAATTCATCTAAATTCATTTTTTAACCCTGTTAATTGATTCTAATCAGTTGAAATTCTGTATCACATCAAATCACTACTTTGCATCTTTTGATGACACTTCCCCTTGGATCGTATCTCCCATTGAACCTGAAATAATTGAACACCAGTTAATAGAATTTATACACATTGGAAGAGGGGATTTTATGGAATCCTTAAGAAGAGGATTGTGGTTGATCCAGATGGTTCAACCCATTGATTCTTTCTTGCAAAGAATCACACTCTTTCCTTTGTTTCTCTAACTACCTAGCTAACTTCAACTATTATATAAATATTACTATGCATTCTTTACCCACATTCCGAGTCTTCTTCTAATATTTAGGTTCTATGGGTTTGGCCTTCTTCGCAATTTGGGGTTTATACCCACTAGTAAAAATTTCATTCCATGAGGTTACACCTGAATACCATTTCTCATGATTCTTTCTAGGAGTGGGAATCTCTCCACTAGCCATATTCTCTTTATTATTCCTCCATTGTAGGGATCTTTCTATTTTCTTCACTTCCTACCATGTGGCATGACATGTGATTTTTTCATGACATTATTTATTAGTTTTTCTTTTTTCTATTTTTCAAGTCATATAACAACCCATACTTTACATACATTGTTATTACTTCAAAATTGAAGCACAATTATTACAACATATAACAAAACCATGAAATGAACGTATAGTTATAGTGTCTTTAGAAACTCGGAAACATAAACAACTAGTTCATAAATCATCTACACTTTCTCCCTTTTATTTTATCATATCTAGAGTCTCTTTTGGTATATATTACTTAATACCCTTCTTCTTGACCTGGGGAAAAGAAAACATACAAAAGGGTGAGCTCAAATTTTCAGTAAGGGTAAACAAAAGAAATATCAATCATATCATATTCATAAGAACATAACATTTTGAATATATTATCTTGGAAAAGAGATCATAATATAATGACATGGAATCAATCATAATAGTGAAATGTGATCCAAATAATCATAACTTAAGACATGAAACTTTGTGTCATACACACATAATCATAGAGAATAATTTCTTAGTAGTCAAGACTCATTTCCAAGACTATCCTAGCGGACAAAGTCTATTTCTGAACCGAGTTCACTCCTCATTTCAGTCCTGTATCACTGAACTAGATTAACCTGCCGTTCCAGCCATGTCTATCTCATGAGATATAAATCTTTACCCAATGCATTGGAGGGAGATATAGGTCTCACCCATCTCATAATTAAACCATTCTTATGTGTGCCACAAAATCATAAATCATATCATAACCCATGTAATACAAATGGGATTCTTAAACATCATGCCATCATAACATAATACATATGAGATAACAGGACATCATAAAATTAATTCCATCATAACATAATCAAACAAATTTAAAAATAGGGATATAAACAGAACCCTATATTATCTTAAATGGAAAATAATTTTGATAAAACACTTGAACTCCATTCTTGAGGAAAACATCCTTTATACTTCAAAAACATTTTCCTTTCTTAACATTTCATAAAATTTTAAACTAAAAGAAGTTAATTAAAAATAAACTTGAAAACTTTTAAAGGAAGATTCATGGAAATAATTTTCTAAAAATCCATTCATGCCGTATAAGTTAAATAAAAACATTCTTCTCGTACTTTGGTCGGAAAAGTCCAAAAAAAGCACCTCGTACTAAAAACGACAAAAGATTCCTTTCATATATTTTACTAAAAACTCACCAAAGGGTAAATTTAGATTTAAAAAATTGTAGGAGGATAGAAATAATATTACATATTGAGGAAGCACGGATGTGGATGATAAATATTCCCCAGTAAATTCTGAAGTATAAACAATCTCGTGTAAAAATGAGATTGTGAGATTTTCCCTTACCTTAGGTCCAATTTGCTTCGTAAGTGTCCAAAACACTTGTATAATGATTTAAATAATGTCATTTACTTATTCTAGAATCATACTCATTGTTATGATATCATATATGGTCATATTCTTAGCTTCTTATTAGTAATATTTTATTTCTACTTGTTATTCGGGTGTTTATTGCTTTTTGTTCTTATGTGTTTTTTGAATAAATTCTTATTCTTATTTTTAGGTTATAGACACCTCATTTCCAGAATGGTATTAGTGTAATATATATAATATTTATTCATTCAATTCATTTATATAATCATTATGTAAGGAAGATCATGTAGAACGAGTCACATCACATCGTGGAGACGGTAGGCCGTACGTACGCACAAGCAATGATATCATTCCCATGATCATGGAATTGTATTGGAGTGTATGTTTACTATTTCCAAATCAATATTACTTTACAATAATCATATATAGTTATTCTTTACACCATTATACCCATCCAAACAAGGTGTTCGTGGAAAACAGATTACACCACGACGTGGAGACGGTATTCCGTACGTACGCACGTGCGGTGATTTCATTTTCCGTAGGATGGATAGAAGCTGAAATAGGTTTGTTTCATATTTACAATAACATATCAGTATATTAGTGATACCGATGATATTACTTCATAATGAAACAACTAAATAAGAGGAATTAGAAGAAGAAATAAATTTGAAAGAATCGGTAACTGATATTACCTCTTCTTCGACACGCCTCTTTGAAACCTCCTCTTAGGGAACTAAAATTGGTCTTTTCAGAAGACCAGAACCTCTATAATATTACTAGGTAAGTGGAGAAGAGAAATTGGCAGGGGTTGGATGAAATTGAAGGCTCAAAGTTGTGTGAGGAGGAGAGGGAGGAGGTGCCCTTTTATAAGGGTGGAGAGGGGCACCTTAGGAAAAACTTAAAATATTATTTTATAATAAAGTCATATTCAGTTTTTAATAGCTCCAAATTAATTTATTTAGAATCTAAGGTGGGGATAGGTCGAAATAATTTCAACCAATGGGTTTTATACAAGTTTAGGTTACTATTTTAACCTTATCATTTAGATTTAACTCTAAGTTAAATAATTTAACTTTTACCATGTCTTCTTGTTTTCTTGCACTATATGGTAAACAAACTTACTATAACAAGACAAAATAACCCCAAGTGGTTCATTATTAATATATATAACCTTATCTAAGTCATTTTTCCCAACCTTAGATTTTTAAGAATAAAAAAACAATTAATAATATAATATTTGTTTTAAAAACTATTTTATGTCAATTTTGACACTATTTGGTAATTGATTTTTGTAAAAATTACAACATCACTATTAGTTCGAAAAAAGTTCATTGAATCAATACTAACATGTCATATTAACCTATAAAATTAGTGGAATTTGTAAAAAGTCTCAAATTACATTTATTTGGGTATTTATAACATCAATTATGTTAATATTTAATTAATAAGGTAATTACTGCATCATCATTGTGTCATACATAAATTAACTTATTTAATGTCTAAAAATTACAAATAAAATACCATTATGTAGGAAATATTTTCATCCTTCTAATTAATATTTATATTTTAATTTATCTTATTTATATCCCTATATTAAAATTTTTTAGTTATTAAATTTTGATTTTAACTATTTTAACTCTTCTTTAAATAAAATAATATTAAATGTCCTAATCTAATACAAGTGGACCTAAATGGTCATATTTTATTCCTAAGTTTGTTTCTGGTCGAATTAAACTTATCCAATAGAATTAGGATATGTGTTAGGGTAATAATAATACCATATTTACCCTTTATTACCCTATTTACATTTAACCATGGTAAATAAAAGTAAAAAGTTACTATTCACCAAAAATTATTTTTATCTTATTAAACCACATTTTAATCCTTGATACTAACCGTGTCTCTCGGATTTTTGAAATTCCACTTACGAATCGGTAAAATTATGTTTTATGTAAATTTTCAAAAAGCTCCTAGGAGGTAGGTAAAAGATGGTGAAAAGTTCAATAAAATTTTTATATATCTAAAATTATTATAAAATAACTCCAATGAATTACATTGAACTTATATAGGTATTATGTATCAATTTTTACCTAAAATAAATTTAA
Source organism: Viscum album (assembly GCA_963277665.1). Lineage (NCBI taxonomy): Eukaryota > Viridiplantae > Streptophyta > Magnoliopsida > Santalales > Viscaceae > Viscum > Viscum album. Next base: position 1,181,287,263 of record OY728158.1, read on the forward strand.
ATAAAATAAATAATTATTTAAATAAAAAGTCGGTTTTTAAATAGTAACATAGTGTTTTCACTATTCATCAAAAATTGAAAGTTTTCAGAAAAATACAAAAAATTCACCCTAGGATAATTTTGATATTACGATTCCAAAAATGAAGTCCATTTTGAAAGATAAAATTTATAAAATTTCAAAAATTGGGTATTAATATTCATAACAGCTAGTTTATATAATATTTTAATAACATATTGTTGTTTAGTGAAACTCGGTATTGCGTACACCGCAAACTATCGAGGAAGGTTTCTCTTGCATGTAACGCATGCCAAGACAGTGTTGTGTGTAGTGAAATATTATTTTATATAACATAATACATAAAAACAAAATATTTCTCATAAAATCTTGGGTGTTACATTCTACCCCCCTTAAAATTAATTTCTCCCTTGAAATTAGTCACTTTGTAACAAACAGATGAGGATACCTCTCCCTCATCATATCCTCAAGTTCCCATGTAACTTCTTCTAATTGGTGGTTCCTCCATTAAACTATCACCAAGCGAGTGGTCTTGTTCTGTAGGACCTTTTCACCACGATCCAGAATCTCTATCGGCTGTTCTTCATAAGAAAGGTCTTTCTCCAGCGGTACAACTTATGTGAAGGATCAGGTATGTCCTTTCTCAGGAGAGATACATGGAACACATCATGAGCTTGAGAGAGATTCGGTGGAAGTGCTAATTGGTAAGCAACCTTCCCAACACGATCTAGTACTTCAAAAGGACCAATATACTGAGGGCTTAACTTTCCCTTCTTTCCAAATCTCATTACTCTCTTCCAAGGAGAAATTCGTAAGAACACTTTATCACCCACTTCAAACTCTAGTTCATTTCTTCGGTTTTCAGCATAAATTTTTTTTTCGACTCTGAGCTGCTCTTATGTGTTGTTGAATAGATCAGACCTTTTCTGCCATCTCATCAACAAGATCAGGTCCTAATAGCTTTCTTTCCCCAACTTCATCCCAGCAAGTTGGAGTTCTGCATTTCTTTCCATAGAGATCTTCATAAGGAGTCATCTGAATACTGGAGTGAAAACTGTTATTATAAGAAAATTCCACCAAAGGTAGGTGTTGATCCCAACCACCTTTGAAATCCATAGAGCAAGCTCTTAACATATCTTCTAGAGTTTGAATTGTTCTCTCAGACTGACTGTCTGCCTGAGGATGATAAGCAATGCTGAAACTTAACTCTGTATCTAGAGTATGCTGAAGACTTCACCAAAAATTTGAGGTAAACCTCGGATCCCGATTAGATATAATGGAAAGTGGTACTCCATGCAATCTTACCACTTCCTTCACATATATCCTGGAAAGCTAATTCAGAGAGAAATCTTCTCTAATAGCAATGAAGTGTGCCGACTTCGTAAGATGATCAACTATAACCCAGATATCATTATTTCCTTTGGATGTTTTTGGAAGTCTAGTGACAAAGTCCATAGTGATGTTTTCCCATTTCCATTCTGGTATGGGTAATGGTTGTAACATCCCCTTAGACTTCTGTCTCTCAGCTTTAACTTGCGGAAAAACTAAGCATCGAGAGACATATTCAGCTACATCTCTTTTCATGCCATCCCACCAGAAGTACTCTTTCAGGTACCTATACATCTTCGTGCTTCTAGGATTAATAGAGAATGAATAACTATGAGCCTCATCCAGTAGCTCCTTCTTTAATTCTGGTATGGGAGGAACAAAAACCCGATTCCTAAACCTTATTATCCCATCACAATCAAGGTTGAATTCAGGAACATTTCTCACCTTCTTTTGTAACTCTACATCTTCTTTCTATGCCTCTTTAATCTTCGCATGTATAGATGGTTGAACATTCATTTGAGGAAGATAAGATTTTTCCCCTTCCATTATAATTCCAAGATCCATCCTTTGTAAATCCATAAATATTGGATCTTTTGTGATCCTCATCATGGATAAGCTAGCATGGTCTTGTCGACTTAATGCATCTGCCACCTTGTTTGCTTTCTTAGGGTGGTAATGAATTGAGTAGTCGTAATCCTTAATCAGCTCCAACCATCTTCTTTGACGCATATTCAGCTCCTTTTGTGTGAAAATATACTTTAAACTTTTATGATCAGTATAAATATCACACCTTTCACTATAAAGATAATGCCTCCAAATTTTTAATGCAAAGATTACCGTAGCTAACTCCAAATCATGAGTTGGGTAATTTTTCTCATGGATTTTAAACAGTCGTGAGGCATAAGCTATCACCATATCATTTTGCATGAGAACACACCCTATACCCTTCTTGGATTCATCACTATAGATCACAAACCTTTCTCCACTACAAGGCAGTGTGAGCACATGTGCCCTGGATAACCTTCTTTTTAACTCCTTGAAATTATCTTCACACTCCTCTATCCAAATGAAATTAACTCCTTTTCGAGTCATCCTGGTGAGTGGATTAGATAATCATGAAAAATCTTTCACAAAATGTTGATAATATCCATCCAAACCAAGAAAAATTCAGATCTCAGTTACTGTTGTTGGTCTCGACCATCTTTCGATAACCTCTGTTTCTGCTAGATCCACAGATATCCACTCTTTTTAGATTATATGACCCAAAAATGAAACTTCTTGAATCCAAAATTCACACTTGGTAAATTTGGCATAAAGCTTCTCCTTTCTTAGGGTCTTAAATACAATTCTCAAGTGATCTTCATGTTCTTCCTTACTATTTGAATAGACTAGAATATCGTCTATAAAGACTACCACAAACTGATCAATATAGTCTCTAAAGACTCTATTCATTAGATCCATGAAGATAACATGGGAATTAGTAAGACCAAATGGCATCACTATAAATTCATAGTGTCCATAACTTGTAAAGAAAGTCATCTTTGGTATATCCTCCCTTTTGACCCTTAATTGATGATACCCTAAACGAAGATCAATCTTGGAAAAGTATTGAGTTCTGCGTAGTTGGTCAAATAAGTAATCAATACATGGGAGAGGATATTTGTTCTTGATAGTGATCTTGTTAAGTTATCGATAATCAATGCAGAGTCTCATTGATCCATATTTCTTCTTAACAAACAGAACAGGTGCTCCCCAAGGTGACGCACTAGGGCGTATGAACCCCTTATCAATATTCTCTTAGAGTTGCGTCTTCAATTCCTACAACTCATTTGGGTCCATTATATAAGGTGTCTTTGAAATAGGAAAATCACCCGGTACGAGTTCTATTGAAAACTCAAATTCACAATTTGGTGGAAGAACTGGAAATTACTCCAGAAAGACATCATCAAAATCCTATACAATGGGAATATTCTTAATCATGAGTTTCTCACCAACCATTTGAGAAGAATTACCTTCATTTATTGGAATCAAGACCCATAAGATGGAAGAAATTTCCACTGGAAGGTTATGTTCATCCTTGCATCGATAGACGATCATAGATTGATCAGGAATATGAAACGTGACTTCCCTTATTTGGAAATCGATATGAGATCCATATATGGAAAGCCAATCCATGCCAAGAATCACATCAAATTCCACTATAGGAAGGATCACATGATTTTCAGGAAGCACTTTCCCACAAACTTTAATTGGAGAAGAATTGTAAACTTTTGATGCAACTGTTGTACCATTAGGGATTGTAACAGCTAACTCAACATCTAATTGTTGAGGTCATATGGTGATACCCTTAGAAAATTATTCATAAATAAAATAGTGGGTGGATCCAGAATCAAATAAAACATTTTCTACTTTAGAGTGGATGGTAAGTGTACCTTTCACCACTTCGTTATCATACTCCACATCACTGATAGAAATTTCATGTGACTTTCCTTTGTCTTTAGCCTTAAGAGTTTGTTGACATCTATCATCATCAACAACCCTTTGATTAGGGAATTGATTAGCATAATGCCCCATTTCCTTTCACTTGTAACATTGAAGTGTAGGAGGTTCACTCTGTGTAGCCTTTTCTTTGTTCGCATCACAAGACATCTTCTTCCCATCATTGCGGCATTCAAATGCCCGATGACCTTCTTTTCCACATTTGAAACATTTACTTGTCCCTTTAAGACAACTCCCTCCATGTTTCATTCCTCACTTTGAGAATAAGGGGAAAATCATCTTCTTTTCAGTGTGCTCTTTAGATTTTCCTTTGAATTCCATTTTCCTCTTCCTATCAAATGCATATGACTGATGGGTTACTCCAATATCCATCTCAACCTTGAGATCACATTGAACGATTTCCTCGTAGCTATTGAAGTCCCTTATGGATAACTCCATTTGAAGACTTGGTTTTAAGCCACTCAAGAATCGATCGATCTTACTCTCAGGTTGGATAATAATTCCAGAAGCATACCTCGCAAGTCTTGTAAAATTTTCTTCGTAGGTACCAACATATTCATCATCCTTTTCCTTTAGTTCAAGAAAATCCTTCTCCATCATTGTTTGAAGAATATGAGGGAAGTACTTATTGAAAAATAAGTTCTTGAACTCTTCCCATTCCATGGACTTAATTTCATCTCTTGGCCTCATATTCTTGATAAGATTCCACCATTGGTCAGCTTCACCTTCCAAACAATATACTGCAAAGATGAATTTATCATGTTCAGAACATTAAAGAACCGAAAATATCTTTTTAGTGGTACCGATCCATTGTTCAACCACTAATGGATCAGTAGATCCACTGAATGAGGGTGGACGCAGTCTCATAAAGGATTCAACCGAATTTTTCTCCTTCCTTTGCTCGTTTGGAAGTCCTGCATGATTCATAGCTTAATAAATTTTTGTGAGCATGGCTACAAGATTTTCATTCCAGCTCCCATAACGTTTGGTTGCTCAGGGGGACAATCATTGCATTTCTCGTCGCATATAGCATTAACACGGTTCCTTCGGGTTCCATCCATTGAATAAAACCAATAAGAATAGTGTGAGAAACACTAATCATAATAGTAAAACCACATAGTCACGAATAAAATTTCACGCTTTAGGTCTTATCATAGGTTATTCGTGACCATTTCTAAAACTCTAATATTTTTTCCTATGCTTAGACATATCCTTAGGGTTCTTACTAAGGCTTTCACATCCTAGTTTCCAAAGGTTGACTACACCTTTCCTCTGATACCAACTATAATGACCCATACTTTACATACATTGTTATTACTTCAAAATTGAAGCACACTTATTTCAACATATAAAAAAACCATGAAAGGACCGTATAGGTATAGTGTCTTTAGAAACCGGGAAACATAAACAACTGGTTCATAAATCATCTACACCGTGTCCCTTTTATTTTATCATATCTAGAGTCCCTTTTGTCATATCTTACTTAATACCATTCTTCCTGACCTGGGGAAAAGAAAACATACAAAAGGGTGAGCTCAAATGCTCAGTAAGGGTAAACAAAAGAAATATCAGTCATATCATATTGATAAGAACATAACATTTTGAAAATATTATCCTTCAAAAGAGATCATAATATCATGACATGGAATCAATCATAATAGTGAAATTTAATCCAAATAATCATAACTTAAAACATGAAAATTTGTGGCATACACACATAATCATAGAGAATAATTTCTTAGTAGTCAAGACTCATTTCCAATACTATCCTAGCGGAAAAAGTCCATTTCTGAACCGAGTTCACTCCTCGTTTCAGTCCTGTATCACTGAACCAGATTAACCTGCCATTCCAGCCATGTCTATCTCATGAGATATAAATCTTTACCCAATGCATTGGAGGGAGATATAGGTCCCACCCATCTTAGAATGAAACAATTTTTATGTGTGTCACAAAATCATAAATCATAGAATAACCCATGTAATAAAAATGGGATTCTTAAACATCATGCCATCATAACATAATCCATATAAGATAAAAGGAAATCATAAAATTAATTCCATCATAACATAATCAAATCAATGTAAAAATAGGGATAGAAATAGAACCCTATATTATCTTATATGGAAAATAATTTTGATAAAACACTTGAACTCCATTATTGAGGAAAATATCCTTTCTACTTCAAAAACATTTTTATTTTCTTAACATGTCATAAAATTTTAAACAAAAAGAAGTTAATTAAAAATAAAATTGAAAACTTGTAAAGGAAGCTTCATGGAAATAATGTTCTAAAAATCCATTCATTCCATATAAGTTAAAGAAAAACATTCTTCTCGTACTTTGGCTGGAAAAGTCAAAAAACAATTGCCTCGTACTAAAAACGACCAAAGATTACTTTCATATATTTTAATAAAAACCCACTGAAGGGTAAAATTGGATTCAAACTATAAGGCCCCAGCCTTAATCCTTACTTAATCTTGAGTTAATACAAGATTACACATTGAGGATCTTTTCAGGTTTAGAGTTTTAGAGAATTAGATCATAAAACTTGCATTACATTCCACATTTAAACAAAGTGGTTACATAAAAGACAGGATTCATTCTTCCCATCAACAGAAACATATTTAAAATAAAACTTGGATTCTTTCTTGACACATCCTTGACGCTATCATCACATCACGTACCTTTACCTTGACCTGTGAAAACATTTTAAAAACTTGGGATGAGCATAAAAAGCTCAGTAAGGGATATAAAAATATGGAAAGGAAACATGAGTTCATATATACATAAGAATGAAATCATACTTTACCCATAAAACTTAGGCACTTTAACATACCTCATCAAACCATGAATAAATCATAGAAATCATAAGACATAAAGGTAACTTGAGGCATTCATAACATTATTACGTAGGGAGTAACCCTCTTGGTTACGTTTGGAATACCCATCACAGTATATTCCATAAATCTCTTCGGAGAAACCTTAACGTTTCACTCCTTCACGTTACCCAATGCATTGGAGAGCTATATCGGGCTCACCCGCCCTTAGTTTATAACGGAACCACCCGTTTTCATAATAATTCCCAAGAACCTAAACATAATCATATCACATAAAACATGCATAAAGGAAACATAACATTCCCACCTTTCAATCACAATATATCAATACAACACATTGATATAAAAACATTATGAAAACAATTTTCGATACCAAAATAAAAGAAAAGTAAAACATGGTATTTATTTTTCTTTTAAAAAGAAGGTATGTCTTGTAGAGGAATCCGAAACTCAAATAACTGTCACGACGGCAGAGAAGTCGTTGTCACCGCATACATACGACAAAAACATTCCCTTTTTTCATTTAGTAAACACTTCGTATAAAAAAGATTCCTTTTGAATAAATGTAAAAGTAAAAGGGGTTTATACACCGTATAAAAGAAAGTTGTGTATAAAACAAAATATGCCTCAATGAAAGGAGATTGAGACGAAGTCCCATACAAAGACGGTATCCTTGGTTCAAGGATAAATCAATTACATAATTATGTGTGACAAAAAAATACACCAAATATAAGTGGATATTAAGTGTAAAATAATCAAAGGTCATTCACACATATTCAAAGGATGACATATTCAATAACTACATGTTGAACCCAAAGAAATCGAAATTGGGTTAAGAAGTTCCCTTGATAGCCTAACGACGTCACATCAAAAAGAGTTGATGAGAGATTAAAAAAAGGGTATCTCAATCACTTGGACATAAAATTTACATCAATAAGGATATGTGAAAAAATATTCCAACATAACAATATGTAAATTAAAAGACCCAACAAAAGAAGTCTTTTAAAAAGAGGAAGGTGAAAGGTTCCCTTACCGACATGGGTATCTTTTGAAACATACACCTCGTGAAAGAAGGACAATACAACATTGATGTAAATACTCATAAAATAAAGTATATTACACAATCAGTAAAATAATGGGCAGTACATACACCACTAAAAGGAAATTGTGGCAAATGTAGCATAAATCTCACGGGAATAAAAGTGAGATGAAAAATCCCTTACGAAAACTCGGCAGCCTAACAGCGCCACATAAAACTTCCAAAATGGATTGATGAGAGAGAATAAGGTCTCTCATAACATGAACATAAGAATTATAGTAAGATTAATATAAAATAACATCCCAATAATAAGAAAGATGAGCTTTAAAAGGAATGACATAAAAGAGTGTACTTAAAAAGAAAGAGTGGAGTAGGATCCCTTACCTCGGGTCCGACTTGAATCGATCGTTCTTTAATGTCCTGAATAATAAAGTTGAGTTAATCTATACTTTCTTAAGAACCTTTTTCATGTTCATTATTCCTTTTATACCATGTTATGAACATCATGTAATCATTTGTGTTAATAATGTTCATTTTGTCGGTATTTGGTTCTTAAGTCAAAAATAGACTTCTTACACTTACATGTTGTTAATTTGGTCAAAGGTTCATTATATCCAGAATGATATTAATGATTTGGATAACATATATATCATATATATTCATCATATACATGTATTTATAATATTACATCACATTTAGGGGTAAGAAATGAAATGCACCGTTCATGGAGACGGTAAGCCGTACGTACACATGAACGCTCCTTCCATTTCTATTTTGTATTTTCTAGAATGGAATCATAATGATATGAAAGTATATTATAATTACAGTATAATAACATATATAATATCATTAACTTTATCCTTTACACATCCCACATATGGTATTAACGAATCAAATCACTTTCAGGGGGCGGTAGTCCGCACTTCCTAAAATGAAGATATCGTGTTTACCCATAATGAAAACAATAATGGTATGCCATAAATGAAAAATAAAGAATCTTAAGGAAAGAATAAACATATTATATATCATATATAAAAATAGTGACATCATAATGTCCACCTTTGAAGGTGTTAAATGAGTATTGAACAATCATCGTTTCGGGAGGCATAATTTCGCCATCCACGGAAACCGTATGTTCTTTAACCATTTGATGTAGTTGTGTGAGAGTGTAGCTCGAATAAATCTTATAACAACATCCTAGTATATTGAAGATACTGGTGTTGTTACAAAAGAAGTAAATAAAAAGAGTTTAGGGGGTTGGAGAAGTAAAATAAAACGAATGAACATGAGAGAATGAATTACCTTTAAAAGTGTAACTCCTTTTTATTTGAGCCTAAAGGCTTCCTTTGAAATGATTCTGCCCAAAGGCAATCCTCTAGGATGAGGAGAGGGATTTGGAGAGAGTAAATGGGCAGTGGATGGCCGAGCAAAAGGCTTGAGGAGTGTGTGAAATGAGGTAGAGGTGGGGGCCTTTTATAAGAGGAGAGGAGGGGCACTTTTGGAAATCATGAAACTATTATTTTATTTTCAAACGTGTTTCTAATTTCTAAGGTCCCACATTGATATATTTCGAATATAATTTTCTAAGGCTTCGAAATATTCCCATCCAATAGTTTTTGGACAAGTGTAGGTCTTAGATTTTATATTATCGTTTCATTTTATTTAAACTGTTCATTAATGAGGTCATCGTTGCATCATCACGATGTCATAATTAAATTAATTTATTTAATGTCTAAAAATTATAAAAAAAATATCCTGATGTAGGAAATCTTTTTATCTTTCCAAATAGAATTTATATACAAAATTATGATTAGTATAACCCCTTCTAAATTTTTTTTTAGTAAAACAATTTATGTTAGTGTCATTTTCACCTTTATTTAAAAAAAGGCATTAAAGTCATTATCTCACCCAAGAGGCTCCATAGGGTCCCCTAAAACGACCCATGGGTTTTCGTGGTCGGCCATGACTCATCCAATAGGGTTAGGACAAGTTTCATGGTGTTTTCACATTTTTATAATATCATTTTTACCTTAAATTACACTAATTACCTCTAATCGCGATTAATGAAAAAAAAGTTACTATTCACCAAAAAATTATTTTCATCCCATTGAACCACATTTTACATACTAATGACAACCATGTATGTAGGATTTTCAAAATTCAATACACATTAGTGGTAAACTTTCATTTAAACGGAAAAATCAGTTTTTTATAAGTACCACTTAGTGGTTTCACTATTCATCAAAAATTGAAGTTTTTCAGAAAAATCCCAAAAATTCACCCTAAGCTATATTTGATATTCTGAATTCAAAAATGAAGTCTATTTTACAAAATTCAAATCATATAAGTCACATTAATTAATTTAATAATTAATTTCCGCTGTCAGAGCAAATAGCGTGTTTTTATGAAACAATAAGTATCAAAAGATTGACACTAGTTTAAGTCTGATTTCAAAGTGAAATTAATTACAACGACCACTATTGGATTTAATGGTAAAAATATATTCCAATTTCAATTTAAAACCAATTCAAAAGATAATCTAATCATATAAATAAATTAGATTAAAAGAGGTTTTTAATTAACATACAACATTTTACACTATTCATTAAAAAAATGAACTTTATCGTAAAGATACCAAAAATTTACATAAAGTAATGTTTGATGTCCCGTTTCTAAAGAAGAGTTTTATTTGGTCCAATAGAATTTATAAGAGTTAAAAAAACTATATTTAATGACGGTTCGCCATCAAAAGGCGATAAGTGAACCTTTAGTGAAAACTAGGGCATATACGCCTAAAATTGAATTCTTTCCGTATTTTAATCCTTTATCTTTTATTGGATAAATGTAAAAACATTTAAAAACATATATAATCATATTTTAGTTATTTCTATCCATTCCCGCCAATACAATAGATACATGTTAACGACCATTTAAAATAATATTATTTTATTATTAGAGTGCAACGTAAGATTCCCAAGAAACTCGTTGTTGCGTGTTGGGTACACCATCGAGCATAGCATCCCCTTTAAAGTCATATTAATATTTTATTCACAAATATGGATAAATATGAAAATGTCATATTCTTTATTTACCTGGGGTGTTACATCCTTCCCCCCTTTTGGGAATTGCGTCCTCGCAATTTTAAAATTGGGCTTGGCAACATCCTTGAAAGTCCCACATCAGAAAAAGAGTCGGTAAAACAATCACTTTAAAATAAAGAATGATAATTACAAAGGTCACCTGAGTTAACCCATAATAGGATTCCGTGTAGGAAAACATGGACATGGAAGAAAAAGCAAAGGGTCATGTTCTGATGGAGAGTGATAGAAAACATATTTAGGAGAAAGTTAACCATGAGAAACTCACAAACTTGTGATGGGTTAAACGGTATTCGATTCCCCAGTAGGAAAAGTTAATAGTCAACATTTTTGTTTTAAGTTAATTTTTATTGATGAATTTATTCATAAGGAAACATAATCACTTATCTTGTTCACTTTCAACTTTTACTTGATTCCTTAATCAAACTCATATTTGTTTTCCAAAAGACGAGTATTTAGGGAGACTTGTTCGCATTAAGAGTACTATAATCAAATTCTAGAGAATCACCTAATCCACAATAGAGAACTATATACTTACCATGTCTTTAGACTCTAACCAAAACCAAAACAAAAAAGGTTAGTACATGATCAGATAATCCAGAAAAGGATAACCCTTTATAAAAAGAAAATCTATTCTTAATCTCCAAAATTTGTCCAACAAAACCCAAAGTTCAACGAAGACCATTCGATAAACAATTTGTCCATAAAATTCTTCAAAGTAAACCAAACTAAGATTGAAACCCAAATATTTGAGGGATTTAGTCACATAGTCTTCCAAGTTAAATCGTAACATTTATCTCCAAACAACATAAGTTTCTCCTAAAGTCTCGTATTGAAAAGTACTTAACCTAATCACATATCCTCCATGATAGGTTAATCATTTTCATAAATAACCCAAAATCAACTTACTCTTAATTCATAAAATCATATAACTAAAAAAAATCAGTCAAACTAACCAGGGACTTCATGTAGTCCAGTAGTAGGCGATAAATACCAGTCGCACTTTGGTTGTGGGTTCGATTCCCAAAGATTTGTCCGACGCGACGGGTTGTCACACGGTCTGCGTGTTGTCCTTTTTCCAAAACTATATAATTCTTAAAACATCCCCCAAAACGAGATAAAATCTTCAAAAATGATCATAACATATTTTAACCACAATTTTATCTCATTCCTTTCATTTTCCATCATATCATAGAGTAACCCCTAATTACCTAAAAAGTAAGGATCATATAAACCCTAATGGTTACCTTAATAATTATTACATGAATTTCCACATCGAGTTTTCCATCTCGTACATGATGTATTAGAGAACTCACCGAGGTTGAAGTGGTTGATCATGACTCCTTGATAGTTGGTTTAGAACAACCATGAGATTCCTCATTGAATCCACCATCTCATCTAGTCTCTTAATCAGAGAACCACCACCGTTTCCTTCAAACCCATTGTCACTTTGGTTCCTGCTAGATCCATCCATTCACTAAAAACAGAAATGTCAGTGTGAGTATATCAACAAAACCATCATGTACTAATGAGGAAGGTAAACAATAAGATATACTTACTCATTCACTTTATTTAAAACTAGGACTCTTTCTGAAATCCTAACCATTATGGTAATGTCACTTATGCTTAAAGAATACCCTAACCTCTAAAGTTATCTAAACCGACCTCTGATACCAACTATAAGGCCCCATCCTTAAACCTTACTTAATCTTGAGTTAATACAAGATTACACATTGAGAATCTTTTCAGGTTTAGAGTTTTAGAGAATTAGATCATAAAACTTGCATTACATTCCACATTTAAACAAAGTGGTTACATAAAAGACAGGATTCATTCTTCCCATAAACAGAAACATATTTAAAATAAAACTTGGATTCTTTCTTGACACATCCTTGACACTATCATCACATCACGTACCTTTCCCTTGACCTGTGAAAAACATTTTAAAAACTTGGGATGAGCATAAAAAGCTTAGTAAGGGATATAAAAATATGGAAAGGAAACATGAGTTCATATATACATAAGAATGAAATCATACTTTACCCATAAAACTTAGGCACTTTAACATACCTCATCAAACCATGAATAAATCATAGAAATCATAAGACATAAAGGTAACTTGAGGCATTCATAACATTTTTACGTAGGGAGTAACCCTCTTGGTTACGTTTGGAATACCCATCACAGTATATTCCATAAATCTCTTCGGAGAAACCTTAACGTTTCACTCCTTCGCATTACCCAATGCATTGGAGATCTATATCAGGCTCACCCGCCCTTAGTTTATCACAGAACCACCCGTTTTCATAATAATGCCCAAAAACCTCAACATAATCATATCACATAAAACATGCATAAAGGAAACATAACATTCCCACCTTTAAATCACAAGATATCAATACAACACATTGATATAAAAACATTATGAAAACCATTTTCTATACCAAAATAAAAGAAAAGTAAAACATGGTATTTATTTTTCTTTTAAAAAGAAGGTATGACTTGTAGAGGAAGCCGAAACTCAAATAACGGTCACGATGGCGGAGAAGTCGTTGTCGCCGCATACATACGACAAAAACATTACCTTTTGTCGTTTAGTAAACACTTCGTATAAAAATATTCCTTTTGAATAAACATAAAAGTCAAAGGGGTTTATACACCGTATAAAATAAAGTTGTGTATAAAACAAAATATGCCTCAATGAAAGGAGATTGAGACGAAGTGCCATACAAAGACGGTATCCTTAGTTCAAGGATAAATCAATTACATAATTATGTGTGACAAACGAATACACAAAATATAAGTGGATATTAAGTGTAAAATAATCAAAGGTCATTCACACATATTCAAAGGATGACATATTCAATAACTACATGTTGAACCCAAAGAAATCGAAATTGGGTTAAGAAGTTCCCTTGACAGCCTAACGGCGTCACATCAAAAAGAGTTGATGAGAGATAAAAAAGGGTATCTCAATCACTTGGACATAAAATTTACATCAATAAGGATATGTGAAAACATATTACAACATAACAATATGTAAATTAAAAGACCCAACAAAAGAAGTCTTTTAAAAAGAGGAAGGTGAAAGGTTCCCTTACCGAAATGGGTATCTTTCGAAACATACACCTCGTGAAAGAAGGACAATACAACATTGATGTAAATACTCATAAAAGAAAGTATATTACACAATGAGTAAAATAATGGGCAGTACATACACCACTAAATGGAAATTGTGGCAAATGTAGCATAAATATCACGGGAATAAAAGTGAGATGAAAAATCCCTTACGAAAACTCGGCAGCCTAACGGCGCCACATAAAACTTCCAAAATGGATTGATGAGAGAGAATAAGGTCTCTTATCACATGAGCATAAGAATTAAAGTAAGATTAATATAAAATAACATCCTAATAACAAGAAATATGAGCTTTAAAAGGAATGACATAAAAGAGTGTACTTAAAAAGAAAGAGTGGGGTAGGATCCCTTACCTCGGGTCCGACTTGACTCGATCATTCTTTAACGTCCTGAATAATAAAGTTGAGTTAATCTCTACTTTCTTAAGAACCTTTTTCAAGTTCATTATTCCTTTTATACCATGTTATGAACATCATGTAATCATTTAAGTTAATAATGTTCATTTTGTCGGTATTTGGTTCTTAAGTCAAAAATAGACTTCTTACACTTACATGTTGTTAATTTGGTCAAAGGTTCATTATATCCAGAATGATATTAATGATCTGGATAACATATATATCATATATATTCATCATATACATGTATTTATAATATTACATCACATTTAGGGGTAATAAATGAAATGCACCGTTCATGGAGACGGTAAGCCGTACGTACGCATGAACGCTACTTCCATTTCTATTTCATATTTTCTAGAATGGAATCATAATGATATAAGAGTATATTATAATTCCAGTATAATAACATATATAATATCATTAACTTTATCCTTTACACATCCCACATATGGTATTAACGAATCAAATCACTTTCAGGGGGCGGTAGTCCGCACTTCCTAAAATGAAGATATCGTGTTTACCCATAATGGAAACAATAATGGTATGCCATAAATGAAAAATACAGAAGATTAAGGAAATAATAAACATATTATATATCATGTATAAAAATAGTGACATCATAATGGCCACCTTTGAAGGTGTTAAATGAGTATTGAACAATCATCGTTTCGGGAGGCAGAATTTCGCCATCCACGGAAACCGTATGTTCTTTAACCATTTGATGTAGTTGTGTGAGAGTGTAGCTCGAATAAATCTTATAAAAACATCCTAGTATATTGAAGATACTGGTGTTGTTACAAAAGAAGTAAATAAAAAGAGTTTAGGGGGTTGGAGAAGCAAAATAAAACAAATGAACATGAGAGAATGAATTACTTTTAAAAGTGTAACTCCTTTTGATTTGAGCCTAAAGGCTTCCTTTGAAAGGATTATGCCCAAAGGGAATCCTCTAGGATGAGGAGAGGGATGTGGATAGAGTAAATGGGCAAGGGATGGCCGATCCAAAGGCTTGAGGAGTGTGTGAAATGAGGTAGAGGTGGGGTCCTTTTATAAGAGGAGAGGAGGGGCACTTTTGGAAATCATGAAACTATTATTTTATTTTCAAAAGTTTTTAGAATTTATAAGGTCCCACATTGATATATTTCGAAGATAAGATTCTAAGGCTTCTAAATATTCCCATCCAATAGTTTTTGGACAAGTGTAGGTCTTAGAGTTTATATTATCGTTTCATTTTATTTAAACTGTTCATTAATGAGGTCATCGTTGCATCATCACGATGTCATAAATAAATTAATTTATTTAATGTCTAAAAATTATAAAACAATTGTCCTGATTTAGGAAATCTTGTTATATTTCCAAAGAGTATTTATAGACAATATTATTATTAGTACAACCCCTTCTAAAAATTGTTTTAGTAAAACAATTTATGTTAGTGTCATTTTCACCTTTATTTTAAAAAAAGGCATTAAAGTCATTATCTCACCCAAGAGGATCCATAGGGTCCCCTAAATCGACCCATGGGTTGTCTTGGTAAGCCATGACTCATCCAATAGGGGTAGGACAAGTGTCATGGTGTTTTCACATTTTTATAATATCATTTTTACCTTAAATTACACTAATTACCTCTAATCGCGATTAATGAAAAAATGTTACTATTCACCAAAAATTATTTTCATCCCACTGAACCACATTTTACATACTAATGACAACCATGTATGTCGGATTTTCAAAATTCAATACACATTAGTGGTAAACTTTCATTTAAACGGAAAAATCAGTTTTTTATAAGTACCACTTAGTGGTTTCACTATTCATCAAAAATTGAAGTTTTTCAGATTAATCCCAAAATTTCACCCTAAGCTATATTTGATATTCTGAATTCAAAAATGAAGTCTATTTTACAAAATTCAAATCATATAAGTCACATTAATTTATTTAATAATTAATTCCTGCCGTCAGAGCAAATAATGTGTTTTTATGAAACAATAAGTATCAAAAGATTGACACTAGTTTAAATCTGAATTCAAAGTGAAATTAATTCCAACGACCACTATTAGATTTAATGGTAAAAATATATTCCAATTTCACTTTAAAACCAATTCAAAAGATAATCTAATCATATAAATAAATTATATTAAAAGAGGTTTTGAATTAACATACAACATTTTACACTATTCATTAAAAAAATGAACTTTATCGTAAAGATACCAAAAATTTACACAAAGTAAAGTTTGATGTCCCGATTATAAAGAAGAGTTTTATTTGGTCCAATAGAATGTATAATAGTGAAAAAAACTATATTTAATGATGGTTCGCCATTAAAAGGCGATAAGTGAACCTTTAGTGAAAACTAGGGCATATACGCCTAAAATTGAATTCTTTCCGTATTTTAAGCCTTTATCTTTTATTGGATAGATGTAAAAACATTTAAAAACATATATAATCATATTTTAGTTATTTCTATCCATTACCGCCAATACAACGGCTACATGTTAACTGCCATTTAAAATAATATTATTTTATTATTAGAGTGCAACGTAAGATTCTCAAGAAACTCGTTGCGTGTTGGGTACGCCATCGAGCATAGCGTCCCCTTTAAAGTCATATTAATATTTTATTCACAAATATGGATAAATATGAAAATGTCATATTCTTTATTTACCTGGGGTGTTACATAAACAATTGTAGGAGGATATAAATAATATTATATATTGAGGAAACATGGATTTGGATGATAAATATTCCCCAGTAAATTCTAAAGTATAAACAATCTTAGATAAAAATGAGATTGCGAGATTTTCCCTTACCTTAGGTCCAATTTGCTTCATAAGTGTCCGAAACCCCTGTATAATGATTTAAATAATGTCATTGACATATTCCAAAATCATACTCATTGTTATTATATCATATATGCTCATATTCTTATCTTCTTATTAGTAATATTTCATTGCTACTTGTTATTCAGGTGTTTATTGCTTTTTGTTCTTATGCGTGTTTTGAATAAATTATTATTCTTCTTTTTAGGTTATAGACACCACATTTAAAGAATTTTATTAGTGTGATATATATAATATTTATTCATTGAATTCATTTATATAATCATTATGTAATGAAGATCATGTAGAACGAGTCGCGTCACATCATGGAGACGGTAGGCCGTACGTACGCACGAGCGATGATATCGTTCCCATGATCATGGAATTGTATTGGAGTGTATGTATACTATTTCAGAATCAATATAAATTTACAATAACAATATATAGTTATTATTTACACCATTATACCCATCTAAGTAAGGTGGTGATGGAAAAAAGATTACACCACAGCGTGGAGACGGTATTCCGTACGTACGCACGCGTGGTGATTTCATTTTCCGTAGGATGTATAGAAGGTGAAATAGGGTTGTTTCATATTTATAATAACATATAATTATATGAGTGATAATTATGTTATTACTTCATAATGAAACAACTAAATAAGAGGAAGTAGAAGAAGAAATAAATTTGAAAGAATCAGTAACGGATATTACCTCTTCTTCGAAACGCCTCTTTGAAACCTCCTCTTAGGGCACTAAAATTGGACTTTGAAAAGGACCAGGACCTCTAGAATATTACTAGGGAAGTTATTAAGAGAAATTGGCAGGGGTTGGATGAGCCTTAAGGCTCAAAGTGGTGTGAGGAGGAGAGGGAGGAGGTGCCCTTTTACAAGGGAGGAGCGGGGAACCTTAGAAAAAACTTAAAATATTATTTTATAATAAAGTCATATTCAGTTTTTAATAGCTTTAAATTGATTTATTTTGAAGATAAGGTAGTGATGGGTCGAAATACGCTCAAAATATGGGTTTTAGAAAAGTTTAGGTTACTATTTTAATCTTATCTTTAGATTTAACTCTAAGTTAAATGATTTAACTTTTACCGTTACTTCTTGTTTTATTACACTATATGGTTAATAAATTTACTATAAAAATCCAAAAAACCCCATGTGGTTAATTATTAATATATATAACCTTAGATAAGTCATTTTTCCGAACCTTATAATTTTATGAACAAAAAAACAATTAATAATATAATATTTGTTTCAAAAACTATTTTATGTCAATTTTGACACTATTTGGTAATTGCTTTTTGTGAAAATAATAACATCATGATTAGTTAGAAAAATGTTAATTGAATCAATAATAACATGTCATATTAACCTAAAAAATTAGTGGAATTTGTAAAAAGTCTCAAATTACATTTATTTGGGTATTTATAACATCAATTATGTTAATATTTCATTAATAAGGTAATTACTGCATCATCATTGTGTCATAAATAAATTAACTTACTTAATGTCTAAAATTTACAAATAAAATACCGTTATATAGGAAATCTTTTTATCTTTCTAATGAATATTTATAGTCTAATTTATCTTCTTTATAACCCTATATTGAAAATGTTTTAGTTATTAAACTTTGATTTTAACTATTTTAACTCTTCTTTAAATAAAATAATATTAAATGTCCTAATCTAATCCAAGTGGACCTAAATGGTCATATTTTATTCCTAAGGTTGTTTTTGGTCGAATTAAACTTATACAATAGAATTAAGACATGTTTTATGGTAATAATAATACCATTTTTACCCTTAATTACCCTATTTACTTTTAATCGTGGTAAATAAAAGTAAAAAGTTACTATTCACCAAAAATTATTTTTATCTTATTGAACCACATTTTACTCCTTGATACTAACCATGTCTTTAGTATTTTCAAAATTCTACTCACAGAAGCGGTAAAATTAAGTTTTATGTAAATTTGCAAAAATCTCCTAGGAGGTACGTAAAAGACTGTGAAAAGTTCAATAAAATTTTTATATATCTAAAATTATTATAAAATAACTCCAATGAATTAAATTGAAATTATATAGGTATTATGTATCAATTTTTACCTAAAATAAATTTAAATAAAATAAATAATTATTTAAATAAAAAGTCGGGTTTTAAATAGTAACCGAGTGTTTTCACTATTCATAAAAAATTGAAAGTTTTCAGAAAAATACCAAAAATTCACCCTAGGCTAATTTTGATATTCCGAATCCAAAAATGAAGTCCATTTTGAAAGATAAAATTTATAAAATTTCAAACATTGGGTATTACTATTCATAACGGCTAGTTTATATAATATTTTAATAACATATCATTGTTTAGTGAAACTCGGTATTACGTACAACGCAAGCTATCGAGGAAGGTTTATCTTGCGTGTAACGCAAGCCAAGACAGTGTTATGTGTAGTGAAAGATTCCTTTATATAACACAATACATAAAAACAAAATATTTCTCAGAAAATCTCGGGTGTTACAAGTCACGCCACCCTTTCTTGTTGGGGATGAATATTCCATTGATTTTACATTCTTCTTACACACAACTGGAATTGATCTTCCCTTGTTCTTCTAGGTTTGTTCACATTCTCTCTAGGAGAGATGTTGTGACTATAATAGAGGAGGTGATTGGTGCACCTTTCATTGAGCTCCTTGTGATTTCCCTGAGACTGTAAACCTAATTTTCATCTTACCATGTTGTATTCCAGTATAGGATTTTTCATTGTACACTACCTATTCTGGGGATCTCCTTATAGGTTCCTTTTTCTTCCCTACATTCTTCTTACTACACTGTCTAGCCAAATTCCCATGATAAAAACATATGAAACATATTCCATTATAGGAATACCTCATTTCATCATTTCTCAGCTGAGATGTTGATTCTTATTGTGTTCTTCTTCTGAAATTGAGCTCCTGGGATTCTTGACACATACTCATGGTGTGTCCCATTCTTCTACAATAGAATCACTCCATAGATACTTTCTTCTGAGAGAATCTTCTTTCAGATTTCTCATGACGCTTCTTCTTATTCTCAGATTTAGAAAAATGTCTATGGTTATAGGATGTATTCCTAATCATCTAAAAAAATCTTGATGTATGACCATGAATCCCAAAAAAAATAGAAGATGATATAATTACTTCCTATAAAATACTTTTTAGGTCTGTCTTTATAAACTGCATGAATATTTTTATTTCTGGAACTGTTCATGTGTCTCTTTCTATCATGAATGGGAGGGGATTCATCAAATTCAATACTAGTTTTTCCCAAACTATATGGTATTTGAGCTGAGAAAATATGTTGTTGTTTCTCTTCAAAAATATAATATTTTCTTTTTATTTCATCATCACCTGCCAAAGTATAATCAAATAGTAAGTGAAAGGGATCATTCATTTTAGGATTTCCTCTAGAATTATATTTCTTCACTTCCTTCTTTACCGATTCTAGCTCTTCTTCCAACTTTTGAATCTTCATATCCCGTGTTTCAAGTTGGGAATCAAGTTATCTCTTGAGAAGATTCCCTCTACTCATCTCATTTTCCAATTCACGTGCCAGCTTATCCACTATGTCACTTTGATCCTTTACTTTCAATTTTTCCTAAGCAATAGAATCAGAAAAACATGAATTCTCTTATTATATCCTTTGATTCTTATGAAATAGTTTAGATAGTTGTGTATCAAGATCATCATTTTTGGATTTAAAATTCTGAATTTCATCTGAGTTCAGATTCTTTCCCTTAACATCAGCTTTAATATTTTCTCTCTGTATAGACAACTTTTGTAGTTATTTATCTTGGGAATCATTCTTCTCCCTTAGATCATTATCCACATCAATAAGACTTTGATTTAATCCAATTAGCTTGTTGAACTCAATTTCCAATACCTGGATCCAGATATCTTTACATTTAATTTCTTCATCCAATTTCTGATCCAATTCCTTTTTCTCATTAACAACTTTCACTTTTTGACTTGTTAGAGTTTCTTCATAATCATTATTTCCAACATCACTTGGGATATTAGGTACCTCACTCATTCCTACATCATTATTGAGTGAATATATCTTTTCCCTATATGAATCATCTGTGTCTTCCTTCAGCAAGCTATTTGATTCCTTTAATTAAATGATACTTTTTCTGTAAACACTTTTGCAACGAGGAATGCCAACCGACTTCTTCTTCTTCTTTTAAGTACTTCCCTTTTCCATGGAACACCAAGATAAGAGTAGACTGAATATTTAACTTCAAAAATCGACTGAACCAATGCAAAGAAAAAAATTCTGATAAGAGTAACCTATCCCTTTGATACCAATTATTAGGACCAAAAAGGGGTCTAGATACCTGGGGGTGAATTAGGGTATGTAAATTTTATTTCAAAATTCCTCCTTCCACAATGAATCATGACCTCAATATTATAAGGGTCACTTTGTTTGCACTTATGTGTCAATGTTGATCATGTTAATTCATTATTTATCTGATGATGATGCTTTGGATGCAATGCAGAGAAGAAAGTAGGAAGACACATATATTTTTACTTGGTTCACCCTCACTGGGCTACATCCAAGGAGAATACAATGACAATGTTCCACTATACCAAATCCACTAAAGCTCACTGAAAATAATGTTTGGGCTAGATCAATCCTATGCCGAGGTCACTGCTTTTACAATGTATAGGGTTATATCACTACTACCCAAGGGTCACTCCATGTTCCTCTATCTCTAGATCGTTGTTAGTATAAATGATCAACTTATTTTTCTTCCATTTCTCACTACTCTTGAAGGGATCCACTCAAAGTTTATGGACTTTTAGGTCCCTTCATTATCACTAATGAATACACCCTGAATTATAAATAGATGCTCTATTGAAGTTTTAATTTTATCCACAGATGAATAATACCTTGCCTTTGAACACATGGGAATACCTTTTCAAACTCTTTCATAAAGCACACTACCTTTGCGAAGCTACCAAATTTTCAAATCTGAAACAAGACTCCGTAATTCTCTAACCTCTTCATGAAACTCACAGGTTCGCAGATCTCACAGGTTCATAAAGATCACTAGAGCATAGAGATTTCTAGATCATAGACCTCACTGATTCACAAAGCTCACACTATTCTTTGAGATTTTGCAATGCTAAATAAGCCTTTATGAAGAACAGATCCTCCGAAAATCCAAATAGGACTTTGTGGCACACCTTACTTTTGCAGAGCTCAACTGCCTTTAAAAATTCCCTTTTCTTTCACAAATCTCCCTACTCTGCGAATCTCCTTCGCAATTTAAGAGATTAATGTTTTTCGTTTGATCTCTCTACTTCTCTCTAGGGGGTTTAGGATTATTTATAGGCGATTCCACTGACTCAAGAACCTTCTGTGCAAATTTAGTGCCACATCAGCTTGAATTGTGAAGCTTCAAAATTCCGCCAAAATTATCTCTATATCGTGAAGCACCAGAACATGTTTTGGATCATGGATCTCATCGTAATTGTGGATCATTCCATCAATTACTTTGCTCCGACACCTCAAATCTTCGCCACAATTCTCTTCACCTATGATGTTTGTGAAGCTCGTCGTAATCGTAGAGCTCACCATCAACATTCTTCCAGTCTCTACGAAATCTACTTCATGAATCCCATCTTCATGAAACTCATGCCTTTTCCATATTTTGATGAGATCTACAAAGAAATCCAATTTTTCACAATGTTCACCAAATCCCAAATTTTGGACCACAAAAATTTGGAAAACATTAGAAAATGGCACCACCTTGTATCTATTATTTTGTACCACCTCCAGATCTTCTATTCCTTTGTCATGGTTCTTTGTCAATATATATTGTCAACAATATCTCTGGAATGCGACAATTCACCAGGAAAACATGCATTGTTAACAAACACAACCAACCCAAAAATGGTGCAATGTTCCCTTGATGGATTTTTTTCCCAACATATAACAATATAATGATTATGTAAAGGTGAATTATTATTTTAATTTCTTTCATTACATCTGAAAAAAATAAAAATAGCGTTCATACGTATGTACATATTACCATCTCCATGAACAGTGTAATTAATTTTTCTATATAAAAATTTTATGGATGACTATAAATATGTATATAATGAATATATATGATATTTATATCATAATTAATACTATATATATTATTTAACCAAGATAGATGTACAAGGATTGTAACTACTGAACTGAAATACCCATGATATATGAAATAGTTAACACTCATAAATGACGATGTTAATAAGGAATTATTAATAAAGGGTTGTTGAAATGTTACAAAGGGAAAATATAGGATATTATAAGTATTAAAATTAATATGGAAAAAAATACAATAAAATTAAATTTATTATATACGAGGTTAAAGTGATTTTGAAGCAAGACAAACATGATTTAAGGGTTTTATGTGACAATCTCATTATTTATCAAGATTGTGTATGATTAAGTTTTGATGATGAAATTTTATGATAAAAATATCATGATGTTGATGAATTTTATTTTTCTCTAGTTATTTATTGAAAATTAATGTTTTCATTTCATTTGGATTGCATTTTATACTCAATACACCAAATACATATTTTTAAGGAAAATCAACTTCATTCCTCTCTTCGATCAAAAAACCACTTTCGTATATATCCATGTTTTATAGAAACATTTTAAAGAAGTTGGTTATAATTATACTATGATTTTTAATCTCATTTTTACCCATGATTAATTTTTTACAAAATAGTTTTAATGTAATCCTCTTTTCATTTTCCAAACAAGGTACATTGTGACTTTTCTAAAACTATTATGGAAGGAATGTTTTTTAACTTATACCACATGAATTGAATTTCTTTTAATTATGGATGATAAATATTTTGAATATTAATTTAAAATTTAACATGGATATTTTCAGAGAAATTTTTTTCCATAATATTTTGGATTTTTTTAAATTTTAAAGAAGTTATTTCAAAATGGAAATGTTATTTTACTCAATAATGTTTTAATGACATTTTTATTCATCAATGAAGACAAACTTAAATGTTGCTTTTGATTTATTGGGAATATGATCCAAGGATACCATACTTATTATTTATCTAGATGATTTATGTTTATGATGGAATGATTTTTATGAAACCCATTTCTTTTCCATGGGTTATGCTGTGATTAAATTCTTATGAAACCCATTTCTTTTCCTTGGGTTATGCTATGATGAAAATCTTTATGAAATTCATTTATTTTCAAGGGTTATGATATAATGAATGATTTATGATCTTGTAGAACACATATTTATTTTTTCATTATGTGATGGGTGGGACTTATATCTCCATCTAATGTATTGGGTAAGTATTGATATCTCATGAGATAAATATGACTGGAATAGGTAGTGAATCCAGTCTAGTAAGAAATTTTTTTCACTATGATAGTATTGGGAGTAGAACATAAATACTACAATAGTTTGGAGATTGAAACCATTACATTATTATTTTATTGAAAAATTTCATTGACTCACTAATAAAAAACAGGCCTTTAACAGTGCTAAAATTGGTAGTTTTCAGTGCTAAAAAATATCTTAATGTTGGGGCATGATTAAAATATATAGGCTTTTATCAACATTATAAAAGATCTAATAAATGGTTTATTTAACAGTGATTTTATAATCAATAAAAATGACCCTATTTATCAACCCTTTTATTTATCATTTATAAAGAACCCCTTTATTATCTCTCCTATGAGTACTGATAAAGGGGTATACCGTAGTATGCTGCTAAATTTACAGTACATTGCTGCACCACAAATGGCACAAATAAAATTCAAAAAGAACTAGAAATAGAAGAAAGGTAAAATATAGATTATAAATGAAATAAAATATAAAACACAAATAAAATAAAAAACAATATATTATATATATTTCAAAAATTGGTTTATACAATTACATGAGTAAGTAAAAATTATCACAGAAATTTAAAAACATTAATGTTACTTTGTATTTAGCCCTTGGACCCCACTCATGATATTTATAAAAAAACCATCCCAGCTTGAGAAAAAGAATAAAACTACATAAGAAAACAATTATAATGTTAGTAATACTATTAAGAAATAAATTAAATAATTTTTTTAATTTTAAACTAAAATTTAAGTCAAACCAGGAACACTGTGTATCAGATTGAGTTGCAGTTGATTCATTCACATCACACCATTTCTTGTTCATATGAAAGAATTATCTCTTTGAAAATTAACTAATTAATTATAAGATAAAAATGATAATGAAATTAATTAAGTAATAGAATATAAAATAATAAAAAATCAATATTAGCTCATTTTCCCAATCTTGGTGATGTGATGTGCATTTTAAACTAAAATGACACTTGTACATTGAAAACACACACTTGGAGTCATAATGATAAAAAAATGAATCAAAATGAGGTGTGGATAATTCATAAACTTCTCAAATTACTTATAGATCATTTGACTGAAGTATCAAAACAATAGAAATGCATTTTCTCAGTTTTGAGTATCTCACATATGTTTTTTATAAAAATGTCATTTTAAACTAAAAACATGCACTTTAAGTCACACTGGTCACATCGTGCATCAGTTTGATGTGAGATTGATTCCTACTAGTCAAAAATTAATTATGAATTGTTTTCTTGAATTATCAATACATTCTGAGTATGTTTTCTAGGTTTTCAATGAGTGAAACTTTTTGAACTAAAATGTTAATTTTAAACTGATAACAAATAATTTGAGTCCTACCGAGCACATCATATATAATATTGATGTGAGTATGATTCCTAAATTTCAAATATAACTTATGGATCATTTACCCAATGTATAAAAACAATCTATTTTCATTTTCTTGGTTTTGAGTATGTTAGTTTTCTTTTTTACTAAAATTAATGTCAATTTAAAATAAAAATACACACTTGGAGTCATACCAATCACACCATGAATCATATTGAGGTGAAGATGATTAATACATGTAATAAATGAGTTATGTATCATTTTAATAAATTATCAAAACAATACAAAATCATTTTATCAGTTTTGAGTTTGTCACTTTTATTTTTTACTAAAATGTCATTTTAAACAGGAAACAAACACTTTGAGTCATATTGATCACATCAAGTGTCAGTTTGACATGAGATTGATTTTTATACATAAAAAACTAATTATGAATAACTTTCCTAAATTATCAATACAATCTGAGTGTATTTTATTGGTTTTCATTGAGTGAAACTTCTTGAACTAAAATATAAATTTTAAATTGGCAATATACACATTGAGTCTTACCGGTCGCACCATGCATCGAATTGAGGTATGACTGATTTATACACATCAAAAATGACTTATAGATTATTTTTATAAAGTTTAAAAACATTCTGAATGCATTTTCTTAGTTTTGAGTATATCACTTGTCCTTTTTACTAAAATTAATGTCAATTTTAAATAAAAACACGCACTTGGAGCCAAACCGGTCACACCGTATGTCATATTGAGGTGAATATGATTACTAAAAATCAAAAATTACTTATAGATCGTTTTACTAAAGTATCAAAAAATCCAAATGTATTTTATCAGTTTTGAGTATGTCGCTTTTTTTACTAAAAAGTTATTTTAAACTAGAAACACACAATTTGAGTCATACCTGTTACATTGTGTGTTGGTTTTATGTGAGACTAATTCCAAAATTTCAATAATGACTTATGAACCATTTTACTAAATTATCAAGAAGATTTGATCGTGTTTTCCATTTTTTTAATGAGTAACACTTTTTGAAATAAAATATAAATTTTAAACTCATAATGGGAACTTTGAGTCATATTGGTCACAACATAAATTGGATTGAGGTGAGGCTGATTCCTATATATCAAAAATGACCTATGGATTATTTTCCTAAAGTATTAAAAAAAATCATAATGTGGTTTCTTGGTTTTGTGTATATCACTTGTCTTTTTTACTAAAATCAATGTCTATTTTAAATAAAAAATATAATTCGACTCATATAGGACACACTATGCATTAGATTGAGGTTTGGGTGATTCTTACATGTAACGAGCTACTTATGGATTTTTTTTAAAAAGTATAAAAACAATATTAATCTATTTGATTAGTTTTGAGTACATCACTTGTCTCTTTTACTAAAATGTCATTTTAAACTAGAAACAAGACCTTTGAGTCATACCATCACATCGTGTGTCAGTTTGAGACAATAATAATTACTAAAGATAAGAAATTAATTATGAATCATTTCCATAAATTATCAAGACAATACTAACATGTTTTCTTAGTTTTCAGGGAGTAACACTTTTTGAAATAAAATGTCAATTTTAAACGGATAATGGACACTTTGAGTCATATTGGGAACATCCTGTATCATATTGATGTGAGGATGATTCTTATATGTCAAGAATGACTTACGGATTTTTTTACTAAAGTATTAAAACAATTAGAATGCATTTTCTTAGTTTTGAGTATGTCAGTTTTCTTTTTTTACTAAAATTAATGAAAATTTTAAATAAAAATACACACTTGGAGTCATTCCAGTCACACCGTGTGTTGGATTGACATGTGACTGATTCCTATACATAAAAAATGACCGATAAATTATTTTACAAAATTATAAAAACAATACAAGTGTGTTTTCTTAGTATCAATATTGTTTCCAAGTCTGTATGATGTAAGGCCCATAGTGAAGAGAGCACAAACCATTTGTTCTTTGAGAGTGAGTGGTCCTGTGAGGTGTGGAGATTCATTGGGGAGTTCACTAAGTTTTGTACCAATATGATAGATAATCATCCTTTTATTGATATATGGTAACATGGTATGGGAGATACTAGTCTAGAAAGGCTGGCTCACACAGTGGTGTTACACGCAGGTTCTTGGTGCCTCTAGAAGGTGAGGAAAAAATGATGCATGGAGGGGTATCCACATCGGCCAGTGCTATAATAATATGGATTATAAATCTATTTATTGACTTGGATAGGGAGGTCAGAAATAGAAAGGAATTTCCTTATCTTCTTCAGTTTAGAATAGGGTCCTATGATATCCCTCTTATCAGTAGTACTATAGAGAATAATTGGGTTCACTGGAATCCCCCTTCAAAAGGGTTGAAGCTAAATAAAGATGGTTCTTGTACCCTAGGTGTCTTGTGAGGAGGAGTGGTAGTGTGAGATTCCAGTGGTTCGGTCTACATGGAATTTACTTCTAGGTTGGTATAAGGTTCTTCTCTATAGGCAGAAGCCATAGAGATGCTCACAGGGATAAGATTATGTGGTTAGAAAGGTTTAGATATCAGGGAAGTTGAAACAGATTCTTTGTTAGTTCAAAACTCCCTACATGGAGATGGAAAATCATCTAGTTCGATAAGTTATATTATCTGAAAGAGTAAATGTTTCCTCAGAGACAAAACTAGAGTGTTACACACATGGAGGGAGGGGAAAAAAGTAGTAGACCATCTGGCCTCATTAGAAATCTCTGTTTAGAGGATTTGTGTTTTCATACTATGGATAACATGAAGCATGAGGGGTTCAACTTTATTTGAGGGGATTCCCTTAGTCTTCATTATTTCAGGCCCCCTTAGCTACTGGCCAGGTGGTGGGGGCTGTTATGTTTACCTTTCTTATACTTCCTTTTCTTTCAATAAAAAAAATTACTTTTGATGATGTATTGGAATGAGGTGCGGATAATTATTACAAGTAGAAAATGACTGATTGTTCATTTTCCTAAAGTATCAAAATAATATGAATGCATTTTCTTGGTTTTGAGTGTGTTAGATGAATTTTTTACTAAAATCAATGTCAATTTTATATAAAAAGACACACATGGAGTCATACCGGCCACACCATTTGTTGGATTGAGGTGACAATTATTACTACACATCATAAATGAATTATGTATGGTTTTTATAAAGTATCAAAATAATCTTAATTATTTTTCTTAGTTTTTGAGTATGTGATGTGTGTTTTGAAATAAAATGTAAATTATGAACTAAAAATATATTGTTTGAGTCATACCGAGAACACTGTGTATCGGATTGAGGTGTGGATGAATGAGTTTTTGATATGTTTTTTGATTTAAACTATATAAAGAAATATATAAAATAGATAACATGTTCTATTCTAATGGAAGAGGAAACCTCCTCTCCATGTGGTGGGGGTGACATCATACTGTCTCAAACACTTCACATTTTTAGAAGCATGTGGTTTCCTCTTCCATTAGAAAGGAACATGTTCTTTCCAATGTCTCACAAGAATGAGAAAATTTGAACAAACCACACCAACTTGAGAAAAATAATCCACATGTATAAGAAAAAAATTCTTATGTTAGTGATACTATAAAGAAATAAATTAAGCATAAATATGTAAAAATGCATTCCTATTTCCATTTTTTTAAACTATGATTACAAAATATAATTTTTTTGATTCACCCACCATGAATACATATGAGATATTTTATAATCTCAATCCCAACAACATGATATATTCAACTATTTTACAATAACACAACATTCATTTATTATAAAAAATTCTCATAAAAACTTTTATCCTTTTCGGTTGGTCTAAAACTCATATATAAACATTTTATTTCTTATTTTATACAAAAAAATAGCATAACACATTATATATTTCTGTATTATACTAAATATTAGTGTATCCTTTTATGTATTCCTTGAAAATAGTAAGCATTAGTGTAAACCAATTAGAGTGTATCGATTGAACAAAAATAAATATTTACATTTGTGTTTTTATGGAACATAATAAAATATATCTTTCCCTTTCACCATCACAGAGAGTAAAAATTCTATGATAAACCATTTAACTTATTTGATGGAAAAAACTTCAGTGTAACCCATTATATATTTTCAAAATACACTAAACTCCATTATAATTTTTACCCATTTTTGACAGTATTAAACATTAGTATAACCCTTTATAATATCCAAATAACAATAAAATATAGCACACTCCTTAAGTATTCTTGGATTGTGATATAGATTATTATATCCTTTTCAATATTCTGGGTGATGATAGAATCCAACATAACATCATCATTATTTGTTCATCAAAATGGAAACATCTCTATTCTCATGTATTTTTTTTTATTAAGAACGATGATGAATTTTTTATTAATGATATTGTGAACATGGATCATTTTATATAATGGATGTGCACATGAATATTAGTGAAAAACTATTGGAAACATTTTTTTGATGGTGGGCCAATGAAAATGTATCTATCATGCATCTAATTGATGATTGAATAATCTAAATAATTCCACCACCCACCAAAGTGAAATGACTGTATTGTTCTTTTCTTCTATCATTACCACCACCCATGATATAACCCTAGATAGGCAATTAGTCTAATTTTATTATAAAAATGATAAGGAAATTTACTAGAAAAAGTAGACAAAATGATAATAAAATTAACTAAATAAGTATTAGGAAGTCACCTCTTCATGATGCCAGTATATATTCTGACCCCATGTTTTCTGATCGTTTCTTAACAAATTGATTTCCCCCGTTATACTTATCCTTAAAAAATATATATAAAAAATTATATATAAGTATTTTGATACTAATGATTCACACCCTAAATATATTTCTAAGGTCATAGCATGTACTAGATCACAAACATAGAAGGTAATCATCTAAATTTGTTGTTAGAAAACATCCTGACACCATGTATGTTTCCCACTCATCTCTAAACAAATTTACTTCTTCTTTTGAGCATGGGAGTTATTGGAAATTTTTGTAGTACTAAGAAAATATAGACAAAAAAATAAGAAATATTTTTAATGAAATTATAATTTTCTTTGAAAATTACCTATTTGGGAATGCTGGTCTTCAAATGGTTTATGTCCTCTTTCATAAATTTGCAAAAAATAATATACCCAATCATTGTCATTATCTTTCTTTATAAATACCAAAAATGTTGACCAAAATAAGTAATTTTTTCTGAAGTATGTTTTTATAGTTAAATATTTTTATGTAGAGCTTAATCTATTTCCATTTGAGGTAATCCACATGATTTTTATGCTTAGTTACTAACCTCATGCCGTGATTTAGCCTATATTTAGTGACCACCATATCATAACAAAATTATTGTTAAAATAAATACTGAAACATATAATTTAAAGTTTATCTATAAAATATTTATTTTATTTTTTTATAAATTCACAATAAACATCATGTGTGGTCTATTTTTTGGATACCCAGTATTTGGATCCAAAAAATAAATATTTGGGTTATCCAGATTGAGTAAGACCAACATCCAGTGCTTCCAAAAAAATAAGTAATGAAAAAAGTAAAAATATATTTTATGTGATTAGATTGCAGAGTTTTACCCCTACATTGTGGGCATAAAAAAGTGTCCATTTTCTATTATTTCTTCTCAAACGCATTTTATATCTCATTTTGTTCTTATTAACTTATTTCTTCTTCAAAGTAGTTTCTTTCATAGAAATGATACAGGGATTAATGAATCCAAATTGTGATTCAAATGATCTTCCCTTTATATTGTAGTAATATAAATGCCTTTAGAAAATATGAATAATGATCGACTTTAATGAACATATCATATCTTTTTTTGGATAGATGTATAATGAAAATGTACCTTATGTATGCATTCACAACTGAGACTCCCAACCAATCAAACTTTTGAGTATCATTTATACTCTCGATACCAACTACGTCTATCATTAAAGTTCCATATATTTCTTCTTCATATGGAATTTAAGACATATTTTCATCTTTAAATGTGGTATCTAAATGTAGTTATAATGATAATAAATGTTACCTTGGAACTGGCAGGGAGGAGGTACTCCAAGAAGGTCCTTTTGATTTATTTGTTGATTTACGAGATTGTCTTGATCCAAACTTTTGTTTCCCCTTAGATTTATCCATATGTTATATCATACCTCATTTCAGACCTTTTCACAAGCTGTTACATGTTTTTCAAATAAATTTTTTTTAAATAAATACCTCATGTATCTTTATAAAATTAGACATCCATTCTATGAAAGTTCCAATAGAATCATTGAACATTGTAATATCTGGATCATAAAGTGTAACATGCAACTCAATGGTTGGCTCTAGAGTTATCTCAAGACCCACTCTCATGGGATCTTTTGAGAGTTATTTATTATGTAGCTTGTCTCTTGGGATATTATACACTGTACCCCTCACAACAAGGTGGTGCATGAGTGTTGATATATTGAAATCATATACAAATTTACACTATAGAATTTTAGTAATATAAAGTTATTAGAAGTTTTTTGATTGAAATTTAGGATAAATTTTAATGAAAAAATTGATTACCTCAGGTAAGGTATTTAGTTTAGGGGAATGAATAACCCCAATGCTAGCGAGGTCATTTGGTTCTTCATGTGTGGATATTTTTTCCACCACCGGTTCACTTTGATTATTTCTCATATTTTGGTCTAGTAAACTAGATAAAACAATAATATATTTGAAACAATCTATGTTTTTAAATCCTTTCACCATATTATATGCATCTTCTTGTGGTTTTGTCTTTATAAAATATGTTTGAGGATACACTCCAAAACAAACTCCTCTAACTTGACCATATTGTTTCACCTGCTTCAAATCTACTAAAAGTAGTTTTTCTTCTAGTATAGTCACTATTGAATGTTATGTCTAAAACATATAAAAAACATATGAACATAAATAGATATTTTTGTATAACACTGTTACGAAGAATAACTATTTACTATCATGTCATACTTATACATGTTTCCCATACTACTTTTGTGTTTTAATCAACTAGTGTACCCTCCTTATTTGTGTGATCCTTCTTCCAAATAACATGATGTGGGACTGAAGTGGCTTCAGATTTTGATTCATAAATTTTTATATAAACAAAGAAACATATGTTGTTTCATATCACATAGAACTTTTATTATTGATTTAAAATACTTACCAATTTCTTCTCCAATGAAGAGTACCCCATCCATGATTTATGATAGGGGTAAATTTGTTTTTATGCACGTTAATTATTTTCAAAACTCTTTTTATGTATCATAAATTAATAATTTTGAATCAAACTGGATAAAATAAATAATGTCAAATAATATATTATTGACTAAAATTCACCTAAAATTATTTATCCTCACGATAACCGATGAAATAATTTTATGTTTTCTAATTTATAATGTGTGCATAACTAACTAGTGGGTGGGGATTTACTTTCCCCTCATCATACCTAAGATATAACTTTGTAAGAAGACTTCAGAATACTCTATGGGATTTCATAGTAGCCATTAAGACAAAATTATTATGAAAATATTCTAAAATAAATTAACTATATAAGTAAAAATGAAAATTAAATCAATATTTCATTAAATAGTTAATTATTAAAATAGAGATAGTATATTGTAACATTATCTTTATATCATCCCAAAGGGGTTCCTTCATTACATGCTAGACGTAACACCATGAATCAATATCAATCAGCACATTCATCTTTATTATGACCCCAATATAACTAATGAACATTGAATTGTTGGGGTCAATAGGTTGGGCTCCTTGATTCTATGCAACATTAATTTTTTTACACTTAATTATTTCCTTGATAATTTTATTCGACACTATGATGATGAATCATTATTATTTTTTCACCAACATACAATTGATTCCCTAATAATTCTATAGTTTCAGCATCAACTCTCAATTCTTACCGTAGATTGGAAACGTCATCATGTTCATAAGAAATTGTCTGTATGAGTAGTCAAACAATTAATTTAGATTATGTTAATTTAGTAGAGAATAAATAATATTATAAGGAAAATCATAGTATATTAAAAAACAATTTAAAATTCTCATTAAATTCTCTTTTTTTAAAGTTTTTAGGGATTTGGATCCTCTATCTAGAATCTAAATCCCCTATTTTTGGTCCCCACGAACATATAATACATTTTCAACATTGGGATTGACATGAACTAATTGTGATCTCCCAATTAAAGGGTCATCCTTAATTAAATTTTCATCTGAACCTATAATTGTTTTTGTCTCCAATAGGACAATTAACCAATTCATGTTTATTATATATGAGACATAAAATAATTGAACTACTTGTGATGCCATTATGAATAGATCATCCTTTCCCCTTCCACACTGAAATTGACCTTCCTGAAGCATTTTTCATTATCTTTCAATGTACTCTAATTATCAACCCCTTTTCAATAGAAAATGAACACTTGAAATGTAGTATAATCTAACTCGTATATCTATTCAATAATTAAAAAATATGACTTATTATCATAAATTGGATTTCTATCCTTGGAACTAGATATGTGAATTTCTTTATCTATAAGTATAACTTCACTTTTTTATCATACTATAGGCATCATGTTTTTTTATATAGAATGTATAACCACTGATTAGAAAACCAGTGTAGGATATAACATTTTCATTTGGTTCTTTGGATATCCATCAAAGTCGTTCAAAATTGGAATTCATATTTTAAATATAACTCCTTATAATTTTGATTTTAGAACCATCATATAAGCTATTGATTTTGTGTATTTGATATCCATCCTGTCATGACCCGTCCCCCAGGGCCTATGCCCTGACTACCCCAAGCCCGCCTTCCATAGGCTAGGGGTTGGCGACTAGCACCGAAGGAGTATTCCCTAAAACTGGGAAGGTATTTCCTTTATAACCTGTCAAAACACACAACCAAGCACACAACAAGATAAAAACTCAAGTAGATTGAATAGTAAACAGAGTGAGTACAGTAAGTAAAAGGGGCCAGAATACAAGCCCAACTGGAAAGTACAAGAAACTGAAAGTACAAGTAAACTGGAATAGCTCCTGTGATCACACGGCAAGGATTCTACCTAAAGGGTAGGTAAAACTCTCAAATAGTCATCTCTGTGGTACACCTCGTCTAAGGTCCACCTCTGCGCTACCTCCAGTCCTGGTACTCTCATCCTCAGTCAGCGCTGTCCATCGTCTACACCAAACACAATGATGTGCAGGCGTAGACCATGCATGGGTGAGTATAACAATACTTAGTAGGGACCCCGAGACCCTCAAGGTCTCACAAAATCCACAAAAGGATAAACCACAAATCATGAAATCAAATGAAAAACCAACTTAGGTATATGCACAAACATAAACCTAAGTTATCAAGTATACCCATCTCAATCATGAGGAAACACAGAGTCCAACTCAAAATCCCAAAGATCAACTGTTCCAAAAAGGAAGGAATACCAGGAAGGTAAGTACCACACAGGTACGCCACACAGAATAATACCATAAAGGTACTCACTCAGCTCACACCGGGTATAACTTAAGTACAAAAGTACAAATGATTAGTCATAAAGTTAGATCATCTTATTCTGGAAAGAGGATATGATGCTGACCCACACAGGATCGCTCGGTGCTGACCCACATAGGATCGCTAGGTGCTGACCCACACAGGATCGCTCGGTACTGACCCACACAGGATCGCTCGGTGCTGACCCACACATGATCGCTCCGTGATGACCCACACAGGATCTCTAGGTGCTAACCCACATAGGATCGCTCAGTGGTGACCCACACAAGATCGCTCGGTGCTGAACGACATAGGATCACTAGTTTCTAACCTAGACAGGATCGCTCGGTGCTGACCAGCATAAGATTGCTCAGTTCTGACCCGCACAGGATTGCTATTCACTCTTCATGTCACAGCCATCTACTGGGTTTCCCGCACTAAGCTTTCTCGTCTCTGAGAGGGTCCTCTCCTCAAGACATTGTTCGATAA
The DNA here is from genome assembly GCA_963277665.1 of Viscum album. Taxonomy (NCBI): domain Eukaryota; kingdom Viridiplantae; phylum Streptophyta; class Magnoliopsida; order Santalales; family Viscaceae; genus Viscum; species Viscum album. The sequence continues at coordinate 1,181,323,224 of OY728158.1, forward strand.
TCCAAATACCACTAAGTCCCACAAAGAAGTAACTCAATGGACCGCCACGTCTTAGGGGTCTCAACGCAATAGACGGTGCGCCAATTGGATGCCCGGTCTGTAAGTTATTATCCTTTTAGTCCCAAGGGCCCGGTTGGATTCGTGCTCGATCCAACCCAACCATATCCTAACTTTATCCAAATCATAGGTGGGGTATACCAAAGGGACCATCTCGCTCCAGGGTTTCTGACATCGTAGACGATTTTTCAAACGGACGTCCGGGGCCAAAGTTATGCCTGAAAGAGTGTAAATGGGTCGAAGTGGGTTCAGGTCCGGTCCGACCTGGTCAGTCCGACCCAACCCAACCCGGCCTGGGCCGACCTGGTTTGGGTCAACCTAGCCCAACCCACTGGGTCCAGCCCGACCCACCGGGTGGCCCGACCTACTGGGTCCGGCCTGGACCGCGTTGGGCGGTCCGACCTACGCTGGGCGGCCCGGCTTGGGCGGCGCGGGGTGGCGTAGAGGCCGTGGGGGCCACGCAGGCTGCGTGAGCCACGGGGGCCGCAGCGGCCGTGGGGCGGCGAAGGCCATAGAGGTCACGGGCGGTGTTGGGCCATGGAGGTCGTGGGGAGGTAGAGGCCGCTGGGGTGGCACGAGGCAGCGCGGAGGCCGCGGTCTGGTGGGGCGACCGGGGTTCGGCGGGGCGGTTGTGGTGCAGCGGTCTGCCGCAGCTAGACGAATGTCCATCTATCCTCTATGCACGGTGCGGTTGCGTTCCATGCCTTCTCCGGTGGCCGGTTCATCCAGCCACTCTTGGTTTGTCATCGTGGCACAAAGACGCCTTCTTCCATCGTGAAGAACACACCACTCATGGAGAACAACGGAGGGGTCGGGCCATGTTTGTTTGGCCCACACCCTCCACGTTAGAGCGGCAGAAAGCATACCAAGGGGAATGATTCAATGTGAGGGGAAAAAATTAACATTGATCAATTTAAAACACAACCCTACCTTAGAGATTTGTTGACGGAGGTTGCGAGGAAGGAGACGACGTCATTGTGAATAGATGGACATCGATGGCATCGACGTTTCCTCGATCTTCGGTTCATTGATGTTGAAGACGTTCCTTGTTGGTGAGAGCATTCTTCATTGGAGAACATGTTCTTCATTGGAGAGAATAATCCTCCAAAAGTCATCTTCTCCCAATTCCCCAAAATGTGAAATAGCCAACCTGTTAATTTATGTTTATCAATATAAATTAAGTTGGCACAACAATGTTGGCATAATTAATGTACTATGTTTGAACCATTATGTAGATCATTTAATTGGCCCAATTAAATGGATTTGTGTTGGTATAATTAAAGTTGGAGGAGTTGAGAGGTTTTCTCTCAGTAAAGGGATTTGGGCAGTCCCCGCCTCTAAATTCAAAAATGGGAGTTAGTTCAGGTGGTCCCTACCTCTTAACATTCACATGGGAGGTTTAGGCTTGGGTGGTCTCCACCACCTTAACCCATGTTTAGGGGGTTTCTAAAATTAAATGTTAGACATTTTTATTTTATTTAATTATTTCAAGAAAAGCACAAAATTTTATCTTCCACTCTCGACCCACTACGGTCGAGGTGATGGTCTCCTTAAGTGAATACCAGCACTACGAGTTCAACGGTGCCCTCATATTTCAACTCCGAGCACTGGTTTAAAAGTTACAAAAACCCACTTGTATGTTTACTGAATGCACCGGAAAAAAGTTCCGAAATTCATTCCAGGCACACAGGGCCTCAGAATCACACGTCGTCAATTTTTACGGAATCGTAAAATTCCCATATAATAAAAAAAAATTACATGGAATTTCTGGGTATTTACACATCCTTCATTCCTTAATGGATTAAAATCTATAAGAATTGATTTTTGGGATTCAATGTTTGGATCAACATATTCATTTTTATGTAAAATGTAAATATGAGATTGCTCCCACTATGTGATGGTAATTGTAAAAAAATATCTTCTGTAAATACCTTTTCCCATAAGGCATCCTTTGTGATGAGTCTTTGGGAGACTGATTCTATCAACATATTATAGGTAATCGATACATAATTTAAATCTTATTTAACAATATATAGTTTTCAATACAAACTTCAAGCCAACGTCAATTATTGACACACCCTTTCAAAATCATTATATACCTTTCAATGAGGTACACCCATCTATAATGGAAAGTACCACATAGTTGAACCTCACTAACCAAGTGAACCATTAAGCAGACCATGTTGTCAAAGAATGATTGTGGGAAGAACATCTCAAATTCACTTAATATGAATACAACATCCTTATTCATTATTGGAAACTTCATCAGGTATATAACTTTACAACATATGGATTTAAAAAATAATCAGAGTCTGGATAATGTATGCCATAAATTTTTAGGTAGAATGCAACATAAAGAAAGAGGAATCAAATCTTGCATCAAAACACGAAAATCGTGTGATTTTAGTCCTATAAATTCAAATTATTCATTGAAACAACATTATTTATATTTTATGAATACTCCTATAGAACATTTACACCATTAAGAAAAATGAAAAATTGAAATTTTTTCCCATCTAGATAGAGTGTAAGATGTTGGTGGAAGAAAATTATGCTCTTTACTCTTCACCGGTGCCAAATCTTACCTTATCCCATTTTCAATCATATCTAAACTAGACTTGATTCTATTTTTTATTTTTCTAGGAATATGTAGTGATATTCCAATAACACTATCGATTAAATTTTTTCACAATGCATGAAATCAAGAAAATACATGACATACAAGTAATTCCAATACGGTAATTTAAATAAAATTTGATCACTTTTTCCAACCTTATTTTGTAAGGTTTTTAAAAAATGGTTTACTAAAAATAGTGCCAATTACTTTTACTTTATCGACTAGTTGATCACCCATTAGTGGAGATGGTGTTGTACCTTGTTCATTATTCCCATTTAATGATGTCATCTAGGATCAGTATTTATATCGTTGAGGTAAAACTTTTCAATGTACTAAAAACAAAGTCACTGAGGAATGTTTTAACCAAACTAAGTGTGTGCATTCTTCACAAATGGGACACCCCAAAATTCCTTCAATTCTATAGCCTTACTAATTTCCATAAGTATGAAATTCATTGATCTCCCCGTACGATATGGTCCTCAATGTCAATTCTTAAATTCTATGAGCATCATAAATTTTAAAACCTGTATCCCACATCAATTTCAAAGCTTATTATTAATGAATCCAAATGGACATAAATATTATTACCAATTTTCTTTGGTCTAGATATACAAAGAGGAAACATAATGTATTTGTGCTTCATTCATAACCAAGGTAGTGCATTATAATTTACCAACATGACGGGACATGTACTGTGAGTACTAATCTATACACTAAAAGGATTTATTCTATTTGTAGATAATTCAATATGAATGTTTCTTGGAGCATTTCTAAATTCAAGATTCTAATAATCAATTTTCTTCCATTGAGGAAGTTTTTTTGGATGACGTAGGTTTTCATATTAAATTCTTTTATATTCATGACATGTAAATTGCCTCATGGTTTCATAATAGCCATATAGTCTTCTAAACCTCAGAATGATAAGAAAGTAATATACATATTTTGAAGTACTTGATTTATTTTTCTTGTATTGATCTGTTACACACTTAGGGAGTTTTATGAATGATTTATAGTCCTTGTGAGGAAATATGAAATCATTTGGACAAGAATTTATTTTTTTAGAGATCATGTACATTGAAAGTATCATTCATTTAACATCATATTCTCAATATGGAAGTTCGTTTTTTATAGTACCATATCATTCAAGAGACCAATTAATTCTGTAAATCTGATATCACTCCATCAACTGCTAGATTTTAGTTTATATAACTTCAATACAAATTACAATGTTGTGTATTTAATTAAACTGGTATAAAATGGTCTCTTAGCATAGCTATTTAACTTCTCAAAAAACTTTGGACAATCATAGAGGTCATATTAAATTTTCATTTTCATTTCTTTCATGTTATCTCAATCATCATTTACACTAGTATTCATATTAAATGATCCATAAACCAAAGTATTATCCTAATCGGTGTGCACATTTAATTTTTATCCATGTTTAGTCCAACATTTATATCCTCGATCTATTACATGACAAATAAAATATTCTTCCAACTCATTAGGACTAAGTTTTCTTGAATATAAATAACAAAAACACAAACATAGGATTTGAGAAGGGTTGTATGCATGATCTATTACAAACATGATGAACTATTTAACTTCATCTTCATAATATTTTTTCATATGATTAGTGTGAATAAATTTTTGATTTATATCCATCATATTAGATTCATAAAATTTTCATTTTTTACAAATAAATAAATAAATACACATAATATTTTCCTTATCAAGGGTGAAAGTTATAGATAATTATAATAAAGGGAACCCAACATTTGATAGTTTCAAATAATTTCAATATGCTTTAAAGTAAATGGGTAAATGAATTTAGGAAAAAAATTACTCCACTTTGGTAGGTTTTATCCTCTTAATTCATCCAAAATGATCACATTTATCTAGTATGGGATGTCTATTGTTCAAAGTAGTTTAAGTAACATAGGTGCATGTCTAGAAGATATGGGGGATGAGTCTCAAGAAAAAAATTGAAATAATAACAGTTCAAGAGATGAAGATGATGAGGATGAATGTTGTATCCTTAAATTTAAATGTTCTTGGGCTGGAAGTTAGTGAAGCACCGAAAAACATTTCTTAGTTTGTTTCCTAAAGCTTAAAATTTTCTCAGGCACACAGTGGTTTGACAGATAAGACGATCATACAATACATGTTCACAGTGCCCATACTCTTTTATACCCCTTTCCCCATTACCAATGGGTTGAGATACATGATCAAATTGGATTGAGTAGACAAGAACCACTATCCATTGAATAGAAAAATTATTGCACCAATACTACAATAATCTCTCCTAGTGAAAACAAATGCATGATTTCCTAGTCCCGCTTATTTTAGACACTAAGAAAAGGCTCTTAGTTGTTATAAAATGAATAAAACATAGAAATAATCTTACCTATAATGAATGAAATAATAAGTGTATGAATTCCAAAAAAAAATAGGTTTAGGGAAAGATATTAAGGGATAAGAAATTAATGATCTTATAACTATGAAATTTTGTAAAATTCCATATTGAAACCAACCACTTTACACAACACTTTGCAAGATATCATTTTTTTAAATTACCACATCTTAATTTAAAATTTAAAATTTCATCTCAAAAACAATATAAAAATTAAAAAAGATTCTTTTTGAATTTTTAAAACCCTGCTTGAAAGACATTTTTTTAAATTCTACATGAAAATTGACTATTTTTTTTCAAAACACTTAATGGGATATAAAACCCCTTTTACAAAAAAAACTATTAGCATCAAATGATTTTTTTAAATTATATTAAAAAATCAATAACACTAAATTTTAATTTTAAAACTATTTCAATAGAAAAATGTACACTTTGAAATGTTTAAAAATTTATAGGTTCACATTGAAATCAATTCATGGGTTTCAAAACCCCAAATCCATTTTAGTTCATTTTAAAGAAAAACTTGTTTTTTCATTTCAAAACTCACTTTAACATTTAAAATCAAGTTTCATTTTTCAAAATTTAAATTTGAAATAGGATTGACCATAAAAATGAAAAGTAGGTCACTATCCAATTAAAAGAAAAGTTTGATTATTAAACATTTCATAAACATTTTATAAAGTTGACATGAATAAAACATTTTTCAGAAGATAGTAGTAAATTAACAATTTAAATCCTAACATGATTGTTTGGTCCCCATTGGTTTCTTTCAAAATTAAATCAAGGCTTTATTCATTTATCAAAAACCAGTTTTAGAAAGTGTTTATTTATGGTGAGCTTGGGAACATATTTCTCTGATAGGTTAAACTTATGATCAATGAGTTATAGATTTTTGGAAATAATTTAGACTCATTTGTGGTATCTTATGGGGAATTGAGGATAATATGGTGTCCTAGTTTATGTTTGACTTAGATTTACCATTGGTGATATTTCATGGCAAGGTCATTAATGTATAGTATGATTTCACATCCTTTTATTATTATGCATGAATGAGGTAGACTTTGATTCTTCTCAACACATGGTATGCCCTTATGTGTGATTCTACTCAAACTTTATAAGGTACATACACGGTTACATAATTATGGATGTATAATCATTTTACTATTTTCAATAGTACAAGGTGATGTTGTGTTTATGGTGTTAGGCTATAGAGGTGGATAAGGTAGTGATCATTGGAGGTGTGCTGATATAGGAGTATACATCTATTCATTAAGGTTTTACCTTGGGATATATTTTAAAAACAAGACTATTCTTATCCAAAAATAATTTATATATTAAATTATTGGATTATGTTGATTATGTATTATTAAATTCTTGATAGGTAGTTTTTTATATAATGAAACATATATTCAGTTTACTTTTACATGTTGAAATCATAAGTTTCTTTTCCATAGAGTTGTATTGATTTCTAAATATGGGTTTCATGGGAAAATACCACCCAATTTACGTGTGTTCCCCCTTAGTACTAATCACTGCCAAATAGAATATTGGAGGTAAGTTTATAGAGGCACACCAATCATTATCACTGACCCAAGAGGGGTCCTAGTAGGTCAGGTCATGTCATTAGAGAATTTCATACAATAGATAACCAGTTATATTAAATAAAAATTATTTCATCTATTATAAATACTTGAACTATTTGTAGAAAAAGTAGTTTCTAATATACTTTCCATTTATGTTCACAATAATGTATTAATACCAATAGAAAAAATACTTATTTGATGTAAATCATTCCATACAATAAAAAATAATGATATATCATAGGTTATCAATACTTATAACATTAATAAATTTATCATCACATTATTCTAACATAATAATTTAATCACTAATCAATATTATTTTAACTACTTTATAAATTAAACATTTCAATGTACTCATACATGATCATTTTACCCTTATTTCCATGCATTTCTAGCAAAAGTGTCTTAATTAAATCCCCATTTATTTACCTCAAAACAAACTTCATTCAGTTTATTATATATTAAAATCATGATATTATTCCTAAAAATTATTAAGGAAAAATTTTCTTAATATTGAACTCACTAATCCAAGCCGAACACAATATTAATTTATCATTCAACATTACCCATTTTTGTTTATTTCAAAGAATAATATTTAAAAACCAAATCACCTAATTTTATAGAATAACTATAAGATTTTTTCAAATAATACCTATATTATATTTTTCCAATTAATATCATTTTCTAATTACTCTCTCCAAACAATTGTATAAAACAAAATCATTTGTTTATCAGTAACCTAGGAATCACAAACATGTTTTTTTATCATTGACAGAACACTTCACATCATATAAAGTTTAATGTAATCTTCTTTCAAAATCCCATTTGAAAGTTCACTAGAAAAGAAATCATTTTTATTTAGGCCATTTAAAAAAATTGGTAAGCTCAAAACTATTTTTAAATAACAAACATTTAAAAACCCCTATTTAAAAAACTATATAAGAAAACCAAATTTAATCAAAGCGTTTAAATTTGATAAATTCTCTTTAAATGTTATAAAGATATGCAATTACAAACATACATATCTAAACAACTCTCAATACAAATATTCACATACTTTCATATGAATATATGCATGTGTATAAAATTTACACACACACACACACACCAATACATATGTGTATATGCATAAAACATGAAAATAGTAATCCATAACATTGGACATAAATAAATAAAAAAGAAAAAACATAAAACATAAGAATACTTATCAAACAAGGAAACCCCAATTAATCAATGTCACGAACTAATGC